>LPNX010590040.1:86564-102616 GCA_001517045.1 Pseudotsuga menziesii | reverse complement strand
AAGGTAAACTAGTAGAGCATACCTTGCAAAACCCTAATCCCATCATTTCTAGATGTAATAAGAAAAATGCCACTCCTGCAATTTTTTTGAAAGGCTCACCCTTGACAAAAAAATTAATGAAGAGTTGGAATGTGTCCAAGTTGGAAGATATAGTAGAAAATTTGGAATCTACGATGCGAGGAACATTTGAAATCCTATATATGGTATCTAAAATAGACTTCCAAAATTTAAAAAATGATCTCAAGGAGAATCTCATTGAGATGGTAAGAAAAGATGATCCCAAAGAGATTACAAGCAAATATTATCTTAAAAAGATGGTAATAAAATATGATTTCAAAGACACGATGGATGGTTTTATAAATGAGATAATAAACCTCCTTATCATAAAATATCCTTCTAATTAAGAGGTGGGCAAGGAGAACAAGAATATCACATCCCATACACATTTGGTGAAAATTTTAACATATTTGGAGAAAAATAGGGTTGAATCCCAAATTCATGATCAATGATCATTCCAGGATCCTTTAATTTGGGACCAAGGAGTTACTAAATCATTCTGAAGATATATGTGAGGAATTTTGATAGTAATGATCCCATAACATGGATATTCCATGTGGAACAATTCCTTGATCTACAACAAGTTCCAACTCTACAAACGATAACTATTGCATCCCTGTATTTAGAACCTAAGAAAATTTTGTGGTATTGATGGCTTTGTGACTACAAAAAACACTCTATTGTATCTTGGTTTGTTTTTACATATAACATATTATGGGGATAATATGATCAACACCTTCTTTACCCAATCAATAAATATCAGGAAAATAGGTCAATTACATACCACATTCAACAATTTTAAAAGTTGAGTCTTAGAGCGAAGAACATTCCTGAGGATAATTTGTTGGATCTCTTTATGCACACTTTAAAGGAGAGCATCTAACATGTGGTGTATCTCTTGGAGCCTAAATCCTTGTATAAGGATTTCATTGTGGCAAAAATATTTGATATAACACGTCATTTTTTACCTTGAAATGTAATGATGTATGTATCAATGATAGGGATAGAAGCCATATATTAATGGTCTAGGATGATAAGAAGTATTGTAATGCTGTATAATTATATTTAATATAAATTCATAATGGCTGGATATAAATAAGGACGCAGAAGAGATGGGGGCTATGATTTCACAAGTGGGGGAAGTGTAAGGGGGTATAAGGGGGAGATGAACTTGGTGACTTATTATCAAAGCCATTATCCTTACTTGAAATATTAGAAGGTGATTTTATCGTAATGTCTCTAAAACCATGTTTATGAGAGTGGATTAATTAGCCTTAACTTTATTTTATCTTAAGATGGAGATTAAGAAGGGAAAAGTGGGCTCCTCTTGAGTGCCACATGTCTAGTTAATGCCGTGCATTTATAATGTGAGAATTGAGTTAGAGAAAAATTCATTATAACATGCTAGCATTGAGTCTTTCATGCTAATTATCATTTCATCCATCTTGGATGGTGCATGGGAAAGGAGACATGACCTACAATTGAGGTTCCTAGAGCCCCAACACATAGATTCCTTGGCTAGTTTGTGTTGGAGCACTAGAAGGGAATGTGGATAACTCAAGGTACAATATGCAAAGAAGGGGATCCCATCCATTGTGTTGTGTAGGTTGATGGGGGAGGAGTGCTAGTGGGTTGGGATGGTTGTAGAGGGGTTTTGGAAATATATGTTCTTGACACATATAATACATGCCTAGCCTGTGTTGAAGCACTAGAAGGGAATTGGGACATTCTAAGGGATCATTTACAGAGAAGGGAATCACATTCCTTGTGTTGTGCAGGTTGAAAGTGGAGGAGTGCTAGGGATTGGAACATCTATATAGTGGATTTAACACTGTTTATGTGTTTGAGTTTTGGCCATTCTTTGGTGTATATGTCGATGGGGAAATAATGGTGGGTTTGGCACTAGATAATTTCTTGAGGTTTGGATGAGTAGAGGAAATGGGGAAACTTCACTGTTGTGGATTGATAGCCCCATCTCAGGGGCATACTCTTCCATATAAAGAATAATTATGGTAGAGTGTTTATGGCGAGGAGAAATGACCTATTTTGTATCCAATTGGAGCTTATTTAAAGATAAGTTCTATTTGTGTTATGAATTTCCATGATTATTTTTCTATTATGTTATGTGCATATTTATTTTGTAGTATATGTGAATTTGTGTCCACATAATTAATGCTCATTGTATGGACGAATTCATGATAGGATTGATTCCATATTTTATAATGAGGAATTTTAATTAATTGATTGCTATAATTGTACTTCTATTGTTAAAAAATATTTGTATAACAAGTCCAAGGAAATTTGAATTAAGCATCAAAGCATAAATACCAGTTAATGGTGGTAGATGGAGTACCTCATCATCTTGAAAGTGTTGAAGGGGTGGCTAGGTATGTCACAATTAAAATTAAAATTATGGCTACCATAAGGATTGTCACTAGCACCTATAGAGAGCAGTGTTCCAACTCCTAGCCTCACTCAAAATCCAAGGTTGACACCACAACAAATGGATGAAATAGGAGCAAAGGGATCGTGTTTCAATTGTGACAACAAGTGCAATAAGGGGCATTAGCACGGTGAGAATAAATTATTTTACATACATAATGAAGAGGAATAAGATCAAGAATTAAAACCTTACTAGGATCAAGAAGTGGAAAAGACTACTCCAACCATATATTTTGTGCTTTGGCCAACATTACCACTATACATCTCTCAATATAGAAGGATATAAATAAAAATAAGATAACGAGGATGATTAATTTGGATAGCACCCATAACTTCATTAATTACAAATTATATAAACTTCTTAATTGATTTATGTATCCAACGCAAGGGTTTCATGACATTATAAATTCTTTTAGATGTAGGTACCATAAATTGTTTAGGGATGTTCCATAGTATTAGTCTCACTATGGGGGATTATTTGTTGGATAGTCCAATGATTGCGACCCAAGAAGATGGTGTTGATGTGGTATTGGAGGTCCAATTGTTACACTCATTGGAAACAATGGGTTTTGATTATATAGGACTTTTCATGAGATATTACTTAGAAGGTAAGGAAATTGAACTCAAAGCTATGAAAGGGAAAAAATCTAAATTGATAATTTATAATGTCATGAAAAATTTGTTAAAAAGGGTAGAACCAAGAATATTTACACAATTGTGCTCACTAGATATTCAAACATCTAAACCTTTTGTTCCCTTGGATCTCAAAAGAGTTATTGAAAATCATTCCAAGGTATTTACTGAGATGTCCAAAGGTTTTCCCCCTACTCGAGAGCATGCACACATTATTCAATTGATCCCAAAGGTATTTCCTCCTAACATTCATCCATATTGATATCTTTATGCCCATAAAAGAGAGTTTGAGCATATGGCTCAAGAAATGCTATATATTAGTATCGTTCAACCTAGACAAAGTGCTTTCTCTTCACCAATGGTGGTGGTTTACAAAAAACAATGCTCATGGAATATGCTCCTGGATCTCAACAAGATCACTATTAATTAATTTTTCTATTCCTATCATTGGTTATTTGCTAGATGAATTATAGGGATAAATTTTCTTTGTTAAGTTTGATCTTCATTAACACTATTGTCAAATTAGAATGAGGGATGAAGGCATCCCTAGAACAACCCTTATAACACATGAATTCAATTATCAGTTTTTTATGATGCTTTTTGGCCTTACTAATGTACCCTCAACATTTCATATCTCGATGAACTCTATTTTCAAGCTCCTAGAAAATTTGTGTTGGTACTTTTTGATGATAAATTAATTTACAACAAATCATGGAAAAAGCAAGTATAACATGTTGACAACTATATTCCAATCCTTCCAAGTGTTCTTTTAGGGTTTAGGAAGTGCATATTTGGGTCATATTGTATCTCATGAGAGCGTCACGGTGAACCTATTGGAATGGCCAATTGCTAAAAATTGAGGAATATTAGAGGATTTTTAGGATTGATGAGTTATTACCATATATTTGTAAAAAAAAATGGTAAAATACAACACCTCTAACATCATTATTGAAAAATGATGTCTCTTCTTGGAGTCGAGAAGTAACCTAGTATTTTGAAGAACTTAAGGATCTACAAACAAACCATGGAAAATACACCAAGACAACAAATAAATGTTCATCTAAGACATAATAATCCACAATTTATTGATCCACATTATTAGTTAATATGGATAGAACATCTTCAACAACATTTTCTCTAGTAGGATTTTCAAGTATGGTCAAATCAAATTCTTGGAGGAGAAGCAACCTTATAATAATCAAGCAATTTAATACTGATTTTTTTATTAAATACATTGTTGGAAAATGATCAGTATCAAAAAAAAAGAAAGATAACTGGTGATATAATTTAAGAATTTGTTTATAGTGTATACTACTACACAAATTATTTTCCTTTATCATCATTGTTTAGTTTTTCACTTGAAGGGTTCTTGCAAATACACTAGATGGCATATGGTTATATTATTTCTACCAAATAATTACTCCTAATGATTTATTAGAAACATAAGTATGTATAAGAAATGGAAAATCCTTGTTAGTTTTGCAACACATGAGTTGAAACTAAATTGTCCTTTAAGACTTCAAATGCCTTTTGGCATCCTAATGTCTAATATGAGCTCAACATTTCTCAAAATAAGTGTAAACTATGGTGATGTAATTTTGTTATTCTTTTAATAAATCTCCTATAGTATCATGAATGGCCAAGATAGATATGAAAATCGCTTTGTTTTTGTGGTGTTGGTAATTTGTGGACAATAACTATTTTTACAAGATAAACTTCAATATCAAAATATGAGATCTCATGTCGTAAAACTATTCCTTCATTTTTTAAGATTAACAATTTTCATGGATTAAAGATAGATCCATTTATTGACTATGTTGCAATTTTTTTTAGATTGGTTAAAGATTCCTCAAAGGTGTTTCCATGACCAACAAAGCCATAATTGTACACTATCATGAACCAAATATGTAAATATGATTCAAACAACATGTCGAAAAGTAGTACGATCATTACATAACCCAAACGTGAGAACTTAATAAACAAGTATACCCCACGGGAATGTGAATGTGGTCTTATCTTGATTTGGGTTGATTTGAATCTAGTATAGATATTAAAGACCTCAAGATTTATTTTTTCCAAGTAATGGATTTAGGACTTTGTCAATTAATTGCAGAGGGAGATTGTCCTTGTTATTGGCTTTGTTAAGTTCTCTCTAATCCACACATACTCCCTATTTGTCTGTTCTTTTGGACAATGAAAAAAGGCCAGGGAAACTACTCACTATACAACATTGGTTATATAAAACCAACACTCCAAAGTTTTTGCAATTTTAATTTTATTATATCTTGAAGCACAAGGATAATTCTCCTCTGAGGTTGTCCAAGTGGAAAAAATTAATCTTTTATGTAAATATTTTGTTTATAGAATTTTAGGTTAATAACTTTCATGTCATCATAATCCCATGTAAATCAAGACCATAACTCTATCATACATTTATCACATCTTGCTGCAAAATTTAACTTAGTTTACTATTGATTTTTAATGTTTTTTCTTGGAAATATTGCAATTATAGTAATCAAAGACCATTTATTTTCAACAACAAGAATATAACCCAAATATGTGTTACTAGTTTCTAATTTTATGGTTTTCATCATCAAAGCATTCCTAAATTTGCACAGTTGGAGAACAAATATTTTTCATAAAGTTTGAAAACAATGTCAACTTCTTTCATCGCCAAGTTGTTTTCAATGGTAAGAATAGGCTAGATAGATGCTCCGAAAATTGCATGTTCTTCTTCTTGCCCCACCCAAAGTGGATTTTCAATTTATATAACATGATAGGTAAGAGGATAAAGTGTTATTTATTTTGGGATTTCCCATGGAAAATAACTATGTTTCCCATGGAAAATAACTATGTTTCCCATTATTTATCTCATAAATGCATATACTACTGTTAGGCAGCGTCTGCCAATAATCAAGGGATTTCCACTAAGTTTAGATTTAGTTTGCAGTACTACAAAGTCTATGGAATACTACTAGTAGTCTATTGAAACATATTTATCCTCTATCATCCCTTCAAGGTTTACAATAAACCTATCAACTAATTGAACTATAGGTGTTTTTCTCAACAAAGCTCATAAATTTAATCTGAGCATGGTTTCCTTGGTCATGGAATTTATTGTTACTCCCAAATATACCAATTTATTTTGAATTTAACATTTGCATATGATTACATCTACTACGATACTATTTGGATTAATGTATTTAAGAGTAAATTTCTCTCCTGCCATTAGGTTAGTAAGTTGTTCTACTACGTTGATAGTTACACGATCCTTTTTCTTTGTTCAAGACTTCGTAATGCATAGTTCCTTATTGAAATTAATGTAGATGGGAAAATATATAATTGCTTGAATAACTATAATATTGTCATATAAGTTGTTCAACTCCCCAAAAACGTTAGATTCAGATTGAGTGAGTGATTTTAATTTCTCAAGCTACTCTAGATAAGGTGAAATTTATTTTTGGTTTTCTGGTAGAGAAGGTTGTTGATTTTCTTCTTAGTTTTTTCCTGTTAAGTTTTGTGTCTTCTTTTCTTCTAACTACTTGATAACTAGTGGTTGATTCAGTTTATTATTTGGTTTTGGTGTTGGTTAAGAAGGAATTTGTATCTACTTGGATTATTTTATGATTAGTGTTTTGTTAAGGAGGTGGAAACAAAGCTTATTATTATTGTGGTTGAGGTATCCAAGGTTGTTGGTATTAAAATTGAGCTCACAAGAATCTATGAACCAAGAAAAAACTCACAAATAGATCTAACACAAGCAATTTTACTCAAAATATGATATGAAACAGTGCAATAATGATTTGCAGCTGTATAAGCTTTCATTAATCAAAAGTAAAAAATGGATAATTAATCCAATGTAATACACTGGTATTAATAACCAATAAATTCAAATACATGAGAGAGAAATTTGAATTGATTGAATTAACCTAATTGAATGGATAAGCGGACATCTCTAAATGACTATCGAAGCCTAACTAGTTAGCTCTAGTTGTCTAAATCAGTCCCTCAGTCAGTTAGAATCAGTTAACTAGTCTAACTGAATGTGGTAGGCGAGGAAAGGTGCCTTCCCACATGAAATTAATCAATGATTCGTGCTAAATGGATATAACTGGATGTAACTGAATGTAACTGACTCCTAACTAGTCTTGACTAGTCACCAACTGAACTCAACTGAAGGAGGTTGGTTCCAACACTCCTAGTGGATCCTAAATTGTAGGGATTGGTCTAGGAGGTGCTTAAACTGTGCATGCAACTGTAGTCAGTGGTAGTTAGCCTCAACTGGTGTTCCCCACACTCTATTAACTGATACATGTGGCCCAATTAGGCCATGTGGATCCAATGGTGCTAATGACTAAATAAAGAATGAAAAGACTCCTAATTTAGACATGATTGACCAAATTGGACAAGGGAGGATTATAATCCTAACACTCCCCTTGAATGCTAACTTGGAAAATTTGTGGGCCCTGGAAACTAAGACCATAGGTCACCCATTACAGCTAAAAGAAAATATTAACTGCTTAATACTAACAAGGAAATGAGGAAAAAACCACATGGGAAAAAATCCCCCCCTCAAACTAAGCAGGTAGAATCAAGATTCAAGTTAAAAAAACTTGAGAAAATGTTGCTGCAACCTTAATCTCTATGGTGTAGTGAAGCAACATGCATGATGTTCTATTCATAAGTATCCTGGGGCCTGACATGTAAACTTCTCCATATTCTCCCAAAATGATGATGGAAGGAAGGAGGAATGTAACCTTTGCCTCTTTTTGGATGAAGAGGTGTATGATCCACTCTGTTTTTGCTGAGAGAAGTGTAGCTGACTAGGCCTTTCCATGTAGCATCTCACAGGAAGTTTGTTGCATCTCTCCGAAGGAGGTGAGCTTGCATGACATAGCACAAGGCTCTGTTTCTGAAACTGATCTCTTGTCGTCTATGTGTCAGATGGATTTCCAGTCATCTTCCTAGCTGCCCCAATAGCCTTTTGTGCCCATTTGGGCTTAGGATTGGGAGTAGGAACTGGATTTGGATCTGAAGCACCCTGAATCTCAATCTCCAACTAATACAACTGATTTTGCTTCAGATCCAGTGGAGTATAGGTACAACCTCCTCTTGGTATAATCGGCGCACCTCTGGGAATATAAAAAATGTGCTCTAACCACCATGCCTGATGATATGGACTTGTGCTAGGTTTCAAATGTTCATCAACATATGCAGGTTTTGGTGTAACGACAAACCTTTCACAGTATTAGAGCATAGGTCTCAGGTTCAATTCCCTCGAGCTACGCCGGAGGTGGGGTGTTGGAGTATCAGTACAACCTCCTCATGGTATAACCATCACACCTCTAGGAATATAAAAAATGTGGTCTAACCACCATGCCTGATGATAGGGACTTGTGTTGGGTTTCAAATGTTTATCAACATCTGCAGGTTTTGGTGTAATGACGGACCTTTCATATGATATCATATTTTGAGTAAAATTACTTGTGTGAGATCTATTTGTGAGTTTTGTCTTGGTTCATAGATTCCTGTGAGCTCAATTTTAATATGGTATCAGAGCAATAATGATTTGCAACTGTATAAGCTTTCATTAATCAAAAGTAAAAATTGGATAATTAATCCAATGTAATACACTGGTATTAATAACAAGTCAATTCGAATACATGAGAGAGAAATTTGAATTGATTGACTCAACCTAACTGAATGGATAACTGGACATGTCTAAATCACTATCGAAGCCTAACTAGTTAGCTCTAGTTGTCTAAATCAGTGCCTTAGTCAGTTAGAATCAGTTAACTAGTCTAAATGAATGTGGTAAGTGAGGAAAGGCGCCTTCCCACATGCAGTTAATCAATGACTGGTGCTAGCTGAATGTAAATGGATGTAACTGAATCTAACTGACTCCTAACTAGGCTTGACTAGTCACCAACTGAACTCAATTGAAGGAGGTTAGTTCCTGCACTCCCAGTGGCTCTTAAAATGTAGCGATTGGTTTAGGAGGCGCCTAAATTGATGCATGCAAGTGCAGTAAGTGGCAGTTAGCCTCAACTAGTGTTCCCCACACTCTAGTAATTGGTACATGTGGCCCAATTAGGCCACGTGGACCCAATGGTGCCAGTGACTAAATAAATATTGAAAAGACTCTTAATTTAGACATAATTGGCCAAATTGGACAAGGGGGGATTATAATCCTAACAGTTGGGAGTTAATCCATTTTTATTTTTATTGAGGTTGGAATTGGAAAGATATTACTTCAATTTGATATTTCCATTACTATGTCTAGGATTGGGTTTGAATTGGCCATTGTTGTTGTATTGAGGGATACCAAGTGCTGGGAGGAACACATATTTAATTACTCAAACCAAGATTAAAATATTATGGGTGTGCATGAGGCATACCTTGCATGAAAATTGTCATGATGAAACTTTTCCTTCTTTGATTGATGAATCACACATCCTCCATGTTTTCTTCAAATACTTGTATGCAATTTTCAATCCAAGTATGGATGGACATTTACTTGTCTCATGATTTTCATTACAAATACCACAAACCTTAACACTATTAAATGGACATTTATTCTTGACACGGTTATTTTTACTTTTAGGATAGAAAATTACCAAATGTTTTTCAAACTCTTCTTGTTTCCTCTTAATTTGGAGAGTGTTTAATTGCATGGATAATTAGTGTGAGATATGAATTTTCATATATTTTAGTAAATTTCCAAATTCAAATTTAGTTATCATAGTTATTTTTGTTCTTAAGGATTATCTACTAGTTCCTCAACAAACTATACTTTCCTTTATGGTATTTCTTGAATAGTTTTTGGATGTCCTTTATCTCATCATAAAAATTTGGGAAATATCATCATTTTTAGTCAGATTCATTGTATCCATCCATTCCTCTCCTGAGTACCTTTGTGGATTACTAGCTTGAGCAACTTTGAGTCCAAGGTATAGTTGATAGACCTTTTATAATTGAATTGAAATATTTCAAATTCAAAGAAGAATGTGCAAGTGTCTTCCATTATAAGTCCATATAAATGGGGAAAACTAAGGGATTTAAGTTTTTCATCCTTGTTTCTTTGTGTATTTGTTGGATGAGAAATTGAAAAACATTTGGTTGATTCTCTCCATCCTCTACCATTTTCTTGAGACAAAGAGATACCTCCACAAGCTGAAGTTTTCCTAACCTCTCTTATGTTAGGGAGTGAAAAAGATTCATGGACACTCATCCTTCTCCCCTTCCTTATGAATTCCCGGTGAACTCTTCTTTTAATTACTGGATCTCAGTTGGATTTTCTACTATAGCAAATTATCTTAAAAATTCTTTAATTTTCAATTTTTTTTCTTATGCTTTTCAAACACTTGTTGTTCCCATTGCCTAATATATCTTGCTTTAACTACACTAGAAATAATATATGTCCATGATAGAAATTGTCCTAATTGAATAATGAACTCTTCTTTTAATTGCTAGATCTTAGTCAGATTTTCTATAGCAAATTATCTTAAAAATTCTTTAATTTGTCGATTTTGTTTTCTTTTGCTTTTCAAACCCTTGTTATTCCAATGCGTAATATATATTGCTTTAACTACATTAGAAATAATATGTGTCAATGACAGAAAATGTCTTAATTGATCTCTATGATGATGCATTCATTCTACTTATAGCTTTATAAAAATAAAAACATTGCAGATAAATATTATCAATGATGAATGTTAACTTTCATTCTAACAACTCTTCTACCATGCATATTATTTTCTCAAAGATTATATCTTAGAATGGTTTTTAACAACCTCCTTTAAAATAGTGCAAAAAATTGGAAGGATAAAAATTAAAACAATATGTTGATAAAAACCATGCCTCACTTTAATTATTAATCTAGAATCATACAAACTTCATACCATGCACTATGTATAAAAATTACATCACTAAGATACTAATAATTATTTTGTTAAAGAATTCTAAATGCTCTTAATCTATTATGCAATTGTGAAACAAGTGACTACCTATGCATATAAGAGATTTACATAAAAAAAAACACAAAATGGTAATTATTTTAATCATTACTTATTTATTCAATGGTTGAAACTAAACACGACTAATGATTATGGCTATGAGTAATCAAAATGAAGAAATAATTTTTTTTATACTACTAAGAAAAAACACTTTAACATTATATGGTAAATACAGGATTTCATTAGTTTCCTCCTTTGAGTGGGCCTTGACTCAAGGGCTACTGCTATAACATAGTTTTTCTTACTAAAAAATATTGAAATTACATAATTGTTTTATGTCTGTAATGTCCCAATTTGATCACGGAGAGAGAATACAAAATTTATTTAAGCCATGCAACTTAGTTAAATATGTGGGAGTCTTTATATTCCAAAGAATGAATCCAAGAGGGATCGTAAGACTCCGCCAACTATAACCTATAAATAAGAAACAAATTTCTTTAAGTAAAATGGAGTCTTAGTCATGGATAACTTATGGAGCTATGGACTACATGTTCACCATTTATGACTAACTTCACATTATGCTAGATAGTGCAACAAAATGGGTAACATAATCCTAAAAAAATCTTTGTGCTTCTAAAAAAAATCTTTGTGCTTCTAAGTTCAAAAGGCTATACAACATATTGTATTGAGGTTATCCCATGAACGATTTCCATTTCCTTTGTAGTGATTTTCTATGCAGGCTATCCTTTAATCAATAGAATAGTGATTTTGTAACATCATGACTTAGATCCATAAATGAATAGGTATAAACAATTCAAAGTGCAACATAATGAACAAAACATTTAAAGCAAGGATTAAGTAAATTCAAGCATTCCATCACATGACTTTCTCATCATTAAGCCAAATCACAACAATTACATAACTAAACATCTAGTAATTTTGTTTGTTCTCATTTGTAAAGAGAGATTCTGGCATAGAGGAATCTTAAAGAAATTGTGAAGGTTACCATAGTTTCCTCGTTAATCTCGTATATAATTTCTAGTATTGCCAATGATTTTAGATCAAGTGTCGACTTCCATATGAGAAAAGGAAATCTAAGAGAAGGATCCCACTAGTTCTTTTACTCACTCAAATAGAGGTCTTAATATAAGATTTTGCATCCCAATAGATCCTCTTACCCACTTAACAACTAAATTTGATTCCTTCATCATCTATGGGTATAAAAGACTTACTTCCTTATCCAATATTAATAATATTTCCAAAACCTTCCACTCAACAATGTTATTGGTTTGTTTCTATAGACTCGCTCTAAAATCAATTTTTGCGAGTTTTTGAAAGGAACATCACTCCTTCATCGCCACATAGGCTAGGTCTTACATAGAATGCAACATCAAGGAAATCCCATGGTTTAGAATTGTTTACCTTCATCTCTCCTATCATTCTTGGCCTTTTGAATTTTGGGTGTTTGATTCCTTCAAAGAAATTTTTTATTTACTGCTGCAATTTAAATAGAGTGGATTCCTTTCCTTTTAAGATACTTGAATTCATAGGTATCTGTTAGGGAGAATATCTCCTATGGATTGGGGTGGACCACAATAGATGTAGATTTTTCACTAGTTTTCAGCCACCGGTTTCAAGTAAAATTTAACTCTGTTTATGACATTCTCAAAAAATAAAAGTGCTGGAAATAAACATGAAATTTTCAGACTTTAAAACACTACTGAAACTACAATTTTTCACTGACATAAAATAAATATCAGGACGCCATTCAACACATAGAACACAAATATTTTTGGCCAATGGCCCTGGAAAAACCCACAAGGGGAAAACCAGTCAGAGAGAGAGAGATTCTATTATTAGGAAATTTACAGCAAAACTCAGAAATTTTCAGACCAACTTATCTCAACCTGGAAGAGAAAATTTCTGCCTCGTTTTTCGTGCCAAACATAAAAAATCAAACTCATATTTTTTCTTTGTTTTTTGCCTCAATTTCTGTGCCATGGTACGGACTGTATCGTACGGACCTTGAAATCCGTGCCCAGGGATTTTTTCTCGAAAACTGTGCCCAAAAATTTGCAAAAACGTGCACGCGGATTCAAAAATTGTACCATACGGACTGTACGGACCAACAATAAATGGTGCTTTCCTCTCCTCGATTTTCGTGCTCTATTTGCTGCTGTCCTCTCCTTGATTTGTGTGCTGAAATTTTTTCCTTTCTATCTTAGAAAAGGAAACTTCTCTTCTCACTTCAATCTGTAAAAGTGAGGCAAAATGCCTTTCCATTGCCTTTTGAGTAAACCCTAGGGCCCATCTAATCCAACGGTGAATATTTGGTTAGATCAATGGTTGAAATTATTTGCTCATATTTTATTTCTAAAATATTAATTTCACTCACCCACTTAAATTTATTAAAAAATGACTTTAGACATTAAAGTCAAAATAAATGTCACTTAAGTCATTTAATGCAAGGGTCACTTTATTTCCCCCTTCTAAGTGACTAAGGCTAAAGTCACTTAGGGGAACACTTCCCTAGGTACAAAACTAACACTCCCTCTTACCGAGGAAGGTGTTCTACACCACTCCCAACTTGTCTCTGAAGTAGACAAACTTGCCCCGCCCTAAAGACTTCGTCAGAATGTCTGCTACTTGCTTATCTGTGGAAATGTACTGAAGCGTCACTGCCCCTCTCTGAACATAGTCTTGGATGAAATGATATCTGATCTCAATGTGCTTTGACCTGTCATGAAAAACTAGATTCTCAGAGAGCTGGATGCAACTCTGATTGTCACAGTAAATCACCATAGGCCTAAGCTCCTGACCAAATAGATTCACCAGCAACTTGCGAAGCCACAAGGCCTCACAGTCGGCCAAACTAGCTTCCATATACTCAGCCTTAGCAGAACTCAATGCAACGGATTTCTACTTTTGACTGAACCACGACATTGTTTCTGAGCCCAAACTGAAACAACATCCGAAAGTGCTCTTCTGGTCTACCACACTGCCTGCCCAATCTGAGTCTGTATAACCAACCAATCTGATCCCCTCTGACCTCTTGTATTCGAAACCAAAATACATTGTCCCTGAAAGATAACACAACACATGTTTTGCAGTGACCCAATGCACACTCCTAGGCTCAACCATGAATTGGATAAGAGTGTTCACTGCAAAACAAAAATGTGGCCGAGTGTTGACCAGATACATCAATGAACCAATAAGCTAATGGTATAAAGTAGGATCCACCAACTCTCCCTCAGAATCATGAAGCTTCTTCCAGTTGGTGATCATAGGTGTTGACATAGGCCTGCAATCCTCCATCCTGAATCTCCTCAAAATATCAACCACAACTTTCCTTGCCCTAGGAAAATATGTCCAGGCTCCTGCCAAACCTCCAATCCCAAGAAATAATGCATCAACCCAATATCAATCATCTCGTACTATGCCGCAAGATCCTTCTTGCATGCTGCAATGGGTCTCTCTCTCCCTGTGATAAACAAGTCATCAACATATAGCAGAAGAACAAGCAGATCATCTCCAACCATGATGAAGTAGAGAGTCGGATCTGCTTCACTCTTCTAAAGCCCCATGCTCAACAAGTAAGAATCGATCCTGGAGTCTAAGCTCTTGGAGCTTGCTTCAGCCCATACAGGGCCTTCTTCAACCTACAAACATGAGAATCTCTCTCATGTATCTCAAAGACCTGAGGCTGCTCAATGTAAATATCCTCCTGTATGATCCCATTGAGAAATGCGGTCTTCACATCCATCTAATGGATCTTCCAACCCATTTTCGCTGCAATGGAGATCAATCCCCCGATAGAAGTATATCGAGAAACCGACACAAAATTCTCATTATAATCAATGCCCTCAACCTATGAAAACCCCCGTGATACAAACCTGGCTTTGTACTTCTCCACACTCCCATCTGCCGCATGCTTTAGCTTGTAAAGCAAACATGAAGTCACTATTGACTTCCCCTCAGGTTTCGAAAAAATCTCCCATACATCATTCTTCATGATGGAATGGTACTAATCCATCATGGCATCTCTCGATATCGAATTCTGGGAGGTCTCCTCAAAATTAGAAGGCTCAGAATCTTGTGTACTAGCCACCAACAACATTCCCAATTTGTCAGGCATCTTGATGGCTCTCACCTCCTCCCTGAGTGTCCCCAAAATCCCGAGCTTCCTTCAAGGTATCTTGAAGCCACTTAGCTGCCTTCATCCTTGGAGGTTGCTCCCACATTGGTTGATCATCATCTGAAAATATACCAGAGGTGGAAACCCTAGTATCTCGTGAACCTAAAGCTAGTGTACCAACACTAGGTGTACCCTGTAATCCTGATCCTGATCTTGATACCGATCCCCTATAAGGTGTACCTGTAATAGTAGACCCACCACCTGTCCCCAAAGACCCTGCTGGCCTAAACATGAAACCTGGTGAACCTGTGCAACCACTTGTAGAAATAATAGATCAATTCTATGTGCAATGATGCTAAGAAGAAGCACATGAAATAGATCTTGCTACTAAGAATTCTCACAAGCATACACAGGAAAAATAGAGAGAAGAAAAGAGATTGAATCACATGAATGAAGAGATGAATATTAGTGTGTATCCTTCCATTGAATAATGATGAATAATAGTGTACATAAATAGTACATCCCTCATAGGAAAATCGAATTGTATGGAAACAACTCATAAAGCTCAAAAGGCTGACTTACCAAAATATAGAAAAACCCCCATAGGTGGATAAATCACTTACCAAATCTATCAAGGACCTCACGAGTTGGAAAAGGCATGAGTGAGTTTTCAAGGAGATGGAAATAACATGCTAATCCTAGAAAATGGAGAAAAACTAATGGAGGATGGGTTGGAAACAAAAGCTCCCAGTTTCCTAGTTGACTAGCTTTTATCTTATCTATAGAAAAGCAGGAAAAGCAGAAAAAGCAGAATTTGCTTTAAAGTCCTG
>LPNX010590040.1:62713-86322 GCA_001517045.1 Pseudotsuga menziesii | reverse complement strand
TATCTTCACTTGAATCAGCTGAGTGAACTACTTCTAGATGGAAGACTTGTTGAAGAAATCATGAACTCCATGATCATGTGCTGGAGTGTAGAACCTGGAAGAAGGAAGAGGAGAGACTCCTTGTATCTCATCTATGATGAAGTAGGAGCATTATCTAAATGATTCTTGCTGCTGTCAAACTCTGATCTGCAAACATAATCTGAAATGGAAAAGAGATCTGTGCATACTCCTTCCCAAAGAGTACAAAAGTTAAGACAATTTATTTCACACCCAATTCCCTGAATGGCTACAAAATTGTGATGTGAATCACATGTCAATCTTCCAATCTGCTATAGCACCTGTATCGATCTGATATGAGGCTGATAAAACTCTGATATATCAGAAACATTAGCATATGGAACAACAAAGACAGAGGCTTCAGTGGCTCCATGAGGATATAGGGCTAGACTAGGAAAATTATGAACAACTGGGGAAAATTAATAGGTGTAAAAATCTGAATGATGGATGGGCTTAAGATCTAAACAATAAGTGTTTAGAACATATCCAAACATGTTTAATATCAGTCCAAATATGACTAAGGACATGGATAACCAGCCAATGAAAGATAGGAAAGACTTCGAACCATGTAAGATAAATATCACTGCATAAGAGACCAATGAGGAATCAACTAGTGATCTTGGGATTTGTATAGTCTTTGGATTATTTAGAGGTATGGTAGATGGTATGGATGGTGGTATTATATGTGTCATGACATGCATATCAGCCTGCAAACAATCTTCTAAATCAGATATACAAGCTTGTGAGGAAGAGCTACTCAAAGGTAAGTCAATATCTAGTGAAAAATCACAATTTTTGGGAGATGAATCTAGTAGACTGAGAGGAGGATCATCAAAGAAAGGTTCTGATATTTCTGATTCTTATATATCAGAGAATAAATCTATATCAGAGACATGAGAAAAGGAGAGAACTCTGGCACTCAAAGCATAAGTTATATAACCTTGGAACTGCGCAGTATGACATTGTTCTGAGGAATCAGCAGGCTTCTCTAGTTCATCTGGAACTTCGATCTTGTGCTTCTCAAGAAGCTGAGACATGATGTCCATCTTCTTCTTGAAACACTTCTTCTCTGAATGAAAACCCTTGCTGCAATAAGAACACTTGGATGTGCTCCCTTTCTTCTTAACTTTCTTCATTAAATCTTCATATGAATCTTCATCTTCAATTTCTGACTTTGGCTTCTTCACAATTTGCTTCTCTTTTGATTTGAATTTCTTGCTTCCTTGAACCAAGAGAGAATGATCCTTGCCCTTTGAAGAATTAAGGACACCCATATGGATCAATTTATCTTTCTCCTTTGTTAGTGAATCAATAAAAGAATTTAAAGAATGCATTTTCCACTTAGGAACAACAAGCCTAGTTGCATGAAAGGTAGACACAAAAACTGAGTAATCAGGACCCAATTTTGAAAGAATGGAAAGGATTAATTGATGATCTGCTTTCTCAATCCCACATTGCTTGAGAATTAGAACAAGTGACTTGAACTTGGTGAAGAAACCCTCAAGAGATTCAAAATTTCTTGGACTCGGTGAGAATAACTCAATCTCCAATTGATGCGCTCTTAGCTCATCTTGAACTCCAAAGAGAGACTCCAATTGAGTCCATACTTGGTTTGGAGTGGTCAAACCATCTAGATGAAAGAGTAGATCAGGAGAAGTAGAGAGACAAAGCAATCCATAGGCTTCATCCAACCTATTATGCCACTTAGCTTTCTCAATCATAGCATTGGGCTCATTCTCCAAAGCTAGTGTAACTCTGTATATTCCTCTATTACGCAATAGAATGGAGATTTTGGATTTCCATTCATGGTATTTTAAGGAATTAAGAATTATATCTGATGAAGAATCCATATTGCTGAATTGATGTGCTCAAGAATAAAATCTCTGCAACATGCAAAACAAACTAGGAGAAAATCTTGTAAGCTAGACAAGCTCTTCTTCAGAGAGGGATAGGAGACTGGATGTGCTCCTCAACTTTGTAGAACTTGATCAACCTTGCTGCTCTAATACCATGTAGAAATAATAGATCAATGCTATGTGCAATGATGCTAAGAAGAAGCACATGAAATAGATCTTGCTACTAAGAATTCTCACAAGCATACACAGGAAAAATAGAGAGAAGAAAAGAGACTGAATCACATGAATTAAGAGATGAATATTGGTGTGTATCCTTCCATTGAATAATGATGAATAACAGTGTACATAAATAGTACATCCCTCATAGGAAAATCGAATTGTATGGAAACAACTCATAAAGCTCAAAAGGATGACTTACCAAAATATAGCAAAACCCCCATAGGTGGATAAAGCACTTACCAAATATATCAAGGACCTCAGGAGTTGGAAAAATCATGAGTGAGTTGTCAAGGAGATGTAAATAACATGCTAATCCTAGAAAATGGAGAAAAAATAATGGAGGATGGGTTGGAAACAAAAGCTCCCAGTTTCCTAGTTGACTAGCTTTTATCTTATCCATAGAAAAGCAGGAAAAGCAGAATAAAGAAGAATCTGCTGTAAAGTCCTGTATACTAATTCTGGATGGTCAAAAGGTGGTCAAGATCAACCTATAATTGGAAATAAATCATTCCTAGGATATAGATGGCATGTATTGACTTTAAGGTTCAAGTGGATGCCAACTAATTAAGCTAGTGGGTGAATAATTAATCAAATAATGATTAATTATTTTATCCTAAGTTGTGAGTGGGTTTAATATATTCCTAAACCACTCTGCGGTCTTGTAACCTCGAAAAGCTGTGATCCCGACTGCTGCGTAGATGGAACCTGTGCCACAACCTGAGGTGCAGGGACCTGCTGCTCTCCCTGCTCTGACTCTCTCGACTTCCTGAAGGCCCGCTCCTCCTCAAAATTCACATCCCTTCTTACTACCACTTTCCTCTGAGAGGGAAGGTAAATAATGAAGGCCTTTTCAGTCTTGTCATAACATAGAAAGATGCCCTTCTCTACAATGGGCTCCAACTTTGTCCTCTTCTCTGAAGGGACATGAGAGTAAGTCAGACTACCAAATATCCGAAAATGGACAGCTTCAGGATTCATTCTGAAAAGCACTCCTCAGGTGTCATATTCCCCACTTCTCGATGGGGAATCCTATTTTGAAGATATACAGCGGTGCTGCAAGCCTCAGCCCAGAGAAAGAAAGGAAGTGATTGCTCAAGTAGCATAGCTCGGGCTGCTCCAACAATGGACCTATTCTTCCTCTCTGCTACTCCATTCTTCTCTGGAGTATACAGAACTGTCAATTGTCTCCTGATCCCCACATGTTTGCAAAATCCATTAAACTCCTTGTAGGTATACTCACCCCCGTTATCCGATCTCAAGAATCAAATCTTCCTCCCTGTTTGGTTCTCCACAAGAGCTTTGAACTCTTGCAACCTCTACAAGACTTCCTCGAACTTCTTGCTCTTCAGAAAGTAGATCCAGGTCTTCTTGGAATGTTCATCAATGAATGTCACATAATACTCATATCCTCTCAAGGACACATAAGACATAGGTCCGCATAAGTCTGAATGTATCAAGTCAAGGGTACTTGCTGACCTGCTATCACTGCTCGAAAAATCTGTCTTGGTGTACTTTCCCAAAGCACACCCCCTGCACACATCACTCTGGTAATCCTATAACCACGTGTCTCAACAACCCCAAGGCTGGATGATGCAAGTGAGCTATCCTCCTATGCCAAAGCTCACACAACTCATTGCTGCTGGCTAAAGCACACTATGGCTGAAACAAGAGCCTATATAGTTTCCCACATCTTGCTCCAATGGAAACTCAAGTGGATGGTCCTGCAGTCTTGGGAAACATATGCACATGTCCATGTAGGAAAGACACCCCAAGACCTTGATCCTCGATCATGGAAACTGACACCGGGTTCTTCTTCATCCCAGGTACATACAATACATCCTGTAATACCATGGGACTCATGGACTCCCTCTGAAATGTAATGGTCCCATGTCCAACTGCACTAACTACTGAGTCATCTCCCAACACAACCTCCACATATGTATATGTCTGTGAAAGCTCGAAGAATATCTCACGAGCACCTATCATGTGGCTCGAGGCTCCACTATCTATGTACCAAGTGCTGGAAGTAGATGCACTGTAAGAATGGTCTATCACACAAGAAAATCCCCTCTGTCTATCAACATCTGCACTGGTGAGAATGGATGGTCTCTCTCTCTCTCAATATGCCCAGTGCATAGTGAAAGCTCACTCTGAAATCGTGATGCAAAATCATCGATCTCAACTGAAGTGGCTATCTACTGCTGCTTCTTCTTCTTGTTCAGACACATAGCAGCATAGTGTCCCATCTTGTGACATGCAAAGCACTTCACAGTGCTCATATCCTTCTTTTTCCCATCCTGTTGTTGCTTGGCCCCACCCTTCTTTCTCTTCTTCTTCCCCTTCGCGGTCAATGCCACATCCTCCTCATCTCCCCTACTAGTAGAGCCACTGCACTGTAAGAAACCCCTCTGAGTCTCCTCCTGAACAAAGTCATCACATACTCTGTCCCAATGTGGTAATTTCTCTCTGGACACCAAACCCTGAAAAAACACAGCCCAAGGTGCAGTCACCCCATTCAGGTCTGTCCGCACTAACTCAAGATCAGTAATCGCTACCTCAACAGATGCAAGCTCATCTCTCACCTAAGAGATCGTAGTAAGATAAGTCATACACATCTCACCTTTGACCATCTTGATGTTCTTCAGCTTCTCTCTAAGCACCATCTTCCTGTTTTCATTAGTAGTCTGAAACAACCTGATCAAAGCACTCCACATCTCATGTGCATGATCCTTCCCAGAAATGTGAGGAATAACATGATCTTTAACAACATCCAAAATAATCCTCATGGATTTAATGTCCTTTTTCACAAAGACTACATGTGCTACTGCATCAGTGGTAGCACTTGGAATGACAATGGGGTGAGTAGTAGTGTTGTTAGCTACCTCATCCCACAACTCATTCTCTCTCAATAAAAGAACTATCCTGGCCTTCCATGAGACAAAATTCCTTGCCCCATCTAGTCTGTCTTCACTTCTCAAACCAACAGAAGTCATTTTTCCCAAAGAACAGGTTTCAGTAAAATGTACTACTATGACAAAAGTTTTCTCTAAATTCTGGAAATGACTGTTTCAATGCTAAAATTTAGTTTTCTACCCAACTCAGCTCTGATACCATGTATATTTTTCACTAGTTTTCAGCCACCGGTTTCAAGTAAAATTTAACTTTGTTTATGACATTCTTAGAAAATAAAAGTGCTGGAAATAAACATGAAATTTTCAGACTTTAAAACACTGCTGAAACTACAATTTTTTCACTGATAGAAAATAAATATCAGCACGCCATTCAACACACAGAACACAAATATTTTCGGTCAATGGCTCTGGAAAAACCCACAAGGAGAAAACCAATCAGAGAGAGAGAGATTTTATTATTAGGAAATTTTACAGCAAAACTTAGAAATTTTCAGACCAACTTATCTCAACTAGGAAGAGAAAATTTCTACCTCATTTTTTGCGCCAAACAGAAAAAAATAAAACTCTGATTATTTTCTTTGTTTTCTGCCTCGATTTTCGTGCCACGGTACGGACTGTACAGACCTCAAAATCTATGCCCAGGTATTTTTTTCTCAAAAATCGTGTCCAAAAATATGCCTAAAAATATGTGCCTGCTGCTTCGAAAATTGTACCGTACGGACTATATTGACCAGCAATAAATGCTGCTGTCCTCTCCTCGATTTTTGTGCCCTCTTTGTTGCTGTCCTCTCCTCAATTTGCGTGTTGCAAAATTTTCCTTTCTATCTCAGAAAAGGAAACTTCTCTTCTCAGCTCTCTCTTCTCACTTCAATCTGCAAAAGTGAGGCAAAATTCCTTTCGTTTTCCTTTTTGAATAAACCCTAGGGCCAATCTAATCCAACGGTGAATATTAGATTAGATCAATGGTTGAAATTAATTGCTCCTATTTTATTTCTAAAATATTAATTTCGCTCAGCCACTTAAATTGATAAAAAACTGACTTTAGACATTAAAGTCAAATTAAATGTCACTTAAGTCATTTAATGCAAGGGTCACTTGATTTCCCCTTTCTAAGTGACTAAGGCTAAAGTCACTTAGGGGAACACTTCCCTAGGTACAAACTAACAATAGACAGGATGCCAACTGAAATAAACCCATTTCCAATCATGCTAGATATACAAGTGAAACTAACGCTAAGGGTGACAGTGGTGCAAGCTACGTATACGCGGTGGGTTGTAGAGTTGTGACCCACATATATATATATATATATAAATGTCTTTTAAGGGGTTCCACTGGAGCATCGAAGTCAAAGTGAGAAAAACAGGGTAAAAGGAGTATTCATAGTTACATGGATAGGGCATCAAAGCATGATGTATAAGGTGTGACAAATCATGCTATAACAAATGCCCCCTAATGTGTGAGGTAAGAGGGGTACATGATGGCCGAAATACATTATAATAGTCCCATAAGTGGAGTAATGAATACCAAGGTGGAAAAAACCAGCCACTCATTAGTACAATAAGATGATAGATCTCTACACATCACTGCAAAGACTTAGTAGTCCCGGATACATAAAAGTACAATGGCCATGAATATGCATAATGGACATATGTCATGAGTGGTCATCGCCACATACAATATACAGTGATGTAAGGTCTCCATACTGAATGAGGACATCAAATGATACACTGGAATCTGGTCATGAGAGCTGAAATATCATAGATATTGGCACGATCAATGAGGTAGAATATATGGAATGCCACCAAGCTCAAAGGTCTTCGACACAAATCACCACTAGTACATGTCCCATCACATGAATAAAGGTGTCACAGTCGAACATTATGGATCATCATCTAATTACCAGTCATTGATGTATACCATTAAAAGACGCAAGATATCCCACCGATAATGATAATGGGAATCAAGGTGCAGAGTGCAAACAAAAAAGTGAGAATAGATGTGCTGAGGTCGAACACTTGAGATAATCCATCGATCATGGGACATTGATGTATTCCCAAATCTATCGATGGTGAGATAATCTGCCACTGATGACTGCAAGTCTCAAGGAACTCAATGGACTCTAGATCCATATTCCATAATAGATGTTCTGAAGTCGATGGAATGGAATCCGCTAGAAGGAGGGCATTAAGGCATCCCCCATCAACCAACACGAGGTACACAATAACGCTGGGTAACTTGGAAGAACAGAACAAGATGTGCATGAACCAGTGATGACTGTATCGAGAATGCTCGACATGTAGAGACAAGATAACTGAGGAATGAACGACTCAGACTAAAACTTCCTTCGAGCAAGAGCATAAGGTAGATGAAGACTCATAGGAAACATAAACTCACAATGCATATTGGGACAACTCTATGACAAAGGAGGAATCAACAGAGGCTCCATATGGACTGGAAGCATAACCAGTTGGTGGAGAAACCTAGAATAATGAGTACAAATCCTAAGGTCATACTAGTAACCCAATGAATGGATGAATGTAATGTGCTCTATTCGAAGGAAACACAACACGAAAACTACCAATAAAAAATAATATCACTCCCATCCAACTTTTTATGTTTTATGATTTTTTTGGTCTTTCTCATATTTGAAAATATTGAAAAAGAATAAAATTGCTTATAGTACACTTAACGATGAAATGAGTGTCGTGGGGAAGTAAAAAAGTTCCAAGCAGTGGAACATACCTATGCTCAATGCAAGGAAGCATATGCAGGATAATGACACTTAGGGGAATGTCTCCTCCAGGAAAGGGATAATCAAGCTGCAAAATATATACGACAGGCTCTGCTTGGCTAGGATTGAGGCAAGCTTGGGATATATGGCTTACAAACTGAAGCAGGGATCCAACATAAATCTAAATACGACAATCAAACATATGCAAATGCAATTACAACTTGATACAAACATGAGTCCCAATAGGATACGGCTAACATAAAGTTAAAGAAAGAACATGAAGGTATTTACTCAAAAACATAGTGTGAATACAAGGGACTTCCTGACCTAAAGGAGGATGCTCAACATGGGCACCAAATGGCAAAACATGATCTAACTAGGGTATCCATGATAAGGAGAGCTCTACCACTTGCATGAAACCACTTCTAGTAGCAGTATGAGGGTTCCATGTCATCACGAAGTGGGTTTGTACGTATGGTTAAGGTGATATGGTCATAGGATAATGCATGTTGCATGCAGAAAAAAATGATCCCATCCTATATGATAGTTGAGTAATATACCTTCCATAAGCATGAATAGGTCAAAGTCTCGACGAAAGTGCATCATAAGAGGTTCCTACACAACAAAATTAGCCCAAACAATTGAAAATGGTTAATAAGAAGTCTAAACTATAGGCCAAGCGGGTAATTTTTTTTTTGATAAATAGTAAAAAAATGACATTTTACCATACCATTTGTCTTTTACCCAAAATAGTGCATTTGGAGCAACTTAGGCTTTAAAACATTAAATGATGATTATGGGAGCTACGGGCCACGAAATTTAGTGTTGTCAGGACCAGGTAATTCGTATCTCATTATTCATCTATTCCATGCATTAATTTTTAGTTTTGGTGGTATATTTTTATGCATTGAGCAACCAAACTTGAGGATACCTACCCACGCAGGTCATAGTTGATAAATAATAGTCTCGTTCAGGGCTGGGTATGTCAAATTCTATGGTGAAATATCATAAAAATTGGTTTTTTATTGGCAGGTGTAATGTTCCCAAGTCTGATATGTAGACCTAAACACTAGCTAATGCTGCAAATTATATTAAAATTTCTGATATTGAATTATAACGACTTCGTGCATCTTCAGACTAGGGAAATCAAGGTGTTTTGTTGGGGAAATTTGCAGACATGGGAGTAGGCAGTGGGAAGAAAACAAGATTAAGTTCAAAACATTGAATTCCTTTCCCCTAACACATTTATATTGCATACCATTCAAGTTTCAAAGTCCACTATGTGGAAACCTACTCCCATGCTTCTGGGTCACACAACCATGAAACGAGGGAAATTCCTTATGTTCTTACGACCACGGGCTTTAGGAAATGTGAAGAGGTGTTATAAGACATTCATACAGTATATAATATTATTTGGGAGAGTTAATAACACATCTGGATTTGTTTGGAGGGTTTAGGGAAGAATTGGCAATTTTAGGCAATTTTGGCATAGTGAGACCCTACGCAATGGAGGATACAAAATGACTGTATGGACCCAAATAAAATATGATATGGTGTTATTTATGGGAATTTGTTTCTATCAGTGATCCAAATTAACTTAAATAACTGGATTTGAGGGGACGAAACTCATTTTATAGCAGAATTGGTAAAACTAGTCATTTAAAACTAGCATTCTAGCCAGGGTGCAAAATAAAGCAGAGAATTTGTAACAGATTTACTTCAATGATGTATATGAAGAATTAAAGAGACTAATACCACTTCAATGAAAATATAAAACCATTTTAATCATTCCCACAACCTTTTATTATTTCTTATTGCACTAGATTGATCAATTTCCCCCATTATAATGACAAATCAAGCTTTTTATGTGAATCTAAGAAGGTAAACTTCAGGGACATAATTATTACGAACTTATAGAAATAAATGAAATATTTATCAGCTGTTATACATCATAGATAATTCGATAGACTGACCATTACATAAGTATACTCCAAAATGGTGGGAAGGAGGCCCGAAATACGACCAGAGAAGGACTGAGAGCGTAGGTGAAGCATGGGCTTCACTGGAGCTCAAACTGAACGCGATGGAGGCTGAAAAATATGTATTATAGGAATTAAATGGCTAAACCTCAATCTCTCCATACCTACAAATAGAGGAGAATAGGAATGAAGGAGTGGGGAAGGGAAGGTTTGGGGCTTATCTCACAAGTGTCTGAGGCACATCACTCAGAAAGGTATGCTCACATAAGCATAGATCAATAAACACATCAACCAAAATGTGTGAATGAGCTTGAATTTTTATTTATAGAACTTTTGGTGACCCGTTTAGCAAGTAGAGGCAATAGGTGACCGGTGAGAGCAATTCAACACCTAAATCCCTAATCCTAGCCAAGTCATGGGCCCTCCTTGAGCAAATTGGAATGTAGGGGCCATGTGGAGATGTGCCCCTGTCCAGGTCATCCATATGACTTAGGAATTCATCCTCCTTAGTCAAATAATTTCTACTTTTATCCATTACAACTTTTATTCTTTTCCCTGCTTTTGAGACCGAGTCTCCAAAATGAAACCGCGCCCTCCTTTGTCAAAACTTTCCTACTTTTGTTCTAACAGATTTTCTAAGTCTTTAAAAGGAAACCAAGCCCTCCTTTTCCAAAATTTTCCTGCTTTTGTTATGACATCTTTTGTCATAGATTTTGAGCACTTTCCCTTTTCTCTCTGACTGCTTTTCTCATAGAGTTTCCATTTTCTTAATCTCCTCCTTTGGCAAGTTGTCTTGCCAATTGTTCCTGACATGGAAAACTCAATTACACATGTTATTTGCACAATAAATATTAATGATAAATAAAAATTAAATACATGCCTCAATAATGTTTATTTATCAACATTCTCCTAAGCTAATTAATTAATGCCTCATAAATAATATTTGGACAAAATTCCCTAGGTGAGGTAATTAATGCATCTTTGACCACCCAATGTGTTGGGCATGGTCAACACTTTTATGTCCAAAAATATGGGGAAATGACAGTCCTCCCCTCCCAAATATGCTTGTCCTTAGGTAGAAGCACTCCAGAGTGCTGCAAATTTGTCCACCATGTAGGATAACTGGAGCATGAACTCATGTGCAAAAAAATAAAGTTGACTTGCTTCATCAAGCCAACATGTAAATTTTCTAAAAAAAATAAGAAATGCCAGGGTCCCATTGCTTGCATTGCACTCCCTTCAGTGAGAATTCCTTCCAACACCACTTATCAGAAAAAATTATGCCTGGATCCCATTTCCTCAACTTAAAGTATCCAAACATTAGTATCCACCATAAAAATCTATCATCACAGGAAATGATATTCATGATGTGGGAATCATACCACTGCACTGAAAATTGGAAATTCTCAATGCAAAATTGGAAATCTGTGTGATTTCCCCACCCAACATAAAGTTACTTATGTTCTTGATGCACATCGGCATTGAATCTCACAATTATGTTGCTGCAATGACATGGGTGTGAGTCCCATGTCCCAAGATAATTTTGGGCATCCTCCCACAACCATAGATTTCCAAATTGCTCAAAATAAGAGGATGTATCACTATTTTCTCCAATAATGCAAGCAAGAAATACAGATAGGTGTCCCCTCATACAACCTAAAAAGGTACTAACACTCCTACCAAAAGGTCCATGCGAACACTTCCAATGGCTCAACTCTCTACCACTGGTCAAAGGATGCAAGAATCTATCCAACTGTATAGATTTCCTCCACAAATACCACCTTATGTAAGATATTTTCCTCAACAATTTTTCTTGGCAGTTTGCTTGCTTATTTTCCTTCCACTGATCATGTGCATAAATTATTCTATAAGAAGACTCCATGTGTGACATTTAATATTCCACCCAGTCCACATGTGGTTGAATGGAATCAAGTGACAACAATATGTGCCTATGTGGCTGAGGGAGGGTGATGGTGTATTCCGCAAGTCATCATGAACACCTAGGAAAGCTTCCAGCTCTTCCTGTTGCACCAACAAGGAAAATTCCTTCTCCCAATTTTCATTCTCACTTGATGAGGCTAAAATAGAAGTGTGGGTAGAACTTTGATTCAAATCTCTACAATACTTATCCACCCAACTTATGGTTTCCCCATCTTCATCCTTATCTGACTCTCCCATGGGGAAGCGATTATTTCCAGAAAACAATTCCAGTTTTTTCTGGAAAAGACCAAGTGCTTGGTTCTCATCAAACTTGTCTGCACAGTCCTCAAGCACAAAAAAATCAGAATGCACCTCATGTTCATGTGTATGGAAAGTATCCAATGGATGCAAACTAAATATTTGTGGCTTCTTACATGTCAAGACAATGTCAATCACAACAAAAAATTTATTGCAGAAATTAAATTCTTCACCTCCCACATTCTTCACTCCAAAGGTGTCTCTATCCACCAATCAATGGATGAATAAGGAATTTTATTTTCTGACCCATAAGGAATGTTATCAGCCATCTTTTTGGTAGAGAAGAACACTTCATCATTCCTCTCAAACTCAATGAGTGATTGGCCAATATTTTCTTCCTCATAGCTTTTCACAAGCACCCGCAAATCTGCTCCTTCCTCATGGCTGTCCTCCACATGAGGTTCCTCCATTATACCCAAAACATTTCCTTCTGTGGAGGATGAAAGGAGTGAAACCTTCAAATCCTTTTGAAGTTGACAGATTTGCAACTTGGACTCTTGACTCGGATCTTTGTGTGCTCTTCAATAAGTCACTGGTGATCTTCAACTTATTAGTGAGCCTTTCTTATTCATCTTCTTCCTTCTTGACTGCACAATGGTACATTTCAGCCACCATGAGGAGATGATCTCTGTCAGACAATAGGTTCATATAGCTCTCCTTCATCTTGGCCATGCATTCTTTCATTTCTATGCAGTCCTCTAGAAAGGATTCTCCTTCCATCTCTCCTCCAGGAGCTTTCCAACAACATCTTGCCACCAAGGAATTGATGTCAACAAGGTTTTTCATGGCTGCCATAAGCTTCTCTTTGTCCTCCTTTAGTGATACACTCAAATGATGTAGATCACAAAGAAGATCCTCCATCAATTTCCCTTCCTTGAATGGCTGACATACATGCTCAAATTTCTTATGGCATAAATCCACAACATATGTTTCTTTCTTAGCATACACATCAACATTAGAAGATCTTATCAATTCATTTACACTGTATGAAGGGGAAGGTATATCATAGGGCTGCAATGAAGTGTAATATCTGGTAAAATCAGAAAGTACCTCATACTTTGGAATTTCATCTTCATCATGCTACCAGTAAGGACAAAAATCTGAACTGTGTGCATCCCTTTGCATCAGATTTTTCTCCTTCGAATTTTCTACTTCATACACAACTGGTGGGGGCTTGTCTTCCACTTCATGAGGAAGTTTAGATGATGACTTCAGATTTGATAATTTTTATTCTTTTGTAACTGATCCAAAATATCCCTTATCATCATTGACAGTATCACCCTCCTCTGCACTGATTTGGTGTTCACCAACAAAGAAACTAGGAGTGAATTCTTTTCCCTCACCATTGTCCTTCATTCTGCAGTCCTCATAGGAAAGTGCAATCTTTTCAATATCCCATGAGTCATATGTCTGAAAATAATCATGGCTGCTGCAAAAATCAGAGACCTTATCATCCATGTTCTTCATATTACCATCTTCCTGAAGTGATAGTAACGTGGCCTGCTCTTCCACCAAATTTTCTGGTTCACACCCAAGCGGTGTGGCCTTGTTTTCTTCTTCCTTATATGGTTCCAAAGGTGACTGTAAATATTATTTGTAACCTCCATTTGGATCTGATAAAAAAGGTGTATCTCCACCTAGACATGAGACCACATCTCTATCAGTGATCTGGAGATCACCTACAAAGAAATTGGAAGTGCATTCATTCTCCACACTACCAACAACTAGATTTTTGACTGTTGGGTCTTCATCTGCACATGGATTCTCTTCATATTATTTCAAGGAGATTGAGGCTTCTTCATATTGAGTGGTCCCCCACTCAAAACTATTGGAAACTATTAGAATAAAAACCAAACATTCTCCTAATGCTTGGGCAAGCAGATGGCTTTGATGAATCTTCCCTTTTTGCTTCAGGTGGTAAACCACTAGTCTCCACTTTCTGGCACACTTCATCAACCATGTGTGCAATATTTTTTATGTTTTCCCCATTGTGGGGATTGCTAAATAGATCACGTATCTCCAAATTAAATAAACCTCAAAAATATAAGACCTCTCTTATCTCTTCTTTCAAGGCACAATGAAATTCTGGGAAGATTTCCTAGAGTTCTTCCCATTGAACACTTGACCACCGACACTAGTATATTTCTGCCAAATGGATTCATAATAATATGGAGGAAAGAAATCATCAACATCATCCCTACATAATATAATTGAGGTACTGCATGTGGGATCTTCATAATGTTCTTCTTCATACTGCTCAATGTCTTCTTCAATCATTGGTAGCAACCTCATAACTGCAACTGGATTTAGTGATTTGCAAAATTTTATTCACCAAGAGATTACCTTCCACAGGGGTGGAGGAAAGTGATATGATACCAATATAATTTTACCAAGTCTGATATGCATACCTGAACACTAAATAATGCTGCAGATCAAATTAAAATTTCCAAAATTGAATTAAAACCACTCAGTGCATCTTCAGACTAGGCAAATCAAGGTGTTTTCCTGGGGAAATTTGCGTACATGGGAGTAGGAAGTGGGAAGAAAACAAGAGTAACATCAGAAAATTTAATTCATTTTAAATAACACATTTATATCAGGGACCATTCAGGTTTCAGAGTCCGCTATGCGGAAACCTACTCACATGCTTCTAGGTTACCCAACCGTGAAACTAGGGAAATTCCTTCTGTTCTTCCGATCAAGGGCTTGGGAAAAAGTGAAGAGGTTTTATCAGGAATTAATATGATATAGAATATGATTTTGGAGAGTTACTAACAGATCTGGAATTTTCTGGAGGTTTTAGGGAAGAATTGGCAATTTCAGGAAATTTTGGCCTAGTGAGATCCTGCGCAATGGAGGATCCCAAATAACTATACGAACTAAAATAAATTTTTATATGGTGTTATGTATGGAAAGGGGGTTCTTTAAATTATATACAGGAACTTAAATAACTGTATTTGAGTGGAAAAAACTCATTTTATAGCAGAAATGGTAAAACTAGTCATTTAAAACTAGCATTCTAGCTAGGGTGCAAAATAAAGCAGAGAAATTGTAACATATTTACTTCAGTGCTGTATATTAAGTATGGAAGTGAATAATAACACTTAAATTAACAAATAAAACCATTCAAATAATTCCCACAACATTTTCTTATTCCTTATTTCACTAGATTGATCAATTCCCCCCATTACAATGACAAATCAAGGTTTTTATGTGAAACTGAGAAGGTAAAATTCAGGGAGAAAATTATTTAGACCTGATAAATATAAATGAAATATTTATAATCTGTTATAAATCATATATCATTGTATACATTGACCATTACATAAGGACACTCCAAAATGGTGGGCGGGAGGCCCAAAATATGACTAGAGAAAGGCTGAGAGCATAGGTGAAGCCTGGGATTCACTGGAGCTCAACATGAACCTGATGTAGGCTGAAAAATATGTCTGATAGGACTTCAGTGGCTTAAAATCAAGTGCTCCATTCCTGCAAATAGAAGAGAATATGAATGAAGGAGTGGGGAAGGGAAGGTTTGGGGCTCATCTCCGAAGTGTCTGAGGCACATCACTTAGAAAGGTATGTTCACATAGGCATATATCAATAAAAACATAAAACAAACTATGTGAATGAGATTAAATTGTTCTTTAATATAAATTTGGGTGAATTGTTTAGCAAGTAGAGGTAATAGGTGACCTGTGAAAGCAAGTAAACACCTAAATCCCTAACCCTAGCAGAGTCATGGGCCCTCCTTGAGCAAATTGGAATGTAGGGGCCATGTGGAGATGTTTCCCTATCCAAGTCATCCATTTGAATTAGAAATTCGCCCTCCTTAGTCAAATATTTTCTACTTTTATCACTTACAACTTTTATGCTTTTCCCTGCTTTTGAGATTGAGTCTCCAAAACGAAACTGCGCCCTCCTTTGTCAAAACTTTCATGCTTTTGTTTTGACAACTTTTCTATGTCTCCAAAAGGAAACTACGCCCTCCTTTCCCAAAAATTTCCTGATTTTGTTATGACAACTTTCGTCATAGCTTTTGGGCACTTTCCCTTTCTCTGACTGCTTTTGTCATAGATTTTCCACTTTCTTAATCTCCTCCCTTGGAAAGTTGTCTTGCCAATTGTGCTTGACATGGAAAGCTGAATTCCACATGTTATTTGCACAATAAATATTAATGATAAATAAAAATTAAATACATGCCTCAATAATTTTTATTTAGCAACATTCACCTAGGCTAATTAATTAATGCCTCATAAATAATATTTGGACACAATTCCCTAGGTGAGGTAATTAATGCATCTTTGACCCCCCAATGTGTTGGGCATGGTCAAAAATTTTATGTCAAAAAATATGGGGACATGATAGCAGGATGGTTTTGGAATGGAGAAAATGCGAGCACGAAGATGTTGATAGGGCAGTCCTCAGTGATGTAAATTCTCAACAAGCCTTAAGAAGGTGTGGATTGTACAGGTTTTGGAAAGTTGGGGGTTTGAGGGCCCAACCAAGACTCTTCCAGATGTTCATAGATTACTGGGATCTAGACACAAAGGCCTTTATACTAGATGGTATTCCATTGAGACTAGAATCATATGCCATCTACTTCATCATAGGACTATCCCACCAAGGCGGGGCAGTGGACTTGCAAGTTTGTGGAGTGGGAAGATGACTCACTATTGAGGAGTACATAGTTATTTATTGCATTCCTGACAAAGAGAAGACTGATAGTCAAGTTTCGATGAATGCTATCTACGGTCTTAGCCTCAAGATGATAGTTTTGGTATTGTCCAGGATAGCAGGCTCGACATCACTTCATCAAGCTTCATGACCTCTCATGTTCTACTTGGTAGAGTGCATGCGATCTTGTATATGACTGGAGAAAAAAACTTTTGAGAAATTTCTTCTTTGAGAGGGTACTGATCCTTAGCCTTAGAGTTGAGGTCCCTCCTCACAGTCTACAAGATATGACCTAGAATCACTGTGTAGAGGTGATGTGGAGGCTAGGGGGAGGCGGGACACTTTCTCCTTTCCCATCCAACTTCTTCCACTAGTGGCGATGACAATTCATAGACATAGAAGACTACCCCTATGCAGATTTAGAATTCTGTAGAGATCCTAACATGCCCCTACCACCAGGGTTTGCATATGGTGATATAGGTAAGATCCCATGTATATGATTTTTTTGAATTTTTGATGTATTTAGAATTCAAAAACATGTTTATGATGGTGACAAGTACTGAAAATAGATATTTGTGCAGAAGTGGGTCCGCAACGATGATATGGTTTCCCTCAACACGGACAGCAGAGATGAGGTGATGAGATGATAGGTGCAGATGTAGAGTGGACACTCTAGAACATACATGGAAACATTGCTTGACTGACTCATAGGATACCCATGGTGCAATTCGAGGCCTTGCCCAAGGCTATGCAAAGACACGTAGTAGGGGTATCTCATCCGTGGGTTAGGTTGTTCAAGAGGTTGGCCAATGCAGTCATATGTTATCATGATCATCACCCAGGACCACAAGCATAGATGCCTATGTAGACATTTTGTATTGAATGTCGGTATTTTGGAGGCTTAAAGCCCCATTTTTGTACTTATGACATTTTGTACTATGACACCATTTTTGGACTCTATTCAGAAATTAAAAATTAATATCGATCGGTTTGTTATATTTACAAATGTGTTTAAATGTGAATGTGATTTGAATTTTTCACGCTTCTTTATGGATGTGATAAGTTCCAATCTAACACAATTTTCATATGAATCGACAACATGATTATAAATTCTAGGTATATGAATGTATGTAATGAAATCAAATTGCCTCTCCAATAATGTTACCCTCAAGAACCTTCTCAATAATGTAGGATCCTTAATCCGGTACAATCCATTTAACTGTGACACCACTAACTGGGAGTCGAGGCGAACTTCAAGAGATCAGATACCATTAGAAATGACATCACATAATAATTTGATCACAACACTATACTAAACAACATTATTAGATGATGGCCAGAGACAAACACCTTTTGAAGACACCAACTGACCCTCAGGCATATAGATAACCCAAGAAGTTGAAGTTAGGTTCTGGGTGTGGCGGCTAGCACCATCAATGAATCCTAAATAGATGGAAAATCCTGTCGACATCTGCCACAATAGAGGAAGGATGCCAACAAAATGATAACGCTACCATAAGAAAAAAAAAACTATACAAGCTGTACAGTAATATATACAAGATATCAACCTCGACTAAATGTTAAGCATAATATTTATTAATATAGATCCCATTTTTGGGCCTCGCCAAGGAATTCCCTTCATAATCCTCCAGCTCATAGGCTCCTTTCTCTAGGACACGCTTTACCACGTAAGGACCATGCCACATAGGGTTAAACTTACCCTCCCCAAACGATTCATTGGTTTGATCACATAAAAGGACCAAGTCACCTTCACTACATTGACGGGGACAAACAAAATTATATTACTCGGATTTAACACGGTGCTTATTTACCTCTAGAGGCACTATGACATCCTGATGTTTCTCATCTAGGTGCTCTAAGTGGACCAAAAATTCTTCTAATTCCGAAGTATCAGGTAGGAACTCTATGGCAATTTTTAACGAAGGAATATCACACTCAATCAATAATACCAACTCCACCCCATGTACTAGCTGAAAAGAGAGAATTCAGTGGCAGTCTTGATTGCATTTTGAGAAGCCTACAAATCAGGGTAAAGCATGATGTGCCGATTAGTTTTTCTTTGTGCTATGGTTCTTTGTAAAATGGCCTTAAGGGACTTGTTAAATTCTTCAACTTGGCCATTCGGTTGAGGGTAATAAGAAGAAGAATGCTTTTGCTTATACCCTAGTTTCGAAGCTAAATCCACCATCATCTTATTCTGACAGCTCATGGCATGGTCAATGATAAGCTCCTTTGGGATACCGAACTGAGTGATTATCTGGTTGAACACAAAGTGAGCGACCATCTCACCATCAGATTTAATTATACACATAACATTTTCCCATTTTGTGAAGTAGTCTATGAACACTATAATGTGATTATTTCCCCTAGCTGGTGTTGGGTTGTAATTCATAAAGTCCACCCCCCACTTAGTGAAGGAACCGACAATGGTAATAGGTTATAATAGGGTAGGATGTGAGCACATATTTCGTTCGAATACCTGGAAAGGGTGACATTGCTTGACTGCATTAACACAATATTTGAAGATTGACGATCAATTGTAACCCGCTGTAAGGATTTTTTGGGCTATAGCAAGCCCAGATAAATTACCACCACATGCAATCATTTAACACAGTATAAACTTCATCATGAGTCAAATAATGATGCAAAATGGAATCCACCCCAGAGATACAATGTATCACCGATAATATGGTAGTTCTTAGAATTATGACGTAGGTGCCGTCGTTCGTCTCTCAAGAGGTGAGAGGGAACCTTTAAAGTATACAGATAGATGATAATATCACCATACCAAGGGTTAGTAGACAAAATGAGGAAAATATGCTTATCCACAAATGAATCCTCATGAATCCTATCTTCCTCCAGGATAGGGATATCAGATATGAGCTCCATAAATATTAATGACTTCTTCGATTTTGCCAAAACAAATTCAAGTTCAAATTCTTGTAAAATGAAAATCCATTTATTATACTCCCCCCCAATCATTCATCTAGTCAAGACAAATTGAAATGGATTGATGTGAGCTACAACAGTAGTATGACAAAGCAGGATATAATGTCTCAACCACTGAATTGCATGAACAGTCGTTAGGGCCAACTTCTCGATGTGACTATATCTAAGTTCAACATCAATGAGATTCCCACTAAGATAATAGATAACGTTCTCTTGGAGCTCACCATCCACTTGGACCGGAACCATACCAATCGTATCTTGAGATGCGACCATATTTAACAATAAGTCACGACTATAGTCAGGTGGACTAGGGATGGGGGCCGATTCCAAGGATTTCTTAAGGGAGTCGAAGGACACTTGAGATGACTCATCTGATATGAATGGAGTACCCTTCTTCAACAATCACATAAACCCCTTGGTCAAATGGCATAATTGACAACGAATCGACGTAAGAAATTTCCCATCCCTTGGAGAGTCTAAAGATGATGAATCGTGCGCGAGGGATACAACTGAAGTATTGCCTCAACCTTCAACAGATTGACCCTAATCCCCTCCTTTAATACAATTAATCCCAACAATCGACCCACTTTCACACAAAATATGCACTTCTGATGGTTTAACTGAATCTTGTAATGATGGCATCTTTCAAAATCAAGTGCAAATGATCTGGGTGATCCACCCTCAACTAAGAGTGAGTAGCTAAATCATCCAAATAAAATTCGATAATATACTTGATGTCCTGGAAAGAAAAATTCATAGCCCGCTAAAAAGTGGCTTTGGTGTTTTTAAAGCCGAAAGGCATTTTCCGGTATGCAAAAGTAACCTAAGGACAAATAAACACAGTCTCATGTTGGTCCTCAGGTTTAATTTGTATTTGGTTGTAGCCTAAAAAGCCGTCCATAAATGAGAAAACTTCGCTCCCCGCACACTCATCCAAAATCTGATCAATGAATGGTGTGGGGAAATTATCTTTCAGACAAGCTGGATTCATGTCTCTAAAATCAGTGCATGCTCGAATGGTTCCATGATTCTTATCTACCAGAGCAGGATTGGACACCCATTCGGTTAAGGGAACTGGATAGATGAAACTGGCTTGGAGCAGTTTCTCTATCTCAACCTTAATGGCAGGTGCTTTGTGAGGGTTCATTGCACATAGGTGTTGTCAAATAGGTTTAGCATTGGGATATGTTTGATCTCATGTTCAAATATGCAAGGGTTAATTCTTGGAATTTCTTCATACGACCAAGAAAAGACGTCACAAAAATCTTTAAAAAACTTGGTGTATGTCTTGATTTCATTGGACGAGGAGTCTGTACTTATATACACATTCTCGATTTTCCCAGTAATTTGAGAGATGTTGATCGAAATTGTAGGAGATAATTTTTCCATTTTCTCTTGGCATATATACCATTAGTAGCTAATGGGACCACAGGGTGACCAACACTCTCACTTAAGGTTGTCTTAAATTCATCATGCTTGACCCGTTCAAGCTTCGGGAGAAAGTAAGAGTGATGATGCAACTCCTCCCAAGGATTTTCTGGACCATTCATGTCCTCGAGAATCACTTCATCCGAAGGAAAAATATCATTGAGGAAATCATGCGAGCATGAAAACACAACCACTCAATCAGGCGTTGCAAAGAGATCCTCCTCCTCCGTCCGCAAAGAGGATGGACCAGGGTCTATAGTAGGCTTAAGTGCAGCTTGGTATGCAACTTCTGCAACAGAAAATGAAATTATCATCCTAGTAGATCTACCATCTTCATGCGAAGTGCCTAGAGAAGGAAGAAACTATGGGTCATCCAAATACACAGTGCGAAATGAGACTGAACTCAAAAGTGACAAATCACTATTAGGGTTAGAGCTAATAGCTAAAATTGGTGCCGAGATATTAAAATTTCTCATGAATGAAAGATACATTCCAACACCAATATTCTTAGTTTCCAGTCGGGAATTATGAATAGGTGGGATAGTCAATCCCGACGATACAATGGAACCAGAATTATTGAAAGACATCTGGTCGATCGTCAGAATCCGATCCTCAAAAGGGAAGCACACTACTCGAAATACTGACAATACGATCTCTTTCATAGTCTGAATCCAGTTCCAACCCAATAAAATATTATAGTCAAGGGGTGCATCAACCAACTCAACCTCGACCGACACGGTCTTCCCTCCTAGCTGGACCTGAAGAGAAGGAATAATTCCATGCAACTGAAATGATCGTCCATCTAATGCAATCAACATGGTCATCGATCTTGACAACTTGGGTGAGCGAAGGCCTTTCTAACAAGCCAGAGACATCACATAGGTTGAACCGCCTTCATCCATAACTATATGTTTAATGGTGTTGTTGAGACACTCCACATGGACTAAAAAGGCCACATGGTAAGGAAATCAAGGCTGGACCCCATGGGTTTCAAATATGACTACGGTGGAGGAACTAGGATCAACTACTCCCAGAGCAGAGAATAAGGCTCTCCGTTGTGAAGGACAAGTATGAATAACTTCCATAGTCACAGAGGGATTATGACCCATGTATTCGACAATAGAGTAATGCTGGGACACTCGGGTGTTAGGATTGTGTCTCGAGTGCTTAAGGACTCCCTTAGGTATGCAAGACATCACTTTAGGCTTACCAATCTACAACCGAATTTCAGGAGGTGCAGGATCTTTCACTAGGTTGGGTTGCAACGAACCATAATATTTCAAATGAGTCACAACATTAGCGGCGTACATCATGTTGATCCAATCATGACCACCATCAGCCACCAACAGTTTTGATACCCACCAGAACTGTTTCTAGTGTCCAATGTTTTGATTATGAGGCAAAGGGTCAGTCAACACAACTGGGCTCTATGTGATGTACTTCGAGGAATCCTCAATACGAGGCCACAAGTATGTCAGATAGTCTCCTTTTGTTTAGGCTTCTTCCCCCGCGCAACATTATCTGTATTCTTGTCATCATTATGATTCTCCTTCTTATTCCCAACTCGTTTATTGTTTCTTCCCTTTCTTATATTTCTTCCGAGTCACTGGTTACCCTTATGATCCGATGACTACATTGAGTGTACATCCATTGACTGGGTGGGAGTGGATAAGGTAGTTGCCTATCTAGCCGCAGACTAATTAATAGACAAATCTCGCATTTGATGTGTAACTTGGTCTATGAACTTGGCACTTGCGGATCCAACAATACCATAGACATGTGGCCCAGGTTTGAACTTAGGATCAAAGTTCGACTGTGGTGCATTAGGGATAATCTCATATAAAATCCCAGACTAAGCATTTATCAAATCCAACTGCTGAGCTCTAAATATATCTTGTTCCTCATTACACACTCCGAATGTTGAAACATATTTCAAGATATAAGTCAATAAATATTTGAGGAACCATTCCATTAAAAACTTGGGTGGAATGTTGGCCTTAATCAACCTCTTTTGTTGGTGCCACTCTTGAATATGATCATAAATATGCATGGCCTTATCCTGCTGAAATGTCGACAAGAGCTCTGTATCAACATCGTAACGTACTGATAATTGAAAGTGGTTCAAAAAGGTCATGTCTAAGTCGTTAAAAGTCCGATAGGTTCCCCCAGGTAGCTCTATATACCATTTCATGGTAGGACTCGTGAGGGTGTGTTGAAACAGTTGTAAATGAACAAAGTCATGGTTCAATGAATTCGAAGAGAACCATAGGGGGAAAGTAGTGACATGCTCTCCATGGTCCTCTTCATTATTACCTTCAAACTTCATAATGTATGAAGGAATTTTAGTGGGAAGAATCGACCACATCGGATCATGAGGCACTGGATCGTTGGTCAACTTCAAAAGGCCAGGTACGTTTAAAGTAGCAAAAAAGGGGAGCCTAGGTTGTGCCATAGGATTCCATTTCCCATGAAGAGGTTGGTTCACATAGGGCTGATTGTGATAAAGGCCATAGCCTTGAAATGTCAGATAATAACCCCCTAC
>LPNX010590040.1:40889-62603 GCA_001517045.1 Pseudotsuga menziesii | reverse complement strand
AATATTATTTTATTATTTTAACTATTATTTTACTATTTTAACTATTATTTTATTATTTTCCTTAGGAGGCCCATTTTAGACCCCAAAATTCCTCTAATGATATGCCCCATGTAAGGATGCACATATATTTTATGGTTAGGTGCCATATAACCATATAACTAGAAAACCATAATTATAATACTGATATGTTGGTTTCCCCCCATACACATAAGGAGGTACATGACCCCCGGACATGAAAACACTGGATGATGAAGGGACAACGTAGTTATGTGGAGCACTACTTCCCAAGGGACCATGCGAGACATAAGGAGGATGCAACATGAGAAAGTAATTTGAAGGAACGAGTATGGTGGATGATGGGACATAGGATGGGATGTAAGAAGTGGCTTCAATGTTCACGCATCCACTATCACCCTCGAGAGATTTAACCCTAATGTAAATACCGGATAAGGGGAGAGAAAATACCCCAAGAATGGAGTAGAGGGTGCAACATGACCACTCCCAAACCGATGAGCAAGGAAAGGAGCACTAGTGCCCCCAATTCCAACACCAGAATCCACACTAGGACCGATAGCAGATGATGGGATAGATGTAGTAAAATATGGCATGAAAAATGAAAATGAACCTGCGCTAGAGGTAGTAGGTCGAGTCTCAGCTCTTGACCTCTCTGAGGAAAACCTCCTATAGGCAGTTGTAAATATGACAACTGGGGTCATGAAGTATGGGAAGTACCAGCCCCTGAAGAGTCAGCGTAAACTGGAGTTTTGGGTATCCATATGCCCCCCCATTCTAGATGATGGAGATGGATGGAACTTAGAGTTCTCTGATCTAGTACTCATAACGAGAACTATGTGTGAATCAACGTGTACTAAAGGTTTCCTAGAACATATAGTCCTCTTTCGAGGAGGAGGCAAAGGGTTCCAAGGAGATAATCCTGCTAATTGTTGAGATCGACGATTTGCCAAAAATAGATCCACAATGACTCAACTAATTATGATCCCTATAGCCAACTAGTGCACAAAGAACACACCCATAAGCAAACTAAGTCAGATGCAAACAAGCAGATAGGGAGGATAAGTGAGCTCCTGGATGCAATAGGTATGTCTCGCCTAGGAGAGGCCTGAGACTCCCATACACTACAAGCAGAGGTTTGTAACCAATTATAGTGGCCCTCAGCTTCAACGGATATATAGACTATGCTGTCTGATCCCGACCTGGCCAGGACACTCATAGAATAAACTCTAAAAGTACCCACTGCAATACTTAGATAAGGAAACTAAGTTGACCCAAATATAACCATTGCTTAGGCAGACAATCACAGGAGGTATCTACCGTATGGGAAGGGTAACAAAGGCCAAAGCTCAAAAGCACCAAAGGTACCTCAAAATACCCTAGATATGAGTAAGATCCTAGAAATATATCTGGTGCTCAACAGAAAGTGGCAAGGGGCTATCCCCACCACAAACATGTGCACTGCCTCATGCTTAACTCCCGTGTAAGAGGAGCCTCTTGAGAACACTAATTATACCAAGGATTTGCCTTCTCACCTAGATAGACACCTAGTTGTTTTGTTTCATAGTCTTGGAAATATTTACTCACGACACCCTATTCCAAGACTTTACAATCCTAAGCTTGTTGATGCACCTCTATCACATAAAAATGTGTAATCAATTTTAATTTAATAATTAATTTTAAGGCTTTTATTACTCAAGGGTAATGAACGTGCAACTAGTGAGGTTATGACTCAACAATGAAGTAAATATGCACAACTAAAAAACAATGCCAAGTGAAACTTGTTTTTAATCATGAAAAAGGGGGTATGCCACTACATGCAATGCAATCATTCCTTTATGAAAAATATAATCACTAATTCCATCTAAGCAAACATAATACAAGTACCAAATCATTACAATGCACAATGCAATAAAAATGCAAAGACAAAATATTTTTGTATTTTCAATATAGATGTAATGAAAATGCAAAATAAAAGACCCTACAAACTCCCAGACCTCGCGACAAGAAACAAACAAGCCAAGCAAGACCCTGATACCAAGAATGCCAATGCAATAATAATAAAACAAGAATGGGATAAAAAACAAGAATAACTTTCGAAGAAATTCAATGAAAAAGACATCTCTGGTCAAAACAGAGGCAATCAACATGAAACATAGGGACCCATGAAAACTCAACAATATTCACAACCCACCTAGAACCTTCACATAGCCAAATATCAAGCACAAAGAGAGATGTACACAACTGTTCAAGTAACAATAGTGTATGCATGCAACCGTATACATTGCATCCCACGTATATACACAACTCTAAGTTCTATGACCCATGTATACAAAGAAAAAGGTGGTAACAAATAAGTTAAGACTCAAATTACTTGAAGGGACTACCAATAACTCAACCAACCATTGAACGCGACACAAAAACACAGAGAAGCAAAGAGAAAATCAAGGCAATCAGGCACCTAAACCCCAACAAAAAGGAAATCCCCAGCAGAGTTGCAAATTATGTTACGAAGAAGATATCCTATGTCTTGGGGTGAACCACAACAGACATGATGACACCAGAAATAAACCCATTTTTAATCATGCTAAATATACAAGCAAAACTAACTCTAAGGGAACAAGGGGGTGTACCTTATTCTAGACATTTGAAGTATATCCTTGTTGAGTTTTCAATCAAAATTTTACCTACACATTGTCCTCAACAACAACACAATATACAAGCATGGTATATGTAAAGTGTTAGAATATAATTTAGCATGTTATTCTAATACATCACCAAAGTAATTACATCCATGGATAGAAAATATTTATAATTACACATGCAATGGACGAGAAATGGATATTTCTATTAATATGAATAGAGATAAAGATGATAAACTCTATCGGTACCTCGTCAAAATCGAGAAACTGAGTCCCTCCACCTAGGCCTCCACCACTTCAATCCTCCACACACAAGAAAACTCACAAAGATTAAGGCAAGCTTGGGAAATAGCACTAAGGGCTGCTTTAAGGACAAAGGAATGTAGACTCAAGTACATAAGAATGGGGCACAATTCCACTATAGTATATTTTCTCTCAAAGTTCTCCTCTAATGCTTCATAGTAGCTCAATATATAGCCCTTCAATAGGAGGTGAAGGGTCGAAGTGGAGCATTTCTTGGCATATGGAAGGCCAAGGTACAAGTCCTTTGTTACTTAGTGGGGGAAAAATCCAAATTTTTGTTTTTTTGTTTTTGAGCACATTTCCCGATGTACATGGGTGAAAATGGTGCAATCTGTGTATACACGGGTTGTTGACTTGTGCCCTGCATATATATATATATTTTAATGGGTTCCACTGGAGCATCACGGTCATAGTGACCAAAAGGGGGTAAAAGGAGTCTGCATAGGGGTAGAATAGACCATCAAGGCATGCTGTATCATGTGTGGCAAATCACGCTATAACATTATCAATATAGCCTAGGGTACTATCAATGGTGTGGCTATGTATTTATTGAGGGCTTATTGTTGTAATATATGGTATTACATAGCAAGCAATTATCAGTAGTGCACATAACCGAGCATAATATACAACAAAATGATATACAAGAAAGCATACATAGAGAGAGAGAGAGAGAGAGAGAGAGAGAGAGAGAGAGAGAGAGAGGAAATAAATGAAAGTAGTAGTGGAAATAGCAATAAGTAGTCGATTATTATATGATCAACCAACTACTAACAACTCCTTTACATCACATATTCATGCCTTTACATAAGGTTTCACTCATGGAAGGTAGTTATAAATTCCTTAACTACCTTGTTCGATCGGCTTACCAGGCTTACAATTGAACACAATCCCTATTCGACTAGGTTGAGTATGCTCCTTTAACATCTCTCCTACCCTCAAAGTATTCTTTGCCTCAAATAAGGGAGGAGATGGAAAATTATACAAAAAGTGTTTAGTCTTGTATAACTTTAATATATCAATTTACACACTATTGGTATCGCTAGACTTGAGTGTATTACTGTTGGTTTGCTAGTCCACTTGGACTAAAAAACTTAAATTTGGACTAAATGATGAAGCCTGTGGTGGAGGAGGTGGTGGTTTTTTGACAAATTTCATGCATGTTTTATAAATTTCGAGAGCTATTTGTCCGAGTTGATTTTCAAAATGTATCCAGTCATTGAATGCTTTCTCCATCATGATGTTCATATTTTTTCCTTTCAGATAAGTATGGCATTTTGTATTCAATTTGTGCATCTTACACTATCTCCAAGTTGGTCTTGTAGTCCTCTTTCATTTTGATTGCTCATGTATTCACATCCCATACTTGATTGATTGCTTTGGTTGACTCATGTTGTGCATTCATTCCTTCTTGAAACCACTCATGCTCCAGAGTTTGTAATTATATTTATTTATGATCTTCTTCTCTAATTTATGCTCCCAACGCATCTCAATTTTTGGCATATTTTCTAGACTTTTGTCATCTTTTCAATTTTGCAACAAGTTCTATGGTTACCTTAAGTTGGATACATGTGTTTGTAGAGTAAGTTTTCTAGTTGTTTAGGACAATGCCCACCACTTGAGCTACATTTCCCGTTTATTATTAATACCTTCAAATTTATTATGCCTAGAATTAAGTATGGCATTGGTTTGGTCATCCTTTAGCATTTTTTTTCTCATCCTTCAATATTTTTTTATTATGGACTAAGTTAATCACCAATGTTTTCATGCAGTTGACTAGGTCACTTGGAGGAGTATTGACTATGAATTTCAATGATTTATGTACAATTGCTCAACAAGTTTCCCATATGTTTTCTTCCTTCTTCCTTCTTTGGCCGAGTTTATTCAAGGAGCTACTCCATTGTCAGATTCTCTCTTGGCCATCCCTTCATATTTATTTGTCTCTTTGTGTATTTTACTCTTTTGATATGCTCTAAATCTATTGACTGCTGACATGAATATTGATTTGGATTTGATATTTGAGTCAACTTTCCAGTTTCTCTTTTCTTCTTTCTATATTTGTTTGTTAATGTGTCTCTATTTGATATTGTTGTTTTTAAGCCAGTTGCGAATGCTATTGTTTTTATTTTTATTCCTATTCTTTCTCTATCTATGGAGCTCTATATTGATGCCTTCTAGTGATGAAATTGTTGCATAGCCTGGGGTCGACAACTCTAGGAGTGGTTGGATCGATTGGTCTATGAGTGGTGTCTCTATTGATTTTCATTAGCCACATTATCGTGTATATCAATTGTCTACTATTGTATCATATGTGGCTTTGGCAACCGATATTGCTTCAACTTGTCATATGTTGATTGTTCTGTAGTTGGTGGTGGTTTCTCAATCGGGACCTACTGGTTGGTTGGGCCTTTGTATTTTCTTACTTTCTCACCTTGGGTTTCTTATCTAGAATCTTTTGTTTCCATCTATTGAACAATTGTTATAGTTATGTCAAAGCTTCTGGATATTACATTGTGTAGAAGTTTTCAACCCGGCGTTTCGGGTGAACACTTCACCCATCCTCAAGGAATCGCATTGAAGTTGTTGAATGATAGAAATGATTAGGTTTGATAAATAAGAAAATGCATAGCTATAAGGAAAACTCAAAAAAAGAGATCACCCATAAAAAGGGGGAGAAGGGGTTTTAAGGAAATTGACTAAAAGAATTCATAAATATATAAAAATATAAGTAAAGTCCTTAAGCATTAAAATTAAAAATTAAAAAGAATCAGGAGGATATTTATGTATAAAGAATAATAGTTGGACTAAAAGAAGAGGGATTAAAGAGAAATTTTGTTTTTATTTTTTATTTTTTTTATAAAAGTAACAATAAAATGTACAAAAGCAACAATAAAATGTGTAAAAAGAAACAATATTTTATTATTATTATTATAATTTAAAAAAAAAGCATAAAAACAACACAGAGTGGTTTAAAACCAAGTAGAAAGGAACAATATTGAGAAAAGGAGATTAGTAAATCAAGGAAAAAAGGAAATAAAATCTAATTAATTAGAAATAATTAAATTAAAATTAAAAAGCTAAGTAGGGTTAAGAATTGGGGCTTAGAGGGTTAGGACTTGGAACGAAAGAAAGAAAAGTGAAGAGGTCAAAGAGAGCAATATTTTTAATTCTTGGTTTGATGTAAATGATGGATTAAAGGATTCGATGAATGGCTAAGATTGTAACCATGCCCATGATTGAAATTATTAGTTTTATTTTCAATATGTAGAGCTTCATGTATGAGACGAGAGGTGTAATGAGATGTGGGTGCAAGGACCATGGTTTGATAAAATCACATAAGGTGTTTAGAGTTAAAAGAGTATTATGTGATGGCGTATTTGGAGACACAATTGTGATTATTGTTTGCAATGCGTTCTTTAAGGTGGGCTTGAATGGAGCGACCAATATGTCCGATATAGGATTTTCCATAGGAGTAGGGAATTGGGTAGATGTAAGGTCCCCGACCCTCAAACCGGCAAAGAGGATGCAACCATACCATTATCTATCCGGGCAACTAGCCCCATGAACATACACATAAAAAGTGAAATGCTTTGAACTAAAACATGCATACATTATCACCATACAACGGAAGAAAAAACATACATTCAATCATTCGACATGTTCATTGTAATTCATTAAAAAGTAAATACAATTGCAAAGGTGAAATAGACAAGAATACTTATCTTTGAATGAATCTCCCCACAACCAGCTATGTCGCTGCAACGTTCCACCCAACCATAGGCTAGTGTGCTCCTTGATCTCTCAGCAACACTACCACCCCCGAGCTGGGCATGATTCCCTAAGGAATAAGGAAACTAAGCAGGCTCACACATAGCCAAAGATACACAACTCAGCCAATCCAACACAGTTGGGTTTATCAGGTCATCAAGAAGCTGGAAAAGCTAACTTCTAAGATGGTGGGCTCACTAAAGAGCTAAGGACACCTGCACCAAAACTAGCCTGACTTCTAGGACACCCACACACACCCAACACAAGGAATCAGTCCCTTCTTTGCTACACAGTCCCTCAGGCCCTGACTTCCCTTCCAATGCTATTCAGGCGGTGTTGAGAAGAAAGCCATCCCTCTAGCTCTGTCTATGAGGCTCCCAAACACACCAGGTTTATCAAGCATACCAAGCCTTCATTCCCACTCCAATACAGTCCAAAGACCAACCAATGCATACACACAACAAAATTGAGCAATTCACAGCTCTGGGGAAGACAAAAGAAACATCACCGCAACAAAAATGGTGATACACACCTCAGACCGAGCAAGACGATCCCAGAGTTTTTCTTGGCCCTAACGTGGCCAAAACAACTCAGCAACAACCCACACTCATGGAGAAAAAAAACAACCCAAAAGTGGAGAAAATACAACCACTAATCCTTAGCCGCATGAGGAGAGGACACACCACCTGCGTGGAGGTGGATTACATCCATACAGACCACAAATTGAAGGAAATTGCACACACAGCAAAATCGGAAGAGGAATACTGAACTAGTCAAGGTATGCATTCGTGAAGACTGAGTGACCGCGTGAGGGAAAATCCCAAACCTACACATGAGGAGAAAACGTCCATGAACCCCAAATCATAAATGAGAACCCACACCAACCAAAACCAAAATGTGAATGTCACATACACAGGAAAATCGTGAATGACAAAAATGGCTTCCCTAGCTCTCTGCGTGAGGAAACAATGAAGAATCCCAGTCGTGGTCTCCCTCCTCCTTCCCACGTGAGGATGAACAAGCTCCCTGGTGGAGTGTGCATGTGGGTAAGGACTGACAATCCTACCACACACCATTGTCCATGCAATAACTGCCCCCAACTACCTCAAAGGATTTAATTTGGTAGTTGAATGAGACAAGAGAAGATGAATAAGACAAAGGGTAGGTGACAACTAAATGGGTTCATCAATTGACACTTGGATTTTCCCCAATGGCTCCCAAGGGTCAGAAATTTCCCTCCCTATCCTTAGGAAAATCATGCCCCCATCTCATTATTTGTTGCATAGACATAGCTGGTTGTGGGTTTTTAATTAAATTGCATATTTAGATGATGTTAAAATTATATTGTGTCGGATAGCATGACATACCCTCGACAACGATTTCAATCGCCGGAACATAACGCAATCAAATCGATGGTGGGGCTTTCGCCTTTAGCTCCACACCACGATTAATTACAATATATACATCATATACATTTAATGCAAATGGGGTCAAAACCGGGGTGTTGCAGTAGACTCCTTGGGTAAGGAGGGGGTTAGATTTATCTTTAACGTGGCATAAAAGTTGCTTAAGGGTTTTGTGTGGTTTGAAGATAGTCTTAATGTTTTTCTTTATTAAGGGCTTGTATAATCAATCGATAACTACCTGGATGAAAGGTAGGGAGAGCATTGCAATCAGGGGGGGGTGTAAGGGGGGTTAGAATGAGATGTTTGGGTTTGGGTTTCGTGTGTCTTCTATGCTAGGGTTATGGTTTGCGCAAGAGGAGGTTTGTAAGGTTATAGTACTGGTGTGAGGAACTAGGGGTCAGCTATAGGAAGGAATGGAGGAGTGCATGAGGAGAGGGTTTTCATTTTGGCTGTGCAAAGGGTTGCGTGGGGCGATGGTAGGGAAGGGTGAAGCGGGAGGTAGGTCATACAAGGTAGTTTTAGAAGGTGAGCATAATGCGGTTGTGGAGAAGGTCATAGGGGAGGGCTAGGCTACCAAAGAGCTGCGCTCATGAGTTAGGATGTGAGGGAATTGGATTCCATAGGTTTGGATGCATGGGGGGAGAAAAAATGAGTGAGAGGGGAAGTTATGAGGGGAGGTTGGCTGTTGGGTTTGGCCGCATGGGGTTTGATTTCATGGGGAGAGAGGATGTAAGTGATGGATGGTTGTTGGGTGTTAGAAGGATGTACAATGAACAATGTCACTGTATATTGGGGTGGGCAGTGAATATAATGAAAGCCAAATGTGAGGGGAGCAAGAAGCAGGTAAAAGCGAAGGAGAGGTAAAGTGATGATTAATAGAGGAGGAGAGGGGTGAATGAGAGAGTATGGGGAATTATGGGGGGTTAGAATAAGGTAAGAAATTGGTAGACGCGCGAGAGGAGAAGTGATAAGAGGTTTCATGATGAGTAGAGATAGATGAAAATTTATGTATTTTCTTGCAAGATACTTTTTCAAAAACCTTTTTTCAGAAGAAACGAAAGATCTAGACTCTAAAAATAAACCAAAGATCAGAGTGAATAATAGAGGAGAGGTTGAGATGGAGAAGAAACACCTGGGAAGAGAGACGAGTCATATCAGAGCGGGCTTGATGAATTTCTTCTTTTAGTATAGTTAAGGCTTGTTCTCTCGAGAATTCGCTTTAGGTTTGTCCTTAGAAAGTTATACTTGATTCGAGTGAAAGAAGGTAAGATAGAGGAGTCTCAACAACACTTGAGAAAGGTAATATCAACCATCCTTTTCCTCAATTTTAATCTCATCTTCTCAAATATTCTGGTCGCTTTGAGACAATCCTCTCCATAGACGATAAAAATTTGTTGGCGGATGTTTTCACAATGGTTAGACATTTTTCCAAAGCTTCTGGATGTTACACAAAGAGGAATTTTTCAATTCGATGTGTTAGGTGAATACTTCACCCATCTTCAGGGAATAACATTGAAGTTGTTGATTGATGAAAATGATTAGGATTTATGTAGTTTTCGACGATGAGGGTGTTTTTTTTAAGTTGATTGGATTTTCATAGTTCCCACCCCTTTTATCCTTGGCTTATTCAAGAATTTTATTGTGAAATTGGTTCCCTCTAACTTCTTCTTATTAAGCTATTGAGCTACCTCTTTTTATTCATTTACCTTATGTTGTTGGATAGCCTCTAAGTTTGTTTGGATCTACTTTTCTATTGTAATTTTAGTTTTCAATGCTTTGCTTATTATTTCTTTACCCTTTGCAATCTCTTTAGTGTACTCTGACCCAAAACTAGATTCCAAGACCTTCTTCCTTTACTTGTGCTACTATCTTGTGAACTTATCCTCAACCTCTTCATTTGCTAACAAGAATTTTTGTGCAAATTAATCTAACTTCTTCTTAAGTCAAGGATTTTCAAGTCAATTTATTCCCCTCCTTGTACTGGTATTTTTAAGTCATCCTCTATCAATGGTGTAGATGTATCGAGATCGGTCTATTGTGATTTTTACTTTGGTTTATTTGGACTTGGGTTGGTTGATTTTCCTAACTGTGCTACAAATGGGGTTGTAAAAACTACTACGTTTGTCTCCTCTTTTATTTCTCTATTCATCAAGGGTATGGTGACATATGTAGTCACTTTCTCGGATAAAAGAGGAACTGGGTACTAGGTGGTCGATTACCTTGAAACCCCTTGAATAATTCACCCATAGTCAAGTAGTAATCTAACTCATTGGGCTCACCTCCTCTTTCAGCTTCATAATAGACTTTAGTAAATTCAAGGCCAAGTTGAATGTGGGATAACGAATTAAGGACATGTTTATTATGATGCACTAAGGGACTCTTCATCTGTTATAAGCATACTTCATCAATTTAACCCAATCTTCTAAGATATACCATGGAGTAACACCTTCCATACGACCTTTTCACTTTAGTAAAAAAACATTGAAAACTCCACATAATTGACTTGTTGGGTAAGGTAAATACCAACTCCCCAATTGAGCACACTTGGGACATTGCAATCCAAATCAATCGAGAGGGAGTTTTTATGTTCTTAACATTCTTCATATCTTGGTATTAAGGTCCATACCAAATGTTTAGACCAGCTGTATACTTTACCTTCTTCAACTATTTGACCAATAGCCTCTACCATGTTGAACTTGAAATCCATTTCCTAACCAGAGTTGGTTAAGCAAAGGGAAAATATGATGTAGGTCCATTTGATGTGTTCTTCTTTGACTTGACTTATAACCAAGTCCTTTGAGTTCTTTGCAGTTTCATCATCGATGAATTTTTGTATCCATTATAGTATTCCATTCATCTTAGGAATGGGATATCCAATATTTGGCAATTTAGTGATTCAACAAATTAGGCATGGTGTAATAACAACTAGTTCACCCTTTTTGGTAATGACTAACTATGAATTTTGTAGCTTCCTCTTTCCATCCTTAAAACCTTGCGACTTGGGGGGAGCTTAAGTAAAACAAGATATTTTCCTTTTCTAACTTTAAAGTATCATCCCTCCATTTACCCTCACTATGGAAAATTTTTAATAGTTATGCCAATGGTTGTATGATTTGACCTTATCCATTCTTTCCCGATGGATTTTATTCATTCAGGCCCTAGCTTTCCCATCTGTCCTTTATCCTGACTCTTTTTATTTCTTGGTTCAACTGTCTTTGATTTTGGTGTAGTCCATTGATAATTACACCTCTCATCTTTGGTTCCATCTCTACAGCAAAATTTCTCAATGAATTTGGCCAACTTTACTATTATTTCTCTATTATACAAGTGATTCTCTCCTTGGCAACAATTTTGGCAATTTTTGCTTTGGATTGTTGTGTATTAATAAACGATTTGAAGTTGTGGGTCTTCCTGTCACTCATGTGATGGCTGTTTCGACGATATGTCTTGTTAAATTCATGTGTTAATTACATGATTTGACTTGCAATGTGACCTGTCGACCTCTCGTCAACCAAATATTGTCCGTGGTTAATTTCATTCTGACTTCAATTGACTTTCTCATCTTGTTCCATCATTATGATACACTTCTAATTTAATTATTTTCTTTCTTTTGCAATTCAAAGTACTCTTTGATGCCCATGCATATTTTGTTTCTTTCTCATCTTTCATCTTTCCCCAATAGTTTTTTGGTCCATCGAGTTTGGATTTTTCTTAAAAATTTGTCTTTGATACAGTCGTTCTTCCTTTTTGCTCTCTTTCTTCCTTTTCGATCCTTTCACCATAAATTCCTTCTTCTATTTGCGGATTAACCATCATGATCTTTGTCACTTTGTGTGATACTCTTTAGGTTGGTTTGTAGTAGTTAATGATTTTATCATTTGTATTTGCCAGTTATTCAACCCATGTTATCGTAATTGACTACTTTATTTTATTTTCTAAAATCCTAATACTATTTTGTAATTGATTTATCTATTTGCTACTATTCTTTTTCTCTTTTTTTCTTCATGTGCGGTACATCTTTAGTTGGGCACCATTGAATACCTTGTTGAGTAATTTCCCTTGTGATGTTCTCTATTGCATGGACCCATTTATTTTTATGTATTCTATTACAAAGGGTCCTAACCATGTTGTTTTTAGTTTTCTTGGTTTTCCCTTGATTTTTTTTCCATATAGGAGGATGAAGTTTCCTATATTAAACTTTTTATTTTTAAGGTTTTTATCATGCCATGAATTCTATTTCTATTTTTGTACTTGATGATGGTGGATGAATTCTATCCTTTAATCTTATATCTTACTAAGTTGGTATATTCGACCTTATTTATCCTTTTCATAGTTAAATTTTAATACACTAGAAAATTTGTTTGCATGTTCTTTAAAGTGCAAATGAATCACCACCTCTTGCCCATATACCAACTTAAAAGTAGTTTTTCCAATTGGTCTTTTATAATCAGTCCTATGTGCCCAAAGGACAATAACCGCCTTGTCATCACAATGATCCCTATTGGTGTTTCATATCTTGGTAAGTCCTTTAGACAAGATTTTGTTGAATGATTCCAATACCATGTTTGCTTGAGAATGATATGGTGGAATCTTATGATGGTCAATCAAAAAATCCTTCATCAATGCGTCAATTGTGTTATTTAGAAACTTATTAATGTTAAGGGACATCCAAATGTTTTGATTATATTTTCATATATGAACTTGATTGCTACCTCTTTAGTACATATTTCGACTGGTTCTACCTTTTCCCATTTGGTAAAGTATTCAACTGCTATGATGATATACCTTGCTCGTGTTCTTTTTCTTCTCTTAGGGAAGGGACTAACAAAGTCAATTGCCCAAATTTCAAATGGGAGGTTGTGGTTAACTAGTACCAAATGCACGCCATCCCCTTTTACTAGTGGACCCAACCGTTGGCAATCACACTAGTTTGCGTTATGTATGCAATATTTGTATAATGTGGGATTCCATATCTTTTTTTTGCAGGATTTTTTTAGCTATGGTATCTACATGAAACTTCCCTCCTATAGATCTAACATGCGCTTCTTGTATAATACTATCACTTTCATGTTTTAGTGCACATATCCTTAAGACATTATTAGGTCCAATTTAATATATAAGCCTCCATTAATCATTGTATATTAAGGAGCAACCTTCATTGCAAGGATTTTTTTCTTCTTCGTGATACCTTGTGGATCCTTCAATTTTTTTAAAAATTGTAAAATTTTAGCTAGTTCTTGATGTAAAGCTCTGAATTTGAATAAATGGGCATCTAGGAGTTCATCATCAATACTAGTTGGCTCTTCCCTTGTTTCAACTCGAAAAAAATGGTCATGAACGACATTGGATTTTATTGGTCGAACTATGAATTCAAACTCAAATTCATGAAATCACAGAATCCATCTACAAACTCTTGCTTGGTGGACTAGTTTATTAACCAAATATTTCAATGCTAGTGGCCTATATAAATCACAAATGGATTTTATAATAGGTAATGTTAAAATTTATTCAGGGAAAAGATCATCCCTAAACCTTCCCTCTCCATAGTCAAGTAATTCTTTTATATGGCTTGTTTAGTTTTTTGACTACCATACTCATCAAGGTGATTAGAGCCTTCATCCCTAGGTTGTTCTAATACAACACAAACTGCAATGCTTGCGACATCAATGTGCAAATGGAATTACTTAGACCAATCCAAAACTATTAAAATGGGGTCTTCGACAATTTTTTTTTAAGGGATTTAAATGATTTGTTACACTATTCACTCCACTTAAATTATACATCTGCTTTAAACAATTATTCTATAGGAAATGTAATGTATGATAAAATTTCTTTAAAATTCTTATTTTCTTAGGGTTAGTCGTGGGTCTCAGGTTGAGTATCAATTTGATTTTTTCTAAGTCAACTTTGATACATTCTTTACAAATCACATGGCCAAGCAAAATTCCAATCGATATAGGGAATACACATTTCTTTATATTTAAGGATAGTCAAATTTGTCAACAATGCTCCAACATGAGTTGAAGTGAGTGTATTTGAATTTTTAGTAAGATGTAGATCATCTAATTGTCAAAATACACGCCCATTGTTTTATCAATGTGTTATTGAAATTCTCTGACCAATATTCTTAAAAATATTGTTGGAAGATTCTTCAATCTAAATGGCATAAATCTATAGGAAAAGAACCCAAACTCTATCATGAATGTGTTTTTTCCCTTGTATTATTTAACGATTGAGACTTGATTATATATTGACAATACATCTGTGAATGAGTAACATTCATGTTTGCAAATGGTGTCCAAAAGGGGTTTGCAAGTGTTACTTTATTCAATCTCCTAAATTCGATGCATATCTCAAGTGTTTTCAGATGATTTTCTTAGTCTAAACAATAATTGGGATAGCCCATTTGTCCTCGTTGATTGTGTAAGTATTGCCTACTACTAACATGTTTTGGATTTCTTTTTGCACTATTTATTTGTTTTTGTGGGCTAGCTTGTAGGGCCTCTTCTTGACTGATCTTGCATTTCGAATTAGATCAATTTTCATTATGGAAATTTCCTCGACTAATACTTTTAGGTATTTATAATCCTTTGCGAGTACATTTTGATATTCATTGAACAAGTCAATTATTTATGTTGTTTTATTCTCTAATCGATATTCTAATATTTTCCATATTTGGTTGATCGTTGTTCAATATTTTCACTTCCTTAATATTTATCTCTGTATCCATCCATTCTGGGGGATTTGGTTCATCTAACTTCATTCCACATTCCTTTACTTCATTATATTTTAGGGGAAATTTGATTTTGTCTTTCTCTTGTAAATTGAATTATGTGGATATTTGAAGTACATATTTGAATTCTTTTGAAACTCTAGGGTGATCCCTCCTCCATCTAAATATTTTACCAAGAAAAATTCCATTTTCCATGTCAATTCTTGTTATTTTCAGATTTTCATGACATGTTTTTGTGTTACAAATTGACGTTGACCCTATGCCAACTTTTGCCTTTCCATTTTCCTCAATATTTTCATCGTCTGGTTTCCTAATAAGTTTTTGGATTACTTGTGCAACCTTCTATAACCATGCTTTCATTGGTAAAAATGAGAAGTCTTTAACACAATTTTCTTTTGTATTTTCCCAACTCCTATTATCTTCACATGCTACCTCAATCTTGTACCATTTGTTTAGAAAATCATCTAAAGTGTTATCAACATTTGTAACAATGGGCGTGCACACGCCATCATCGTAAAAAATTCCCTCGTAAATGACTATACTAGGGTTTTCAATCAACATTGGTATTAGACATTTTACAATACTTCATCGACATTTGTGACAGGGGAGTCCATTTCTTTAAATATTAATAGTGACAATGTAGTAGACTCTATATCTGTGGGAGTTAGAGTGGGGTACTGTTGGACTTTTATTTTATTTTATTTTATATATTGAACCATATGTATCGATCAGATAGAAAAAACATGTTTTAAGATTTACTTTAGGTATAGCTTTGATCATCCAATAAACTCTTGCTCTAGCTTCATAATTTTCTATTTTCCAATCGTACAATTATGTGTATGAATTATGCCCTATCAATTTGAAAGTAACCAAATGCAATTCTCCTTAGTTGTTAGGTTCAAAATTATTTTTTTTCCCTTGGATTACTTGGTATAACTTTCTAATATTTCCATCTTCATCACATGGCTGTAACTGGGGCTTGCCTTCTTTTGGGTCTAGAGGGATAATTATCCTCCTTCCACTAGTAGAAAAATGGGTGATAAATGACTAGATGTCTAAAAAACTTGGTCACCATGAAAAATAAATGACTAAACCCCCAAAATCATTGATCACCATAGTGTTTTAAAGTGAAATATGGCCAAATTGGAGTAGTTTTAAGTGATCACAAAAAAAAATGACTAATTTACTCATGGGATGAAAAACACAACTAGATATTCTAAGTTAATAATGATATAATATTTCCTAATCAAATATTTCCTTATATGTCACACACAAATTAAGAGTGTCTATATATAATATAATATAGGATTTTATAATTATATATAACATGTTTTCAGCAGTTGACTCTGATCATATGCCCATCTGTCTGGAAATTCTGAGAAACCCTAAGAAGCCAACCAACCCCTTCAAATTTTGTGCAGCTTGGTTAAAAAATGAGGAAGTCCTAAGGCTCATTCACAAAAACTGGATCCCATATGTGGCAGATGCTGGAACTCATGCTGCCACTCATTTTGATCAAATATTCTCTCGAATTAAATGCCTTATGAAGGAGTGGCCCAAATTTTTTTTTTGATGATCAAGCTCTCACTTAGATTGAAGCAGAACTGGCAGAAATCCACAACTCTGAAGGAGTGGGATTCCTCACACAGGGAGATAAGGAAAGATTGGTTTCCCTTGAATCCAACAAAAGAAAGATTCTGGAAGAAAGAGAGGAAATCTGGAGGCTAAAATGCAGAGCCATCTGAATGACAATTGGAGATGATAACACAATTTTTTTTCAGGATTTTGCCAAAGGAAGGAAACACCAAAATACTATATGGGAGTTAAGAAATTCAAACAATGAACAAGTCTCCACTTTTGAAGGAATGACAGAGATTGGTGAAGCTTATTTCAAAATCTTGTTCAATGCAGGCCAACAAGACATAATTGCAGAAGTCATCCAGACCTCACTTTTCTTCCGTGAAAGGATCTCAGAAGAGGATAATGCAGAGTTGATGGAAGAAGTATCAGAAGATGAATTGCAAACAATCTTGCATAGCTTTCAAAAGGACAAAATCCCAGGACCGGATGGCTAGACCATTGAATTCTTTCTGGAAGCCTATGATACAATTGGCCCTAGCCTCCTTCATTTAATTGAAGAATACCGGGTAAATGAGCATGTTCACCCTCCATTCAACATAACCTTCTTGGCCCTTATTCCCAAAAAAGACAACTCGATCAACCTGAAATATTTCAGGCCTATTTCCCTCTGCAATATCACTTACAAAGTGATAGAAAAAGTGATTGCACAATGCCTAAAGAAGGTTCTCTCAAAAATCATCTCACATGAGAAATTTGGTTTCCTGGAAAATAGGAAAATCCATGAAGCGATCGGAGTGGCTTAGGAAGGGATGCATAGCATAAAGCTTAGAAAACCAAAAGGAGAAATTCTTAAGATTGATCTCTTTAAATCCTTTGAAAGGGTAAGTTGGATCTACTTGAGACTCCTCCTCACCCACCTAGGCTTCAACTACCCCATTGTAAAATGGATTTTTTCCTGCATCTCCACTGCATCTTTTGCAGTTCTCATCAATGGCTTAGCTTCTCCTTTTTTCCTTTCAGAGAGATGTCTCAGGCAAGGTTTACCTCTCTCCCCACTTTTTTCCCTATTGGTAGTAGAAGGTTTGAGTAGGGATATTATGGATGCAAAGAGAAGGGTTCAAATTGAAGGGATTCAAAATTTCCACAAACCTTAATATCACTCATCTTTTGTTTGTAGATGATATCCTCCTCTTCTGCAATGGCTCAATCTGAGAAGCAGAAAAGATATTGGCAATTTTGCATACTTTTTGCAAAGCCACATGCATGATACTAAGTGAGCATAAATCCACTATTTCCACCTTCAATGTGGAAGAGGACATAGTAGGGAGGCTCCTAGAAACCTTCCCGATCATTGTCACCATTTTAGATGATGGACTGAAATACCTGGGATTCAAGATAAATCCAAACTACTACAAGAAAGAAGACTAGATTTGGATGCTGGAAAAACTAGAACGAAGGGTACATATTTGGTGCAATAGATGGCTCTCGAGAGCAGGAGGCATAATTCTAGTAAAATCCATCCTCGGATCCATTCCTGTGTATTGAATGTCTTTAGCATGGATCCCAAAGTCCATCCTGGAAAAGTCTTGGAAAATATGCTCAAAATTTCTATGGACAGGAAAGAAGGAACAAAAAGTCCTTCCCTAGGTTAAATGGGGTCAAATTGCTAGACCCAAATCTCTGGGAGGGTGGGGGATAAAAAACACTGAATTGTTTGCAAAATCTCTTGAAGCTAAAGAAGGATGGAGGATTTCACAACGAAAAAGTCTGTAGACGAAGGTGGTATATCACAAATATATAAGCCTAGTACCCCTATGGGATTGGATCATGAACTTAGTCTTTACCTCTCTTATGTTTGGCTCAATTATTTGGAAGGAAATTTGCAATTCCTTCTCACTCATCCACAATGGTCTATCATGGAAGGTTGACAATTGGACAAGAGTCAGAATAGGAGCAGACCCTTGGCCTAGCAGTCAGCTCAATTACCTTCTTCCTCATCGGCTCATTTAATTCCTTCAGCATAAAGGCCTCTTCCACTTAAATCAGATCGTTGACCCTGCTTCTACAAACCTATGGAAAAAAGGGTGGCTGGGCTATAGGGAACTTGAGATCCTTTTCGGCCCAATGGACTCAAACATGGAATATGTTTGCTTCATCCCTTCACTAATCTCATATCAGACTCACATACAAAGAGGATGAGCTGGTTTGGGAACATGTTGCTCATGGAAGCTACACCCCCAAAAATGGGTACCAGCAGCTCTGCCTCACCACTTTCCAAACTGAACGGAAATGGTGGCAATCGGGACTTTGGAAACTTAAGTGCCCATTGAAGGAAAAAGTGCTCATGTGGTGCACTCTTGACGACAAAACTCTAACCTGGGATAGAATGAAAATAATATCTTTGGAAGGACCAGATTGGTGTACCCTTTGCAAAACTAATGAGGAAACTATCAACCATCTTTTCCTCTATTGCTCCTTTACATCCCAGGTCTGGTTACAATTGCAAACTTTGTTGAACCAAAGATTCAACTGGACCGGTCAGTCCTTTGAAGATGCATGGAAAAATTGGTCCAACTCTCCACAAATAGCTCATCTAAAAGCTTTACCCCTAGTTCATTCTTGGGGTGCCTAGATAGATCGAAACAAGGAAATATTCCAAGACAAAGCATCTTCACCTGAAGCAATAGAAAAACATGGTCTAGACATCCTCTCTTACTTTCCTCAAACAAAGGGTGCATCTTCGGTAAGAATTATCAAAATGGAACATATCGACCTTCTATTCCTTGGGATTTTTTTTATGGAGCCTCACAAAATCATACATGCGGGGGTGGTGCCACTCTCTTATTAAACCAAAACCATCACTTTTAGATCCAAATGGGTCTTGTATCAAGCACAAACAACTATGCAGAGCTCATGTCTCTGAAACTCCTTCTCCACTTTGCTATGGAAAAGGCTACATAAAACTACAAATTTTTGGAGACTCACTTATAATTATCAATTGGATCAACAAAGTTCAGCATTGTAGGAATATTTCTCTCACTTCACTTTATTAAGAGGTAAACATACTCTAGAAAAAATTTGAATACATTTCATGTCGACATGTTTATAGGGAACAGAACTCAGTTGCAGATCGCCTCTCCAAAGAAGGGGTGACGATGGAATACGGCATTTGGAAATTTTTTGAAAGCAGGGAAGAGGAAGTGTATGAGTTCTATCATAGGCCATTCATAGAAGCATTTCCTACAGTCACTACCACTTGAACTTTGGAATTGTAAATTTTTTTTTTCAACCTACCTGTCTTCCAGTCACAATGCAACGTAACAAGAAGTTTATGTCACACAATCAAATCTCTGGTAGGCACAAAGGGGAGTTATCTCCCTAACATATTTTCAGCTTAGTATCGACACAAGGACAATTAAATGACCCAAGCCTATGGTATGAAGTTTTTTGGAGACATTTTTTGTTTTTGTTTTTGGATGTTCACAATGGTATGCACAACATACTAACTATGTAAAGACTCTTATTTTGAATTAATATAAATACAAGATTTTTTTCTTTGGGAAAAGAATTATATATAACATGTTTGTATACATCTCTAGATATGTCAATATTGTAATTGTAATATACCTAATTAGTTTGCAATGACTAAGGGGGTCTATGAATCCATATGCAACGTTAAAATTAACGAAATTGTAAAATTTTACTGTTAAGATTGTAATTACATTCCATTGTCAAATTTCGTAAAATAACTTATTAGAAAAGAGACTTTGAATTTTTAAACTGATTTGTTATTAAGTGACTCTATTATAGAATTATTCTCATTGTCTTTTATGAAATACTTTTAATTATTAATGTTATTAATGTCATTTTAAGATATTATTCTAGTTATCAATAATAGTAATACTGTCATTCTTATAATATATTATTAATGTTAATAAAATTATTACTTATTATACCTGCCTCAACAGGTATATTGTAATCGATTGCAAGTCAAACTCTTTTGACTTTTGTATTAGTTGCTCTCTTTTGATGCAGGTATAAAAAATTAAAACCTGTTTTGTAAAGTATAACTTAGGGATTTGTAAAATATTTTTTTAATTTTGTTAAAAAAACTATTTTGTAAACAGCTGATTGGTGGATAGAAGATGATGTAAACTTTGGAATTTGGTATCTGGATTTGAGTTGACATGTGGCAACATGACATCATAATAATAAAATTAAAAAAATAAAAATTATATCCCATTGCCATTTGTAGCAAGTGGTACCATAGGAGCCAGCTGTTCTCTGAACTTTTTGAACATTGTTCATACCTGTACGTAATTTTTGAATAACTATTTGTTGAAGTGTACTGTTCTTCAAAGGATTCAAAGGCAACAGTTCTGTTTGATTGTTTGTACTCGTTGACGATACTGTAATTGGTTTTGGAGGATCAGCATGGCTGTTGAAACCGACAGAATGCAATTGCTGAGAGATTTTTTCATTACCAGTGAAGCTGATGATATCTTCGGCCTGAGCATTACAACAAAGATATAAACATATGAGAATTTTAGCAAAACACATCAGTAATATTTTTCCTGCAAACAATACTTGGAGTTTTCGAATTATACTTGTTTTTCAACAACATCGTACACGTTCACTGTCCCGTTATAAAATATGGTGATGAGCTGGGTATTGGAAGGTTTGTCAAAGGAAGTTGTGTAAGCAGATCTGTTCAGATCAAGAACAACAAAGAAAACATAAGGTCGACCTGATCTACAGGAGCTTGAAGCGAAACAACAGAGCAAAGAGTGAATTTTAAATATACCTGCCCATAGAGGAATTGCCAAATATTGCATTATTCTGTTCACCTGTAGGATTCGAACCGCAGCCTTTGCTGATCTGAGGAAACAGTTCCTTCACCATTCTTGACGTGGCCTCAAATTTAGAGTCTAGAGAATCCCTTGAAGCTTTACAATATTCCTTGCATAACCCTCTCGACGAGAATTCCTGATGTACCATCTGCGGCTTTATCCAATGAATGGCTGCATCCATTACAAAAGAAAACCTACAACATTAATACAAAATCTACAACCTAATTTCTGCCATTAAACTGATAAAATCACTGAACGGTTGAAGCCATATTCAGCGTGTTGGAGGTATATATATATAATCAATTTATCGATAAAATTATTCCGTACATTTTTCATGGATGCCTGGAGTGCAATACTTAATTTTCAAAGCTTTGTTCTTGGTCTTGTCGATTCCTAAGAAGTCCATGGTTAAAAGCTCCTTA
>LPNX010590040.1:0-37631 GCA_001517045.1 Pseudotsuga menziesii | reverse complement strand
TATATTTTTATAGCAAAATTATCCTATTGCTATATATTTTCAATCTCTTCTTAGGAGGCAGGTACTAAGCAACTTTGTTGCTTATTCCACTTGTTAAAATTAGTTGTAATAGTGTTATTAATTAATATAATGTATTAGAAGTATTTATATTATTAATTTATGATGTTTTGTGGTTTTATTCATTTCATGTAATATATATATATATATATTTTTAAGCTGCACAAGACTATATTATATCATCAAAAGAAAAGACAAAATTATAGAGCTATTCACATCTTGACATCATGGGGGCCTTAGCAGGTGGAACCACTAGCCTAGCCATGCAAAAGTGTTGACCATGTTTCAAGTTTTTAAAGCAAAAAAGGCCTTCCCAATAGAGGGAAAACATGCCTGAACCAGTTTGATATGTCTAGAGTAAATAAACTGAAACTCAGAGCTAACAAACCTACAGTCTAGCAACCCATTTATCATAGAAAGAAAAAAGCTGAAAAAAAACAATATTTTTTATCTAAAACATAAAAATATTTGTTAACCCGTACGTTCTCCAAGCACAACCATAGCGTTCTTCCGTGATGGGGAACGCCTTGTAATTAGGGTAATTTTTAGGGGCGAAATTTCGCTAAGTGGCTATTTTAGGTTTTTTTTTGCAAAAAATAAATTCACTATTTGGTCATTTTTAGTGTCTAATATCGCCTTTATTTACATAAAATATGTTTTTTTTATCATAATATTCGCCAAAATTTACACATTTCAATGTTAATTTTATGTTTCATATTTAATATTCGCCTACCTATCTATAAACATTTTTTTTTCTATCCAAAACAATCACCTAGAATACTATACTTAAGTATAATATTAGAATCTTTAAAAAAATACCCTGCTTGTAATCAAAGCTCAAAGATTCATCCGCAAGCAACTTCACCAACGATGAATCTGTCTTTCGTGGAATGATTGGGTCATCTATATCCATATGTCACATTTTATGAATGGGATAAATGGCAGGCCCAATCGACACCAATGATTCAGTTCTAGGCATTGCCTCCTACTCCCGAACCTTGCAACATTGGCCTGAATTCTTTCCTTGCCCCTTTGACATGCTGAGAGATATATTTTCTGTGAAATTGTCTCCATCTAGAATGGACTTCTAGAAACTTGTACAACTTCGAGCCTATTCTCAAATAGGGCATGTCCCTAGTTGAGGTTATCTTCCAAATTGCTTAGGATTTCAATCATTTGTTCTATACTCCTCCTTATTTCTATCCCGAAAGTCTTAGATTTCCTCCTTTGGCTCTACACATCCTCCATTAACAACCCCAACATATTTTTCACCCCCAATAATGATTTATTTTACCATCTGAGCTTGTCGAAGTTAGCTGCTGCATGACTATGTTGGCTTCCCAGTCATCAAATAGGCTCCTGGTAGAGGTAAACACAGAGCTTATATACCCACCACTACCACATTTTCTATCCTTACTACCACTTGATGCCCCACAATCGCTGCTGGCCCAATTGGGCTTGTCACGCTGCCTCATAGCCATGGTACAATAAAAACCAAGACAAAGCCAATCCCAATTTGCAAACATAGAACCAAGTGCTTCCAATGCATTTCCCTCACCGAATTTCCAATCATATAAATGCCTCCCACCACACAGAAGGGTGGTTAAACTGGCTTGTCGCCATGAATGCAAATGATACTCAGAGCCATCACTTTCCTCGCGTGAGGAGCCGCCATTTACTATATCATTAAAAACTTCACAAACACGCAGTTATTAATTAAACACCTGCCTCCTGACCATGTGCCTTCTTGTGTGATCCCCGTTCGCATGCCTCCCACGTGTTGACGTGTGTCTATTGCTCGCTTCCGGGGCATATCATGTAATATTATGTGTTATTAATGTTGTGTATTATATAAAGTAATATGTACTATTAATATTAGTAATATATCTCATAATAATGTTATAATATTTGTATTATTAATTCATGTCGTACTATGTATTATTTATATAATGTATTATTAATAATATGTTGTATTTAAGTAATATTCCCATTTCTAAAGTTATCACTTTTATTGTTAACGTTGTTAATATTGTCAAGGATATGGTGGTGTGTTGGTGGGGCTAGATGGATTTCATTCCATCTACATGGGTTCAATTCTATTGAGACATGTTCTGGCTTGGATGTCCAACTAACGGTTTGCTTGACCTACCATCCACGAAAGTGGGGACGTTTGTTGAGATATCCCATGTGTGTGTGCTCGATTCCTTCGGAATAGCAGGAAGGTGGTTTTTCCACGTGAAAAATGTTGTTAATATTATTTCCTTAGTAATATATATTATTATTATTAATATTATGTATTTTTAATAGTAGTAGTAATATGTGTATTCTTAATTTGTGGTGATAATATTTCTACTTATTATTACTATGACTATTATCTAAATTATATTGTTATTATATATATTAATATAATATATAGTTAACATATGTAATATATTAATATTAACAAATGAAAAAAAAACAAGAATAGAGGGAAACTAAATAAAAAGAGGACAAAATAGGGAAAACAAAATTAGCCGAAAAAGGGTAAATTGGAAAAGATATTGGGAGGGACAATAGGAGAAAATTAAATGAAAATAGGGATTTTTTCAAAAGAAAACTCCAATAGATCTGTAGGAATTTCATCTTCCTTCCCTACCATCTTGCTCATCTCATTTATTGCCAAGGAATCTGGGGCTTCATTACTTGGAAGGTTATGGTCAACAAACAATTATGAAGGAGTTGTAATTTGATTTGATACATAACACAATTTTTTGTTTCCAAACCCTTAGTATTAAGTGTAAAATCCATGGTTTTATCAGACATTTTAGCTGAAATAGTTCTAAATTAATCGATAAACTATCTTTAATTTTAGGATTGTATTTTAATTTGTAGCTAGTGATTGGCTTGGCGAGTATTTTTATTACCATTTATTATCTAAATTCACATGTGTTACAAGAATATATCTATTCTTAGTGCCTAAAAATGAAAACTCAACCTGTTTATGAGCTGAGGAAAAGTATATTGCAACTTGTTTAGCAAGTTGTGAAGCAATATGGTTTTGGAAGCTACTTGCAAGATTGTTCGATGACAACTTGTGTGTATTGTGACAACCACAGTTGTGTGAATCACATGAAGAAGAATCACAATCTAATAGAGTCAATGGCACTATTATATGACATCATTGATGCAAAATATTCCTTCATGAAGAACGAACCAAGAAGAACGCAAGGGAATATTCCTCAAGTGATGAGGAATATGTACTTTGATCCAAAAAAATTCTATCGATGAAGACACAAATCATGCTCTTATCCATTTCAGCATTGTATAAGAAGGGATGCAGTTGTAGGACACATAGATTCAACACCAATACACCGTTCTATGTGATATGTGGTGTAAGAAGACTTGCTCAGTATTTTTGATCATGACCAAGATAGGCACAGGTCCTTAGAATCAGACGATGGAGTAGAGCACATTGTCAGAGACTCCAGTAATTCATGCAAGGAGGAAAAGATCAAGAGGGAGTCTACCAAACAAACAAAGATACGTATTTGAATTGTCATTTCCTATATATCTAATTGCTTAAATGGTATTGTTCTGTTGTGTACACATATATGTTTCTATATTTAGGAAGTGTATTATGCATGTTAGAGTGTTTGCATGTATGAACATTTTACTACTAATATACATGTGATGGGTAAGTGGCTTATGGTGTTGTACAACATTCCATTGCTACTTATCTATAATGAAACCTCTTTGCTGACATGTTGGGATTAGTGCATGCTCGTAATAATGTACTAATAGAGATGGAAGGTATCTAGAAAGCTACGAGATGTATATGGTATATGGATGAATGTTGTATTGGCTGAAATAGTTGCATGATTGTATGACACATATCTTTATGCATACGAGTTTTTCATTATGAATATGTTTTGAATATTATGAAATGTTTCTAACCATGCAACTATATTTGACTTGTAGGAAGGATTGTATGCAATCACCTACAAGAGAAGAACAATTAAGTTGCAAATGTACAAGAGGAGAATAATGAAGTGGTTGATGTGTTGACTAAGCCTGTGTCTCATGTAAAGTTTGAATACTTTTGATACAAGCTTGATGTAGTCCAAAAGGACCTCCCTCAAAAGAGGGAGTGATGATGATGATGTGGTAAGTTTCAACTTTCCTGTTGTAGTGGTGTGGTATCTCATCCTAGGTAGGGTATGTCTAGCAGGCTTGTTTGGCCCAAAGGGTTAGTAATTTAGATGGTGATTGTTTGATCCTAGGGGGATTAGTATGTCTAGCTAGGATTGTTTGGCCCGAAAGGGTTAGTAATCCAGACAAGTCTTGTTTGGTCCCCAGGTAGATCCATTTGTTTGGCTAGGTTTGTTTAGCCCGAAAGGGTTAGTAAGCTCAACAAACGCCTGGTTGATCTATTAGAGTGCCCACTGCAATGCTGCTTTTGTTGATTCCAACATTATGTGCTGATGATGTGGTTATGGTTCCATCACTCTTTGTTGATGATGTAGTTGTGGTTCCATCACTCTGTGATGATGATGTGGTTGTGGTCCCAACACTTTGTGTTGATGTGGTTGTGGTCCTATCACTTTGTGAGGATGATGTTGATGTGGTTGTGGTCCTAACACTCTGTGTTGATAATATTGATGTGGTTTTGGTACCAAAACTTTGTGCTGAAGATTTTGATGTGGTTGTGATCCCAACACTTTGTGCTGATGATGTTGATATGATTGTGGTCCCAACACTCTTTGTTCATGCTGATGTTGATGATGTTGTCTTAGCATTTTATGCTAATAATGATGATGTTACTCTAGCATATCAATGTTGATGATGATTTAACATTTATTTGTTGATGATGTTGTTGCATATGATGATGATGACCCAATATTCACATATTGATGATGTTGCAGAAGATGATGATGTCCTAGTATTCACATATTGACGATGTTGCAGATGATGATGATGTCCTAGTATTCACATACCGATGTTGCAGATTATGAGGATGTTCCAGTATTTACATACTGATGTTGTAGAGGATGATGATGTTTCAGTATTCACATTCTAATATTGTATATGATGACGATGTTCCATTATTCACATACTAATGTTGCAGATGATGATGACGTTCCAACATTCACATACTGATGTTCCAGATGATGATGATGTTCCAATATTCACAAACCGATGTTGCAGATGATGATGATGTTCCAATATTTACATACTAATGTTCCATTTGGGATTAGGCTCTCATTTTTTAGCAAGCATAAAGAAACATTAATTTTAGAGATGATTACCTAGCATCCAAGTTCCTACTCATTTCGTCATCAATAAAATTGAACAAAGAACTTGAGATTTTCATGATCTCTCCCATGTTTTCATCTTCTTCATCTTTACATAAGGATTTGAAATGCACTCTTCTTATTTCTCTCCTGATCAAACTTTATCTCTCTTTAAAAAAACATTAAAAGAGTGAAAATAGAGAAAGGAGGGTATTTACATTGTTTTTAACACTCATTATGGCGTTTCCTTTCAAGAACATTTGCTATGAATTTGATGGATATCCACATTATGTGATTATACAAAATTAATATTAGTAGGTATTTATTCAAAAAAATTAAGGAATAGTTTTTAATATAAACAAGAGAAATATGCGTTGCAGCATATCCCTGTGAAATGGACGTTGGAGCGAATTCAACAACAAATTGACAAGGACATCGAAGAAAATTCAACAGCTAATTGACATCAAGAATGGATTGATGACATAAATGTAGTAAATTATCATTATTTACATCTTTTCTCCGACAGTGGAAGGAGGAGAGCAGAAAATGCAAGTGATTGTTTCATGAAGTTTTCGAATTCCGAGGTTCGCAGTGGGAGGCAAAAAGCGGAAGATAGAAGGGCGGAAAGCCAAAATATCAAGTGATTGTTCCATGAAGTTTTTGACTTTCGAGGTCTGCAGCGGGAGGTGGAAAACATAAGTCGAAAGGGCGGAAAGAAAAATATCAAGTGATAGTTCCAAGAAGTTTTTCCGACTTTCGAGGTCCGCAGTGGAAGCCGAAAATCAGAAGGCGGAGGATGAAAAACTTAGTTAGTGTGGAAATGTCTATTATGGTTGGAGAATGGATCTAACAATGGCAGAATGACTGTTACATGAGTCCTTACGCCTGAGGATGATTATACAAGGATGAATTTGACCATTTAATATGGCTAGGGTGTCTTTTTATTTGTTTTCTTTCATAATAGTTGGGTATTTTATTAATGTGTCTGCATATATATGGATATAAATAATATTTTTTTTATAGTTGATTTTTTAGGTATGTTACATATGGTATCAGAGCATGGTTTCATCTCTAGGACTAAATAGGCTCAACACAAAACTTCTATAGAAAACAGTAAACTAACTCATGTTGATTTTGTCTTGAAAATTCTCTTAAACAGAAAAGAGAAGTACACATATATTTTGCAGGAAATATGGGCAGATGCGGTAATGTCTGTAGAAGAGGAACGCCTCCTAGAACAACCTTTAAATGAAGATGGTAATTTAATGGATGGAGAGTTCTGGGTATATCTAAATGAAAGTCGAGACAATAAATCAGAACTAAAAAAGACTGTAAATAAATTAAGATCTGAATTAAGAAAGTTTAAGGAAGATAATGAACAAACTCTGAAGGCTCAAGAGGAACTGAACACTATCATGTTAGCAAAAACCCATAATGAAGAAAAAAGGATTCTTGTATGGTAAGTGATTCATGAAGGGTTGTCTTTGGTGGACATTCAATGACTGTTATAGGACTTAAATAGGTTAAGGTATTATGGATTATTGATCAGCTATGCATGAGGATTGTTGTATGAATAATTTTAGTTGCTGATTAATGGCTTCTTGAATGATTTTTGAGAAGAAATATGCTTTGAATTAAGATGGAAAGTGATATGTTGTTATGGCCCATTTTGATTTTCAGTTCTATGCGAATTGTTGTATGTAACTTAGCTTTGCAGGTTGCAGTAAAAGAAAAGTATTTTAAGTGATCCGTGAAGATAGTTTCCCTTGTGATCTCCACCAGGAAGGTATCTGGTGGCAGTAATGAAGGGGTACTAGTAAAAACTTAGTGGTTATTATGATATCTCTATTGAGAAGTAAGTATTAATCGTGTAACCGATTAAGCATGACTCGTGTAGCTTTATTGAAAATGAACTTCATGTATATTTATCTAATAGCTTGTTAAAATGCAACTTGCGGGAACAATGGGGAATGGGAAGGTATTATTTCTAATCCCATCGTTGCTATATTAAGTGGTCCAGGAGCCACATGAGTTGCATCACCCCAAAGATGATGGAGCTCCGCCAACTCACCGAGGTAAAATATACAAAACACTGGTTGGTTCAACCAACCACTAGAGCTAAATGAGAGGTAATTGATCTTATTTTATGAATGTGAAGAAGAAATACAACACCATAGGGTATAAATTGAATGTTTTACCTCTAATTATCTTATTGTTGGGTAGCTTGTTTAGTACTAAGAGTAGTGTTAACACTTGGTGTGTTTTGCTTGGACATCCAAGAGAAACCAGAAGGATGCTTTCAAGAAAAATACTTATAAAAGGTATATGCACTGTAAGTAAATTTGTTCCTGTAAATTAATAAGTTTACCTATCGGTGAATAGGACAAATAAGAATATTGGAACCTTTGTGAATCATCAAAGCTAATGATGCTAGATTCTGATTCATGTATATGATGTGATATTAACCTTGGTAGACAAGCAAATGCATGTGCATATGATGATTGGCATGGATTGGTTGAAAACGTATATAGTAGGTTTAAATTATGTTAGAAATGTTGACCCTACACCCAATAGATGGAGCCTCTGTCAATAAACCATTCCAGATCTCCCTACCTTCAAGAGTCTATGAGGAGATCTGCAAGGAAGTCATGCATGGGAAATAAATTTTACGAACGCTAGAATGGAGTTCAAAATTGGACAAGGGAAAACTTGGTGAATTTGGAGAGAGATTGATTGATCGATTCTCTGATCAATCAACAAAGGGAGAGTATGAATGAAATTGATCATTCCTATGATAAATTCAACTGTGAATCACCTGAGTTAAATATATGTAAGTAAGATAGATCTACGACCGAGGATAGATTCCAAAAAGGGGAGTTCCAAGTAAGATATAATTTCAAAATGGCTAAAGTCAACATAACTTGGGTGGGTAGATCTATGGGTGAGATATGGTGAACAGGATGACCCAACGGTTGGTGGAAATTCCACTGAACTAAAGTTCTCAAAGATTAAATCATGGAATGTGGACTCAAAAGTTCATAGTTCATTCTAACTAGAGATAGATCCAATGACCCTGGAATATTCCGCTAGAAGGAAGAATGTAGAATATAAAAGGTGATTCGGACTGTGAAATCGGAAAGTAATCGACACATAGGAGATTGACGTCAATGGACGAGGTTGACCATTCAATAACATCTACGACTATCAGTGATTTCGCTGGTTAAAGTTGCGTGGTCTTCAAAAAACTAAATGTATGCAAATTTTTTGATGTAATCCAATATATAGTAGTTGAAGTCCACTGTTGATCTGGGTGGATCACAATGTAACGTTCCTTAACAATTTTGCTGAATCAACTAGCGAGCTGGTTAATAGTCTAGTTTGGACACAGATTTTTTATGAAAAGAAACTCACCTCCTTTTTTAATTCTACTCTTCATCAATATCCGAAGGAATACTGGTCGAGTTGGTTGTATTTAGAGGTTCTTCCAAATATAGAACCTGACTAAAATGCGTATCAGTCACAAGAAATATTGTATATAGGGAAGCCGGGAATCAGGATCAGAGTGTCCTTTCAATGGAATCAAACCAGTAAGTTACATGAAGTAGTGAGAAAGATGGATGAACATAGAATGTTTAGTTAATAAAAAAAAACTTAAAAATAGTATGGGGTGAAGGGCGCAATGGGTGTGCGATGCTCTAGTATGAAGGCATGATGAACAAGATTGCTTAAATCATGGGTATTGAAGGTTTGTCTTAGTTACATAAACAAGGTAAAATTTTTTGGTTATTTTAATGATGCATTTAAGATAACCATAGTGTCTTGGAAATGGTAGCAACTAATATGGTTTGAATTAATTAGTATCGCAATTTTTGAAGATCACTTCAGGGATTAGTGTAAATATTATAGAGGCCCACCCAAATTGCTTGGATGTTTGGAAGTTATAGACTTCAGGTAGAATTGATTAAAGACATGGCAGTACGGTTATGTCCAATAAAATAAAGACAAGAATCTACCCTGTACAAGGTCCAAACCTTTGAGAAGGACCTCATGGTGGTGAAAACTAAACACAATAAATTTTCTAAATACTAGATTTAGAATTTTGACATTTCTATATTGATTGTTGACTAGTCTAAAAATTGTGTTAAGATAACATGTTATGTATGGTTGTCCACGTTGGTAGCAAGTGTAAATGATGGAGGATAAGTTCCCCCACTTAAAAGAGACAAACATTATGTGGATGGCCTCAGGATTTGTTATCAACCAAAATGGCACTTCTCCGTTCGAGTGCTGACATTCGTTATGTCGGTACACAAAAGGACAATTAGGATTGAAGTGGCCAAAACACTATAGATGTGAATGACCTTTGATGCATGATCTCCAGACCAACCTGATATATTTTTATTCTAAGTTTTGGGTTGCACATGCGACTATGTGCATTGGAACTCGTGTGTCACACATGACTATTTGCATTGCAACTCGTGTGTACATTGCATACGTGAGTTCCCTTTGAGCAAAAAGCGTTGTCATATGCGACTTGCCTATATAAATACTCACATGTACCTTAATTCGACATTAAAAAATATAAATCGTGATTATATGAGATTAGTTGGGCCTTAATCCATAACTATCCCAACTGTCTCAACCATCCTAACCTTTGAAACCTATCTATTTCCCAATGTATAAATAGAGGCCTTGGGATGGGACTAATCAATCAATTTTTGAAGAGAAAAGTTATGCTGGTGGTATATATTTAGAGTCTTGGAGCAGTAGAACTCAGAGTCCTCGGTTGCAGAGGAGTCCTTGTGTCAAAAGCTGGGTTGTATTCTCACCTATTCACTGTTTTTTAATAAACATAATTCTTCTTCCAATCTATGTATTGTGCTTTTCTCATGTATATTGGTTAATGAATAATGTCATTTATATCATTAATGATGTTTTTCATCTAACCTATGATATATATATGTATGAGATATTGCTTCAATAATTGTCTCTTTGCAGGTGAAGAGAAGCTGCCCTAGAAGCTTTGGAAAAAGTTGAAGCGAGAGAAGACCAAGCTTGGATCAAACATCATAAATCGGGTAATCCAAACTCTCTTCCTATTCTCATCTCAATTTCTGTAAAAGCTGATTGTATGCAAGTCTAATAGTAATTTGGTGACCCCAGACCCTAGGTTACAAGGGTGTATAGTCTTGTACAACAAAAATGACGATCCCACTGAGGAGTCCATCCTTTTGTGGGTTCATCATGTAGGTTCCCTTTACGAGTCTTTGTTCTAATTCTGATTATGAGTGTGGCCCTTTTTATCTTACTTTTGATTTACAGTGTAGTGTTCCCAGAAGTCTTTGCTAGTCTTTTTTCTTTAAAATTTTTTTGACAGTACACGTGGGTTTCTATTATACACAGTTGTGTGTATGACATTGTATATGTGGGTTTCTCTATAAGACAATCGCATGTCGTACGCGGGTTTCCTGCATAGATAGTCACATGTTTCCTGTAGTAGCCTAAAAGTTGGGTAGGGTTTGCTTGTACATGTCTCTTCGGATTTTTAGTTGTTTGGAAGTCTTCTATTTTTTGCATGACTCTGCCAGTTTGAATTCTTGTGCGTCACACCATTTGCTTGTTTTTCAAGCTTTTGATCCTTTTTGTTTGAATTCCTTTCATTTTGTGAAGTGAAGGTGGTCCTCGTGCTTGGTTTATAAGTTCAATGCTTGTGTCTAGGTCAGTGATCATGGCTTTAGATGCTTTATACTCTGTATTGCATTTTGTGTTGTTAGTTTGTCACTTGTTCTTTTGGGAATCTAGTGGACTCTTTGAGTTCAATAGTTTCTCCAAGTCAGGTTTTTTCCGAGTTTTATTCTTGATTGGTTGAAGTAGGTCATTTTGGGTCCTTTATACTTCATTTCACTTTTTATATGCTTTGATTATTCGAACTTGCTCAAAAATTTGCATTTAGTTGCATTATAGTTTTTGAAGAGTTTGAAAAAGTGAAGAAAAACAATTTATACTTTTGCATTTAGTTGAATTTAGTCGTTTCTTTTCATTATTTTTCAAATAAATCAAAAATTATAAAAAGAAGTCTTAGTTTTCTCGCATTTAGTTTCAATTTCATTAGCTTATATTTGCAAAAAGAATAGAAATTTGGTTTAAGTAGTTTCAATTTACTTTGGAATTTGCTTTATACATCATTTTTCTTTTTCTTATCAAGTCTATAACACCATAGTGTTTCATGCCACTTACCTCTGACTAAAAACAACGTTCTAAAATGAACAATATAATTAAAAAATTATTAGTAAGTTTTATTTTATAGGCTCCTACACCAACTAGCTTAGGCTAGACTTGTGGAATAGGGAGTTTCAACTATCCACAAGTGTTTAAATTCATACGTAGTTGTCCAATCAATAGGTAAACACTCTTCTATGTTGATTGTATCTGGGAAGCTCCTCTCAAACGGGAGTTAAGCATGAGGTTGTGTGGAGGCTTGGACTGAGGAGATAACCCTCTGATTCCCTGTCAAAGCGTAGACCAAGGTTTTTGCGCATCTGGGGACTTCTGTCAATACCACCGTTTAGGCCCCGTGCGGTGCCGGTGTTGACAGGGTTTTGGGCTTTACTACCCTGCCCATGTGCATGAACCAGGATTGCGACTGTTCCCCGAGATTATCAATATAGTTGCGGTAGCCTTTAGTCTCTTTGACATAAAGGGTTCGTACATAGGTACACTAGAAGGCTATTTCTGGTTTACCTTGGACAAGCTTGGAAGGTAACCCTGGTAGAAGGTGTGAAAGGGAGGTGGGTGATTCCTCCGCTTGTGCCTAAGAACATCTACAGGTACACCAAGTAACTGTCTCTCAGCTTTCTTTTGGAAAGTATATCTTATACCCTTTATGTCTGTTTTGGCTTTAGGAAATTTTGTAATGATTGCTATGTGGTTTTTTTTTGTTTAGCCGACCTTTGGGTGTGTGAAGAGTCAATTTTAAATCGTGGAGGACCAACATCTCAGAAGGTAAAGAAGGTTGCAAAACCTTCCTCTGTTTACTACATTGGAGCCTCCACCGCCCCCTCAAAGGCAGAGATTAGACACAGATGGTTATTTCAAACCGGTAGGAATCAATGAAGTTCCAGGTGAACCAAAACTTGGGACAAACCAGGTTGATACAACCACAGTAGATATAGTATACTTGTAGGCTGATGAGTTTGCAAGAAACTTTAATTCACCTCTTACTGACCTAAATGATAATGTGATCGTCCAAGTTTGTCCATTTAATTCACCTGTTATTGGTGAACAGACTTATGGCTACTGCAGGAGAGAGTCCATCTACCTCCATCTCAGTTGTTCTAGTTGAAGGAGTGCCACCTCCCTCGTTTGGTACTTCTAGAACAAATATACCTGCTACTCCCTTAACTCCAACTAGTCGGGTGGTTCAACCACTGGCTTCCACAAATGTAGTAGGAACTTCTGGTGGGGTGGTCACTGGGATTCCTAGTGCACCTTCTGATTCACCCTATTTTTCATACACTGCTCAGAGTGGTCCTATTGGGTCCTCTTCATTTGTCCAGGGTTTCCCATGGAATGGGGGACACATTCCCCCATCCACTCCTAATGTAGGCCCTACACCTGCATATGTGGGGATGTAGTTTGGAAATACTAAATCTTATGGTCAAGGTTTCCAAAAACTGATTTCATATCCATTCATGAGCTCTCCCTTCTTTATTTTTAGTGGAGGGATACCTTCTTGTGTTTTCCAAACTCCAGTTTCAACTTGAGTGACTCAATCCACATACACTGCACCACACATGAACAATCCACTGGCTTATGGGTGGAATCCATTTCAAAGTAGTCTGACTACTTCGCAACTGGTAGCTGGGGGCAACCCCACCTTTACATTTGGGAACGTGGGGGCAAGTCCTTCTACTTCCCAAGCATGTACTTTTCAAGCTTTGGTTAGGCCCAAACTTCCTTTCTTGGCAACTTTAAACTTGCCATATTTGTCCAAGTTAATGAATGACCCAGTGAAACATGATGCCACCTGTCCCTACCAAGTTACCCTCGGATATTCCAAAATTTGAGGGAAAATTTGGTGAAGACCGAGGGGCTCATATCACCACCTTTCACTTGTGGTTCTCTTCCAACTCGTTTAATGATGACATCGTTCGGTTGATATTGTTCCAAAGAAATTTGACTAGTGCCGCAACAAAGTGGTACATTAAATTTCCCTCTTCCATGTTTGATAGTTTTTGGGACTTAGCCAATGTGTTCCTTAACCGTTTCCAACTTCCTGTTTGGTATGATGTTGGCACATAATTATTGTCCACCTTTCGGCAAGACAAAGCCACTCACATTTCGGATCATATCCAAGAGTAGTGAAGGAAGAAGAGGCTAATTAAGGCCACTATCCCTCCCAAGTTTTTGTTAGAATGGTTCCTTAAGTCCTTATTGCCATATATATCTAAGGATGTATCCACTTCGGGAGTAACTAATGAGGAAGAGGCTATCCTCAGGGCCCAACAGTTAGATTTGATATACTCTCAATCTGGGATTCTATATGAAATCATCCATGATGCATCGCAACCAACACATAGTGTCAAGAAACCTAAGCCTAGACCCCATGCTGATGGCGTGGTTGGTTCAGTTAAATCTCCCACTGTAGAGTGTTTGGAAAAACAACTCCATGAGTTGTCTGTTAAACACTCTATAGCGATGGCAAAAAAGGCTACCCGCTCACCCCAAAATGCAAACGTTTTTTCTCAATCCTTCCAAAAGAGAAATCGACAGCCTGGTGGGAAAAAGAAAAAGGGTAAGAAAGGTGAGGGAAACCAAAACAAGCCAAAGCCCACAAATAATGCTGATGGGGGGAAAAAAGAGAAGAATAAGGTGAAATTTCCCTGTAAGTTGTGCCAAGAAGATCACCTGACCCATCAATGCCCTCTTATAGATCAAGCTCAAAAGATGCTAAAAAATCAACAATCGGTTGTCCTAAAGGATGCTTTTCCCCAAGGACATAATGCAAATCTAGTTTCTAACGTAGTTGGGGGCACTGTTAATGCCCTTGAAAAAAAAATATCAACATGGTTTGATCCGAGACATTAATCCAGACTAGAAACAAGAACTATGAGACAGAGGCTCCAGAGAAGGGTAAGTCTATAGGTGAAACTTCTAACCCTCTCATAATCAAGAAACCTGTTGAACCTATGCCTAAGATACTGAAAGGTGTCTTCAAGAAAGAATTGCACAATCCTAATGCTAGGGCTGCAACCAATTACTCTGTAGTTGAAGATTTATCCCAAACCACTTGTGCGATGTCATCTTTGGAGGTGCTACAGAGTTGTCCCGTCCAACGAGATGCACTCCTAGAAACCTTAGGTAGTATGGATTCATCGAGCCTTATGGTGAAGTTTAATTTGTCTGATGTCAAAATTCGCCTTACGTATCATGTCGCTTTGTCAATAGATGCCATCCATGGTGGAAAAACCATAGGAAGGTCAGTTGTTGAAAAAGGTGCCTTCACATGTGTCATGTCTTTGTCATGTTGGAAGGCTCTTGGATCCCCAGAGTTAGTTCCATCAAACACCCTACTTACTGCTTTCGACAGAAGGTCATTTCATCCACATGGTATCCTACCAGCTTTTAAGATTAAGTTGGCAGGGAAGGCAGTGTCCGTTGAAGTAGAGGTGATTGATGCCCCATTGGTTTATAACTTGCTTCTGGGGAGAAGTTGGACTTATGCTATGTGTGCAATTGCATCAGTTGTTCTTCGAGTGGTAGTGTTTCCGCATGAAGGGAAGTTGGTTACTGTTGACCAACTCAGTTTCACTTGGAAGGGCCGTATGGAAACTAATGAGTCCACCATTCCATTGGTTGATGAGGTCAAACCTGCTTCAGAGAGCTTAGGGGATGGAATGTATTCATTGTTAATGGGCACATTAAATATCCCAGCCCCGATAAATTACTTAGGTTCTACTAGTGTAGGGAAGTATATCACAACGATTGTCGAAAGAACGGATCCTTGGGTCCTTCCTTCTCGTTACGAACCTGAAGTGCCCTTATCGGCAGTGGAAGTAGATTATCAAGGTATCGTTAACATGACTGTTGATCCTATTTCGGTTCCTCCTACAGTCTCAGAGGAGCTGAAAGAATCCTATCTGCTTGATTGGGCATAAAACTCTTTGTATACTGACGATTGCTTAGACATGGTTTTGCCTTCAGACGAAGCCATTTTGGAAGCTATGAACGGGTGAGATAAGTTCTGCAAAGATCTTCATCATAGATCCTACTTTATTCCAGAGTTAAGAAGGATTGAAAATCAAGAGTTCCATTTGAGACTAGGAGGTGATGCTGATATACCAATCAATCCCTTACCAAGGGAGGGAACCTTTGTCAAGGGGAATATGGAAAACATTTATGTTACTATCCCTATAAACATCTCTGTGAACCCCAACGTTGTGGAAAATGTAAATATTGGTGAAAACTGCTCTCCGGAGGAGATTCCTATATATACATCCTTATTTAGGGAGTTTTGCGACGTGTTTTCCTGTTCATATGAGGAGATGCCAGGAATAGATCCATCGATAGTCAAACATGAAATCCGAACCTATCCTGATGCCAAACCAGTTCAACAAAAACTTAGACCTGTCAATTCATGTAAAGTGGTAGCCATTAAGGATGAAGTGGAAAAGCTGCTGAAAGTTGGTTTTATTTACCCAATCGCTTTGATGGAGTGGGTATCCAATCCTGTTCCTGTCGATAAAAAGCAAGGAATGATATGTGTATGTACTAACTTTCATGATTTACGCAAAGCTTGTCCTAAGGATAACTACCCCACACCATTCATAGATCAAATCATTGATTCTTGTGTGGGGAGTGAGGTTTTTTCGATTATGGATGGTTTCTCCATATACAATCAGATTCAAATCAAGACAGAAGACCAACATAAAATGACTTTCATCTGTCTTTGGGGTACATTTGCATACAATAAAATGCCTTTTGGATTGAAAAATGTAGGGGGTACCTTTCAACGGGCAATGAATTTTTCCTTCCATGACATCAATTCTATTGTCGAACCCTACCTAGATGATCTGCCTATGCATTCTTGTAAGAGGATCGATCATCCAGATCATTTGTGCTTAAGTTTTGAACAATGCAGGAATTACAAAATACGCTTGAATCCCCACAAGTGTGTTTTCTGTGTCGATTCAGGTAGGCTGCTTTGGTTCATAGTTTCCAACAAAAGTATTCAGGTGGATCTTTTGAAAGTTGAGGACATTGTAAAGTTGAGGCTTTGAGGCAACTTCAAAGCTTGCAAGGAAAGTCTAACTTTCTTTAACGTTTTATCGTGAATTATGCCAAGTTCACCAAAGGTTTCATGCACCTGTTGAAGTAGGACACTCCATTTGTATGCGATGAAACCACACAACTAGCGTTCGAGGCATTAAAGAAAGATTTGTTGTCGGCCCCTTTATTGCGTCCTCCAGATTACTCTCATGATTTTATATTGTATCTGGCGGCATCCAAGTCGACCATTGGGGAAGTTCTAGTCTAGGAAGATGATAAGCTCCAAGAGCATGTCATCTATTATATTAGTCGTGCTTTAGCTGGCCCTGAACTTCGGTACTTCCACGTTGAAAAGTTGGCTTTAGTAGCTGTGTATGTTGTTCAGAGGTTACGTCACTACATCTTACTGAGGACTACGACAGTAGTGGTGGATGTCAATCCTTTCAAAAATTTCTTTTCCCGATGCATAGTTGAAGGAAAATTTAACAAATGGATAGTCATTCTCTAAGAGTTTGACTTGGATTTTTAATTCGCCAAATAGAAAAAGTCCTTAGTTTTTGCAGAGCTTATTGCAGAATTTCTAGTTGAAGAAGATGTATCAATTGAAGAAGACTCATTCCTAGATGAGCACATTTTCTTGATTTCCACCTCTGACCCTTGGTATGGAGATATACTTGTCTATCTCGAGACTTTGAAGTGTCCTGCAACCTTTTCGTGGGAAGAACGATGCAAAACATGCTTACATGCAAAAAAATACCTCATCATTGGGGATACTTTATACCATAGAGGGCTAGACTCTGTTTTGCATCGGTGCCTCACCCACAAAGATTCTAAGAGTGTCCTAAATGATTCCCATAGCGGAGCATGTGGGGGTAATTTATCTGGGTTAGCAACGGCCCAGAAAATTTTGTGTGCTAGTTATTTCTGGCCCACGATCTTTAAAGATTGTGTGGAAGCCATGAAGTGTTGTCATCCTTGTGATATTTACACTAGAAATATGCGGTCGCATCCTGCTCCACTATTTCCCGTCATCGCAGTGGGTCCCTTCACCAAGTGGGGGATAGATTACGTGACATGCAACCCAATTTTGGCTAGGGGGCACAAATGCATCATTGTCATTGTAGATTACTTTACAAAGTGGGTAGAGGCAATGTCCACCTTCAAGACTGATGGGGAAACTGCAACTTTTTTCATTTTCAACTAGATTATCGCATGTTTCGGTATTCCTAAAGAGATTTCCACTGACCATGGCAGTCATTTCCAAAACAACATGATGATTGAATTGGCTACTATGCTAGGATTTAAACAAGAACATTCGTCTTCTTTCTAAGCGTAAGTGAATGATCAAGTCGAGGCAGTTAATAATACCTTGAAGACTATTCTCAAGCGTACTATCAACGCAGCCCGGTCAAATTGGCACATCATGCTGTATCCCGCACTTTGGGCTTATTGAACCAATGTGAAAACTTCCACAGGGTTCTCACCTTTCCAACTTGTTCATGGAGTGGAAGCAGTAACCCGGGTTGAATGTGCAATCCCATCTTTAAAAATTTCCATTCATGTGTTTCCTGACACGACTGAACTTGAAGAACATTTTCTACATTTGGAACCTCTATATGAACAACATAGAGATGCACTAACAACAAACAAGGATCATAAAAATAGGGTGAAAAATCAATATGATAAATTGGTTAAACCTAGGATTTTTTTTGAAGGGGAACTTGTCTTACTCTGGGACCAGGACAAAGAACCCCTGGGGGCAAGGAAATTTAGGTGTATGTGGTTAGGACCCTATATCGTGTCAAAATTTCTGAAAAAAGGGGCATATTGTGTCATAAGATGCCTGAGCCTAGAAATGGGCTCTACCTAAAGAAGTACTATGATTAGGCTTAACACTTTTTCTTGTATTTTTATTATATGTAACTTTATGTACAATAGTTAGCTGGTTTGTGTTATTATATCATCTGTTGGTTGTCATAGATGTATTTCAAGTGGTTCATAGGTTTTACAGATGGCACTAGTCATCACACTTGCAACCTGGCTTCAGCCGCATGGGTTATTTACTCACCCTCAAGATAGCTAGTTGCCTCTGGAGGCCCTTGCCTAGGTCCTGATACCAATAATGTGGTCAAATACAGGGCCGTCATTGAGATTTTATGGGATGCCTTCTCACGTGGCATCACCCAGTTGGAAGTTAGACTTGACTCTAAACTGGTGGTTTCCCAACTCAATCGATCTTATCAGGTGCGAAACCCTATTTTATTACGTCAATTTTTGCAAGTTAGGTTATTGGAAATAAATTTTGATTTTATTACATTTAATCATATTCCAAGAAATCAAAATTCATTAATTGATGCATATGCGAATTATATTTTAGATTGGCACTTAACACACATTTTATAAAAATACATAATAGATACATTGTAAACACATGTAAATAAACTGACAATATATATATATGTGTGTGTGTGTGTGTGAATATCTACCCATATAGATAGATCGAGTTCTTGATCCTTAGATCTAGTCATAACTGTATAAATATACAAAAATATACAAAAAATGGATCGCAATCCATAAAATGCCCCTAGACCTAATCTTGACCACCCTGGTCATCCTGATCTCCTTGGTCATCCTGATCATGAGCCTCTTCAGTTTCTTCAGCTGCAGCATCCTTAATAACATCTATGTAGACAAGTACAACCTTGGCTACCCTTCTCATAAGGCGTATCCAGATGGGTGGAATATCGACAACAAGTTCCTTCATGATGGAAGGGATCTGCTCAATATGAATGGTCGGGAACCTGTGGGTAAGCCTGGCCAACTTCCCCTCAAGTAACCTCATCAAACCCTGATATTCCCATACCACCGGTCGTAGATACATCCTAGGATGTCCTTCAGGGCGAATAGGTCCAATGTCTACATTTTAAAACATTAAATGGATTAAAAACTCTTATACATATGTATATATATTTTATGATAAAAAAATTCATAAAGATTTAAAAACTTGAAAAACCAAAATAACTAATGCTCCCCATACTCCTCTAGGAGGGAGGACAAGGTCATTGTCACCTCGAAAGTCCAAACCAGCATATGGAAATTTCTCTAGGTCTGGCAGTTGCCACCCCCACCATAAGTAGAAGTCATCATCTTACACACTCTGAACTGACCCACTGTCACCCTAGCGAAGGAAAATCTCTCCCCACCTAGTCAGTTTAGGCTGACGAGGAGAGAAGGATGGAAGTGGTACTGCAGGGCTGATTGTGGGCACTCTCTCAAAAAAGAGATCCACAAATACACTAGAATATCCAAATTTCGTTCGTCGGCCTCTCTTGCAGTTAGAGAGTTGTTTTTTCATTATCGGGATTATTTCCGAGCACTAGTCAAACACAGTCCCCTGTAGACAATCTACAACAATCATCATCTGGTTCCGAGTAGCAAGATGGAGTGATGATGATCCTGCAACCCTCACTATAGTACTTACTAGCACTTGCAGTCCGAAGTTACTAATATGTACAGTAGGGATGCAAGATCCCTTTTTCACATTGTCGAACATGCAATAAGTGTTTATGTAATCCTAAACACTCATGGGGTCACCACCCTTGCCAGTACCCTCGAGGTTGACAGGTGTCCCCTGTCTAGAAAAACCCGTAATGAAGTATATGTCTTCCAGTGCCACCTTCAAAATTTCACCTTGAAGGTCAAAGGCCCCAAGGTCATGATCCCAGTAGCCAATAAAAAACTCTAGAAAATGGACATTGGACCGCATAGGTGAAGTGAAAAAGAACTTTAATAACCCACTTTGACGCAATGCTTGCATAGTGGGGGAAATTTGGAGTGCCTCTTGGTCCATATTCACATGTTCCTGCTCCCTCCACTCCAACACCATGTTTTAACCTGCTCATGAAGCCATTACCAAACATTAAAATTTATCCAAACAAGTTGATTTTGGCCTTAACTTTATTTTTCGTATGTCGCGCAGTACATGTGACTGTCTTTTAGACAGGCCGTGTATGACACGCGGGTTGCTTTCGGGAAAGTCGCATGTAAAATGCGTGTATGCAACTGTGTAAGTCGCCTACCCGCGTGCATATTGCGAACCCCTTAAGACAAGCTTAAAACATCCAAATTTTCATAAAATTGAAAATGTGAATGGTTAAAATGGAAGAGAATGAAGAGCTAACTTACCTAGCACTTGCAGATTCGAAAATCGTCCACTGGTTTGTCCACACCGAGCGATTGAAGTCAGAGGTAAAAATTGCCTATCTTGGTTAAAAATATGAAATGGTATTTTTTATTTCTATTTTTATACTATATATAGAAATAATTTCAAATTGTGTGTTTTTTAACCTATGGTTTTTAAATTCTATTATAATCAAACTAATGCCATGTCATGTTTTCCTAATGCAATAGGTCCAAGGTTACTTAAAGTCGTTATTCACTCATGTAGGATAGGATTTTGGTCATTCATATGCATTTATGCATCTAGAACTAATCCATTTTAACCCTAGAATCACTACTTTGACAATGAACTATGGTGTTTAACCATTATTACCTTGTCTATACCATTGTTCTTTCATGGATAGGGCTTTCCTTCCATGAGTACCCTAGTTTAGAACACATAGTTGTCTTTTGGTACTCATGCCACATTTGTCATAGGTTTAGGGGAGCCTTCTTATCTATTTTTCATGCCAAATTGAGCCTCACTTTGGTCTCTTTTTACAAGCTATCCCCTTTATAAGGCTCCCTGCCCTTATGGAGTTTCTTTAGGCCCAGGTCTAACTCCTCAAAATAGACTTGACTGCCAAGTAAACTTGTCCATTTAGGCTCGTTAAGAATATGTGAATAGGCATCCACATTGGTGGTAGGTCATCACTTTCTCAGATCATGTGGAATAACACGAGAATGGAACACTCTCTTTTCTACGGAATTGAGAAGAGTATTCTTAGGCATAGATTTATCACTTTTCTGGACCTGAGGGACTAATCTTACAGAAAAGGAGCGCCTGGTATGAGCTTAGTTTTCTCTTTTTTGTGCTCTGGACCTAAACATGAAAAATATTCCAAGTGTACTTTATGTCTTTTTCATGCTTGTTAAACACTAGAGAACAAAGCATCGAGTTTACTGTTGTAAGCCCCATTTCTCGTAACAAAATGGATCTTTTCGAGTGATCTTGCTTTCCTTCACACTAGTAAAAATCAAGCTATAAGCTGCTTTTGAAGGAGCGTTGGGTAGGTGGTAATTTAAACTTTCTTGAAACTCCCTAACTAAGTGCAAAAAAGGTGCACCTTACTTCTTCGGAGGTTAAGAGAGTTCTTCTATGGTACGTTTTATACTTTTTCGGCCTCAGGAGACTAAATTGGATGAAAAAGCACCCCCTTGGAGTCTTCTTTGGAGTTTTCAGACTCTCTAAACATGAAAACACCAATGAGCATGTACTAGTTTGAGCTTGTAAAATCCATGAATCAGTGACATTATCAAGCATTATTCTCTCCCCTCTTCAAGCTTGTTAAAAATGAAGAGAGACTCAAGTTGACTTTCCTGGACTCTTTAAAATTTAACAAGAAAGATAAGGAATAAGTATTCTTTTTGGGTTACAGATGGTGGCAGCATTTCCTCCTTAAACATAGCACTCTCTGAACTTTCCAATTGTTGAAATTGAACCCAAGAGATAGATCAATTACACTCACAAAATTGCTAATCAAACATGCAAAATTCACACAAAAGGAGACTGAAATTGGAGCATAACTTAATCCTGTATTGAGTAATTGTACATTATCCAACCATATGAAGTAATAGGCTTCTCAAATATATAATTACATTAGAGATTCAAAATCACTAGGTTGCTATTTGAATTGGTAAAAAAGCAGGCTTATTAAAACAAGTCAAATCCCCCATAGGTGCAAAAAGGACTTTCCAAATCCATGAAGATCCTCACGAATTAGATAAAGAAAGTGGGAAAGATAATATGTGGTGGAAAGACAACTCATTCATGCTTTTTTATGGAGAAAATTAAGGAGGATTATGTGGTCAAAAAACAAGGCAAGTTCCCCTAGACTAGGTTTTCCTTTATGCCTTAAAACAGATGTAAAGCAAGGGAGCTTTCAGAAAAAGAAGATATGCACTTTAAGGAACCAGGAATAAAGCAGACATGCTAAATTTGTTTCTAGGATGATTCCAATGCGTTCCATGACCTAGTTTAACAAGTATTGACTTCTAGGAACATGCAGAAGTCAACTAGCATTGAGAGGGAATCTAAGATTCTAGGAATAAGACAAAAATCATTTAATTAATGTCAAATATGGGTAACTATGGGTTGATTATTCTAACACCCCCCATTAATCCTGAATTTATGAGTAAATATCAAAAAATTATAGGGTCTAGCAACAAGGCTTAGTCACCCTTTTACATACTGCATGTCCATACAACCAAGGAAAGAGGCAAAAACCCAGTGGGAAAATCCTCCCTTAAACATGGATAGGAAAACAAAATTTTGGAAATCTTGTCATCAATCATTCTTCACCACATGATCAGCAATCCCCAACAATTATTTGAGATTACTGAAGGTCTTCTCACATAATACTTTAGTGAATATGTCTGCTACTTGTTTTGAAGATGCGCAATAGAGTAGAGCAATGGTACCATCATGCACAAGCTCCCTAATATAGTGTATATGGATCTCAATGTGCTTGGTTCTTTGTCTTTGAACTGGATTAGTGGATATTTGAATAGTGCTTTGATTGTCACAATAGATGACTATTGAAAGCTCTGATTCGAAACCACATTCTCCAAGTATCCCCTTCAACCATAAACATTGAGTAGCTGCATTTACAACTCCTCTATACTCTGCCTCTGTAGATGAGGGTGCTATGGAACTCTTATTCTTACTTGACCAACTGATTGGTCCTTCTGCAAGCATGAACACATATCCTGAGGTAGACTTTCGATCTGTGTTGTCACCTGCCCAATCACTATCAGTAAATCCATCTGGCTCTAAGTCATATTTTGCTTTGTAGAAAATCCCATGAGTGCGTGTTCCCTGAACAAAGTTTAGGATCCTCTTGGCTGCTATCCAATGGATCTCATGAGGCTGATCCATGTATCTTGAAGCCACACTAAATGCATAAGATAATTCAGGTCAAGTATGTGTAAGATAAAGCAAACACCCAATCAACTGCCGATACAGTGTATTATTTACCATAGGAGAAGAACCTGCTTCTTCAAGCTTAACTCCTGAAAGGAATGGAGTCTTGCTTGGCTTGCCATATTCCATGCTGAACTTGATGAGAAAATATGAAGCATACTTTTACTGATGAACCTTTATTCCATTTTGGGAATGAGCAATTTTGAGACCCAAGAATTGGCTCAACAATCCCAAATCTGTCATAGAAAAGGCATGGTTCATTGCATCCTTCAAGGAGGAAATCTCTTTCTTTGAAATTCTTGTAATCAGAAATTCATCCACATAAAGAAAAATAATCATTAAATAACCATGAATCAACTTCAAATAGACATTATGATCAGACTTGCATCGAACAAAACTTAGTGACAACAGAAAGCCATCAATCTTGGCATACCAAGCCCTGGGGGCTTGCTTGAGCCCATACAATGATTTCTTCAACCTGCACATTAAATATGGATTAGATACAAAACCTTCTAGTTGCTGCATATAAATCTCTTCATTCATATATGCATTCATAAAGGCACACTTTACATCCATGTGATGTACCTCCCACTGCTTCGAAGCTGAAATGGCTAGGGAAAGCCTTATGGAGTCCATCTTTGCCACGGGTGCAAAGATCTCATTGTAGTCAATACCATGTACCTGAGAGTATCCCTTGGCTACCAATATTGCCTTATATTTCAAAGGTGAACCATCAGCAACAAACTTAGTTTTGAAGACCCACTTACACTTCGCTAGCTTTCTCCCTGGGGGGAGATCAACCGGTTCCCATGTGTTGTTCTTCTGAAGAGAGATGAATTATTATTTCATGGATGTTTTCCATATTGGATCATGTGCTGCATATTCATATGTCTATGGATCAGAATCTATCATCAAATAACATTTCGCAACAAAGAGACGATCTTTCACACAAAGGGCACTCTCAAATTGAGATCTAGTCTTCCTAGTGTCATTAGGATTTCTAGCTAGTTCCCCAGCTACATGAATGGTCCTTGCTGCCCACTTTGGTATTGTAGAGATGTTAGAATTTGAAATTAATTCATCATTATCATACATATCAGAATCAATAGACTTATTAGTCTCTTCACTTACAGTCAATGGCTATGGTGGTGAAGAGGACTCTCCAACTTCAACTGCTGCTAAAGGCTCTTCTTTGAACTGAACACTTATTTCAATGAAAGCTTTGTTTGTGCTCAATTTTATAAGATTGTACCCTTTTTAATCTTCAGAATACCCAACAAATAGGCACTCTTGGCTTTGGGGTTGCAAAGCCTTCCTCTTTTCAGTTGGAATTCTAGCCCAAGCCTTTGAGCCAAAAATCCTGAAATGGGTCACATCTGGCTTGTGCCCACTCCAAGATTCGAAAGGAGTCATACCATCAATATGATTATGTGGCACCCTATTCTATATATAGGATGAACAGTTTATAGCTTCAGCCCAAAACTTTGGTGTCAAACTTTTATCCTCCATCATACAAGTTGCCATCTCCTTCAGTGATCTATTCTTTCTCTTAGCAACACCATTTTGTTGTGGTGTGTAAGGGATAGAATGATGCATTTGGATACCTAAATTATTGCAATACTGAATGAACTCAGACTTGACATACTCACCAACATTTTCAAATATAAGGATCTTGAGTTTCCTCCCAGACTGGTTTTCAACCAATGCTCTAAAGACTTTGAAGAGGTCAAAAACTTCAGACTTATGCTTTAGGAAGTGAAACCAACAATACCTGGAAAAGTCATCTATGAAGGTGAGTGCATATTTGGATTGACTCATGGACCAGAAATGTCACTGTGGATAAACTCAAGAGGTGCAGAGGTTATCTCATGACTAGCTCTCTCATACTTGTGCTCTAGGTGTTTTCCTAGGATACAACCTTGACAGACTCCCTTAGAAAACTTGATCTTTGGTAACCCTATGACCATGTCTTTTTCACTCAAATCAGAAAGATACTTGTAGTTAAGATGGCCATATCTTTCATGCCAAAGCTTTCTTGCTTCATTAGCATGAGTAAGAAGAGTAGAGGGGTTTGAGTAGGGTATAAAATGGGAAAACTTGTATACCTTCGAAGTGTGATCAACAACACCTTTTTCTATGACTTTACCATTCAAAATCTTAGTGATTTCAACTTCATTGGGGGAGAAGATGACTTTCTTTGGAGACTCAGTGTGAGTCATCTAATACATTGACAAGAGATTAGAGGCAAGACCTAGAACATACAACACATTATTGAAATTACCATGGTCAAGATCAATCCTACCCTTTCCCATACTATCAGTCAGAGAGTTATCTCCCAAAAATATTGGTGGACCTTTCAACATGTCAAGAGAAAATAAGATATATTTTGTCGAAACCATATGTCTGGAAGCTCCATAATCAATGATGAAACTACATGAGCTTGAGGTGCCAGTAACCAAGGAATGTACTCTCTCCTTGTCTTCTGAATTTGATCCTCCTTCCCTCTTCTTTGAGAAATCATGAAGGGAGATGTTGTTCTTCTCCAGGAGTTGGGTCAACATGTCTATCTGATTTTTCATACAATAGCTCTCAGGATGATAGCCCTTACTACAGTATCCACACTTGCTCATTTCTCCTTTGTTCTTCTTCTTGGAGCCTGAAGAGTCCTCTTGAGACTTTGCCTTGTCTCTCTTTTGCTCAAGTGGATTTTTAGCTTTTTTCTTGCTTTTTGAATCCACCTTTGAATCTCCAACAACCAAAGCTTGGTCTTTGGAAGGTTTGATGGTGCCCATTATCACCAATTTATCTTGCTCCTGAGTGAGGGATTCCATGAACTCAACAAGATTAGGCATCTTCCAGGTTCGAGCTGCCAATTTAGTGGCATAGAAGGTCGAAAAAAACACTGAATATTCAGGACCAAGATTTGAGAGAATGGTAAAAAATACTTGCTCCTCCTTTTCAATCCCACATTGTTTTAACTACAAAACAAGGGCCTTAAACTTGGTAAAATAGAGTTGCAATGATTCGAAGCTACTGGGATTCAAGGAGATCAATTCATTCTCGATTTGATGTCCTCTCATTTCATCTATCTTTCCAAAAATCTCTTCAAGCTTCTCCCACACCTCATTATGAGATGTCAATGAATCAAGATGAAAGAGGAGGTCTCTTGAAATACTTAGACACAAAATACCATAGGCCTCATCCCTCCTGTTGTGCCATTTGATTTTCTCTATAGATGCATTGGGATCTTCCTCAGTATCCATGGTAATCCTATAGATACCTTTCTCTATCAACAATATCTCCATCTCATCTTTGCATTCGAAGACATTGAATGGAGTCAAGATGATCCTTTGAGATTGGTCCATATCTCAGCTCCTATGCCCTTCAGTCAACAGAATGCACTCCCATTCAGTGATGTCGAACCTGCAATAAAAATTTGGAAGGAGATAAATCGATCCACAAAGGCTTTGATACCATGTGGAAATTGAACCCAAGAGATATATCAATTACACTCACAAAATTGTTACTTAAACATGCAAAATTCACACAAAAGGAGGCTGCAATTGGAGCAGAACTTAATCCTATATTGAATAAGTGTACATTATCCAACCATATGAATTAATAGGATGCTCAAATATATAATTACATGAGATATTTGAAAGCACTAGGTTTCTATTTGAATTGGTGAAAAAATAGGCTTACTAAAACAAGTCAAATCCCCCATATGTGCAAAAAGGACTTTTCAAATCCATGAAGATCCTCACAAATTAGCTAAAGCAAGTGGGAAAGCTAATATGTGGTGGAAATACAACTCATTCATGCTTATATATGGAGAAAAGGAAGGAGGATGATGTGGTAAAAAAACAAGGCAAGTTCCCCTAGACTAGCTTTTCCTTTATGCCTGAAAACATATGTAAAACAAGGCAGCTTTCAGAAAAAAAGCAGATATGCACTTTAAGGAACTAGGAATAAAGAAGAATGGTAAATATGTTTCCAGGATGATTCCAAAGTGCTCCATGACCCATTTTAGCAAGTATTGACTTCTAGGAACATGTAGAAGTCAACTATAGAGAGGGAATCTAGGATTCTAGGAATAAGACAAAAATGATTTAATTAATGTCAAATATGGGTAACTATGGGTTGATTATTCTAAAACCGATACTCATGTATCAGTGTACACTTTCATCTCAGATATTACTTCGAGTTTCTTACTCCTCCACTTGTCCTTTATACATGGGGAATCTAATAATGTCTCGTACATGACATATAAGTTTAGTTGTCCTATCTGCAAAGTTAAAAGATGCCTTGGGTCATATCTGTGTCATGCTCACTGTTCAAGGATTTGTCCTTGCATCTGATTATTATATTGAATCTATAATTATCCTATCTAAGCTTCCTTTGTGTCTACCTTCCCGTATCCAGTTTCTATTCACTCTTGTGATCCGTTGGAAGATCTCTTGCCTTCCTCATCACAATATGGTTTCTCATCAACACTTCTTGAAGACTAAGACCTAGAGTTTGGACGATGCTACCTTAGGTTTCACTATCATTATTAGTGAACTCCTTTGCTTCAGTTTGTTAGTTTCACCTATTGATTGACAATCTGTTGAGTTCTTTCCATGTTCGAATTCAACACATCACTTCACATGGTAAGGATTGTACTGGTTCCCTTGGATTTCAATGGAGACCTTAGGTTCACATTTATAACCTAAGTTGTGCAAGACTATGTTATTATCAGATACACAACTTCTAGATTTTTAAGACTCATCATTGTATATTGTGGCTTTGGCCAACCTTTGTAATATACGTGGTCTTATACCCATATCATATGATGTAATAAAATATTGTAAAGGAGCTAGTGTTCCAGTATATTGAACATGGCATCCTCAGATATGATTTTGTATATGACATTGATATGTATTTGTTTCAGGTACTTCCTCTGCTTCCTTGGATTTCCGGGTTCTCCAAGATTAACATTGTAATGTATTTTAGCCATCGCTTCCCTCTGACCTCATACATTAGGGGCATCTGTTATCAACCAAAATGGAACTTCTTCGTCCGAGTGATGACATTCATTATGTCAGTACACAAAAGGACAATTAGGATTGAAGTGGGAAAAACACTATAGATGTGCATGACCTTTGATACTTGATCTCAAGACCATCCTGATATATTTTTATTCTGAGTTTTGGGTTGCACATGCAATTATGTGCATTGCAACTCACGTGTCACATGCGACTATCTGCATTGCAACCTGTGTGTACATTGCATACGCGAGTTCCCTTTGAGCAACAAGTGCGTCATAAATGACTTGCCTATATAAATAATCGAGTGTACCTTAATTTGACATTGAAAAATATAAATCGTGATTAGATGAGATTAGTTGGGCCTTAATCCATAACTATCCCAACTGTCTCAACCATCCTAACCTTCAAAAGCTCTCTATTTCCCAATGTATAAATAGAGGCCTTGGGATGAGACTAATCAATAAATGTTTAAAGAGTAAAGTTATGCTGGTGGTATATCTTCAGAGTCTTGGAGCAACAGAACTCAAAGTCCTTGGTTGCAGAGGAGTCTTTGTGTTAGAAGTTGGGTTGTATTCTCACCTATTCACTATTTGTTAATAAAGAGAATTCTTCTTCCAATCTGTGTATTGTGCTTTTCTCATGTATATTGGTTAATGAATAATGTCATTTATATCATTAATATGTTTTTCATCTAACCTATGACATATATATGTATGATATATTGCTTGAAGAATTGGCTCTCTTTGCAGGTGAAGAGAAGCATCCCTATAAGCTTTGGAAAAAGTTGAAGCGAGAGTAGACCAAGCTTGGATCAACCGTCATAAACCGGGTAAGCCAAACTCTCTTCCTATTCTCATTTCAATTTTTGTAAAAAGTTGATTATCTGCAATTCTAATAGTAAGTTGGTAATCCCAGACCCTAGGTTACAAAGGTGTATTGTCTTGTACAATAGGATTGCAAAGGAATCTAATTTTGTAGGAGACAAAATTGTGAGTTCATAATTTGATTTACTATGTACTAATGGTTTGATGTGAGGAGATACATTGCAGAAAACCATGTGTGGTGGTCTACAAGAAACAAAACACTAAGTGGGGTGATAAAAGTTTCCCTTGGGGTAGGTCTTTGGGGGGGTGCCATTGTTGCCTAAGATCAAAGGAGGATATCTGTGGAGTTAGTAGAAGTTGCTTATGAGAATATATATTTGGTTTATTTAGCATATTCACGTTGTTATATATGCCTGATATTGCAGATCTAAAAATGGTTTAATTCAAATGTGTTGCACAGACCCCTTATGCAGGACACCCTGGCTACCAAGAGATGATTCAAGCCTTCAAAAATTAATTCTTCTGGCCCAATTTCAAGGGAATATTTAGTTGACTACTTGTCTAAAGGTGGAATGCCACCAGGGAAAGGCTACCTTCCCTGGGTAGAATTTGCATATAATGATCATATTCAAGTTCCTGCAGGTATGGGTCCTTGAAAAGTGTCATAGGGACACAAAGGTAATGCTCCAAATTTCGTGAAGTAGTCCGATAAACTAATTGATGTTAGGACCTGATTCATTAAAAAGAAAGAGAACTAACTATGAAACAAGTACAACAAAACTTGAAGGTTTCCCAAGACATGCATACAAGTTATGCTAACTTAAAAAGAACTCCTAGAGAGTTCTAGGTGGGTGATCATGTATACATAAAGGTAAAGCCCAAGAAAAGTACCTTGAGATTGGGAAATTATAAGAAATTGGAGCCCATGTATGGAAAGGAATTTGAAATTCTAGCCAAAGTAGGGTTGATTGCATACTAGTTAGCCCTACCACCCAATATTAAAGTGCATAATGTGTTTTATGTTTCTTTATTGAAAATATATGTTCATGATGTTTCTCATGTGATTGATTGGAATGTAATCCAGGTGGAACCAGAGGGAGAGTTCCAAATAGGACCGGAGCGCATTCTCGAAAGGAGAGAAATTTTACTCTGAAACCATACCATCGGACATGATAAAGGTACAATGGAAGTACCTTAGTCCAGAAGAAGCTACTTGGTAGCTAGAAAGTAATATGCGTGAGGCATATCCAGGCTTATTCCAAGAGGCTGAATTTAATGAATAAAAAACAAAATTTGTAACACTAAGGATGATGTTATATTTGAAGGGGAGGTTTATGTAATACCCTCTAAATTAACAATTATTAATTCTGCTGGAAAATACTTTGATTATTATTTTATTATTCTTTGACAGGAGGTTAAGAATATAACATCTTGTAATAAAACATTCGTATTAATAAAATATGTTGAAGGAAAACACAAGTGGATATAGCTGTTGAAAGAGTGTTTGCTGACCCACAAGAGGAAAATAACAAGTTGAAAAGACCACTGAGTGAGAACTCAAGATGTAAGAGGCATCATCCCCAAAAATCAGGTCTGCACTCCTAGTTGAGTTGCTAAAGAGCAGGAGGCTCATAAATGACCAAGTCCTAGGAAAAATACTATTTAATTGTATGTCCATGAGCAGCAGGAGGCTAGCATTGGATGAGGATTAACATCTGTGTAATGCAAGAGATGGCACATTAAGATATTTTTCTCTTGTGGTTCAGTGAACATGCTTGGGGGTTTTGGAGCAAGTAAATTGGCTGCTATGGGAGTTGGTTGGGAGGAACAGCTTCTCCACTTGTATTTTCCCAGCATTGGTTTCAGGTTCCTACTATGTTTCTCATGAATGATTTGGATGTAGTAGGATGTATATGTGAAATGTTAAATTGCAGTTATATTTCGAGACTGTACAGTTTTTACGCATTCTGTAGAACCATTATCTAGGTTTTGTATAGTTTATATCTTTATAATGTTAAATGGTTCTCAACTTACCCCAGATTGGGCATTCATACCTGTATCCATGATTGTTAGTAATGAACTGCTGTAGCAATTACTATTTAGTTATGAGTTGAATTACCTAGGTCTTCCTGTCACTGATCTGTTATACTGGAATGATTTAGAATTTATGAATCCACATCTAATGGATCAGATCCTCTGTTTTTACATGGTATCAGATGCTACTGCTCTGTATTTCCTTCTGAATTTGATTATGTAATTATTTCCTAATTCTGCATTACGATTTTAGGTTCCGAATGAAATTTAATGATTTTTTACATTTTAGATATGAGTTATTCAAATATGGCAGCTGAAACTTTTTTGCATAGAGAAAAACTGTATTTTTAACTATACAAATCCTATAAGCAATTTAGCGCAGACGGTTAAATGTTCTCAAATATTGATTAGTCGACGGATGCAAGGTATGGTTGCAACCACCAGGATAAGTTTCCAGATCCAATTAACTTAAGGTGATTTAAACCCCAAATCAACCAGAAACCCTTGAATCCACAGTTAAACTTTGATCCACAAACTAGAGGATTAACGGTTCAGATCTAACCTGCAACAAGATCGATGGTTCATAGAAGTGTAGAAGTCGGAAGACGGATCTATGGAAGTCGCAAAGAGTTGAAAGGAAATCAAACTTCCACAATCTGTAGGGTTATAAGTTGATTTCCAAGTTTAGAATATCAACGATACATATCTAATAAAAAAATAGATCAATGACTAATGTTAGTCGTGAAGTTTCATTGGAAATACATACAAGAATTCAAATCAACTGTCAGGATTAAATCCATAAAAGATATCAACGGTCAAGGATGTTTTTTGCAACGATCAACATTGCGGAAAGACGAAGGACCAAGTAATTGCTTTTATGAATTTTTTGACTTCTGAGTTTCGCAGCGGATGGAGGAATGCGAAATCCAGAAAGAAGAAGGTTCAAGTAATCGTTTTATGAAGTTTTCAACTTTCGAGTTCCATAGCGGAAGGCGAAAAGCTGAAAGTTCAAGTGATTGTTTGTTTCCAACTTCCAATTCTGCAACAGAAGGAGGAAAGCAAAATAAAGAAAGCAGAATGTTCGAGTGATCGTTTTATGAAGTTTTCAACTTACGAGTTCCGCAGCAGAAGGCAGAAGGTAGAAAAGTCCAAGTGATTGTTTTAATGAAGTTTTTGACTTTCAATTTCTGCAATGGAAGGTGCAAAGAAAAAATTTTAAGTGATAGTTTTATTAAGTTTTCGAATTTCTAGTTCCGCAGCAGAAGGTGGAAAGCGGAAGGAAGAAAGTAGAAAGTGCAAGTGATCATTTCATGAATTTTTCGACTTTCGAGGTCCACAGTGGGAGGCAGAAAGCTGTTGGAGACATTTACCACCATACACACTTATTTTGGTCAATTTTGCCTAGTTAAACCACTATCCTAAGTTTTATTGACTTAATTGGCCTCAAAGGAGCACTGTATGACATCAACATGAGCACACCCACACCTACCTTTAGTCAAGGAGGCCAACTAAGCGTTCTCCTTCATTTGGGGAGGCTAACTGGAGCACTCCAGGGGTGATTTGGGTGTCATAAATGCACCTAATTGCTAACTGATGGTTACAATTAGCTAAATAGAGTAGTGTAGGTGCCTCCATTCATTATATTGATTATTTAATTAATATTTAATGAACTGGAGTCAATAGGGGCGCCTCCAACCACCTATGATGGACAATTTGACTTCAGTTAACCTCATCGGGGTTCATTGGAGTTATTGATGCACTAACACTTGTTGGTTGGTACACAATCACATGCATCTAAGCTATTTCAGTTAGACTCAATCATCTATTGTTCTCCGACCTTAGTTATGACTCAGTTGAGTCAATTAGTGTTTTGATCAGTTGGTTAACTAGTGTGTTTACTATGGCTTACAGTCAGTTAAGCTACACCCACTCATTCAATTCGAATGAACTCCTTGGGAATTCAAATTGTCTTGGAATTCATGCATCTTGCATGATCATTGTATTGTATTATTCATTATTCATTGATTATACAGAGTTGCTACTTCAATTGCAGCACCATTTTTGCCAATTTTATGCATATTTATCTGTATTCTTTGTGAGACTGTGTTTTCAGTTCCTAGACCACTGTGAAAAATTAATATGGTATCAGAGCTCACGGTGAGACGAAGCTCAGATCTCTCAAACACAAGGTTTTTGACAGATCTTGCATGAAAAATTGAGCAAAAGCTCAAAAATCCAGCACTGCACCAGAAGCTAAGGTTTACCACTTAATATCCCAAGTTAAGGAATTGTTGGTCAAGTTTGCTTGATCAACTATGCTGGGTGTGATGAAATCCTAAAATGTGCAGGCTATTCGACCTTACGGTGCCCCTTTTGTTGTGATTTGCAGGTTTTAACAAGTGAAAAGCATTCGCTCCAGTAGTTTCAGATGGCTTCTTCCGTAGAACTCTTGACTCCGTTTAATTTCCATTCATGGAAAGGAGATATGGAGATCCAACTACGTTCCAGAGGACTCTATCAGGTCACTATGGACACTAAAGAAGATCCTTCTTATGTGACAAACAAAGCTAGATTCTTGAACAAGAAAGATGAAGCATTCAGATTCTTGTGCCTCTCTATTTCCCAGGATCTTCTTTTCCATCTCTTGGGATTGAAGACTCTAAAGGAAATTTGGGACAAATTGGAAACCTTTTATGGAAAGAAGGATGATTTGAGAGTATACCAGCTTGAAAACGAGTTGATGTCTCTCCAACCTTCCAATTTTGAGACTTTAAATGATTTTTTCACAAATTTCAAGCACATTGTCTTACTGTTGAAGCAATGTAAGGTGGAGAAATGGGATGATCAACTCATTCTCGCCATTCTCTCCAAAATTGGAGCTGATTATTCAGTGTTTATCTCTACATTCCGTGCGGGGAAGCTCACAACCCCTAGATGGAAGATTCCTTCTCTCAATGCCTTCATTGAGTCCCTAACAAGTGAACATGATAAGCTTGTCCAGATGGGGATAATCAAATCCTCCCGTGATCAAGCCCTCTATGTCTTGGGGACCAAATATTTGAAGGGTAAAGGAAAGTAGTAGAAGAACCCAACAACCAAATTCAAAGCTCCTAATCCTAAAGTTGAAAACCAGCAGCATGAAGAGCCTTCCGGCTCGAAGAAGAACAAAGGAAAAGGGCATCATGGGAAGGAAAAAGTTAAGTGTTCATACTGCAGGAAGGGCTTCCACCCTAAACATGCCTACATGAAAAAGAAACTTGATGAAGCTACTTCTCTTCTTGAGAAAAACCACATCAATTTTCTAGAAATTTTTCAGAGGAGAGATCAATATGATCGGGAGCCACAACATGAAAGAGGTCATGCCCTCATGGAAAGCACTTCGAAGTCCAAAGCACTCTTGATAGATTCTGGAATTCAAATCACATGATGGCTAAAAGAGGATCCTTCTCATCTTTGGAGATTGACAAATCCATTCCCATCCACATGGGAGATGACTCCACAATCATATCCGAAGGACAAGGTACTGTAGATCTTGAGCATGGTTATTTTTCCAATTTTTTGTATGTACCATCTCTTGCATAAAAAATCCTAAGTGTTTATCAAATGACACATACGGGAGTGCCCAAGAGAGTCTCTTTTACCACTGATTTTACCACACATGGTAGATCGCATATTTATGGCCTTCCCTGTCCCTCTGCAGACTCTTTGGACCCCATGGACCATTTTTGTACCTTTGATGTTTCCAAGATCATCCCTAAAAACATGCATTATTTTCCATACACGACTTTTAAACCCATTCTTGCGTATATATGTGGATATGACCCTTAAACCCGCGTACATCGAGATGTGTGCAAAAGGCCAAATAGTTTTGGAGTTTTCCTTGATGTGGATCCGAGTCACTTGTCTCTTGGATTTCCATATGCCTTGAGATCACTCGGATTTGACCTTCCATTACCCCATTGAATCACTATATAAGGAACCCTTTGGATACATTGAAAGGGAGGAATTGAAGAGCAAGAAAACTATAGTCCATTGTTGTCGAAGCTTGATTATACTTGAGTTTGCATCCCTTTGTCCCTTGGAGCACTTTGTGTTCTTCCCAATCTTGCCTTTGCTTGTGAGCTTGCTATCGAGAGATGGAGGATTGAGGTGGTGGAGGCCTAGGTGGAGGACTCAGTTTCTCCGATTCACAGACGTGCCAACAGAGGTTGTCATTCTTGTAATATCTGATTTGTATTAATAGAAATATCTTTTCCTGTCCAGTGATGTGCATTTATATGAATATTGAATCCATGGATGATTTTAATTTCTTATACATTATTGATTATATATGCTAGAGTAGGTCTGACACAATTATATAGAATGCTTGTCTTTTTTGCTGATTGTTGAGAGAGAAAATTTCTAACACAAGCGCGATTAGAAAAGCTCAACAGCGATCTACATCAACCATCCAGAATAAGGTATGTGTCGAGAACCTTTAGTGTTATATGTTTATTTCTCTTGCATATTGGGAAGGGATTGATTTCTGTGGTTACTCTGTCTATTGTGGTACCCCAAGCCACATGAACTTTTCTCCATAACAGAATTGGCGACCATACTAGGGAGTTCCTAGTCATTTCCTTTGGGGGTTTTGTCGGCATTCAATGTTCTTGAATTGCTTTGATTTCTCTAGTTCTGAGTCGGTTCTGGGGGCATGTTTTCCTAGTAGTGTCTGATAGGAGTAAATTTTGTCTCAGCTTGTCTGTTCACCTTCTTTTTTATCTCTTTTTCTTCTTGTACGCGATTTTTTCCTTCACAGTTGCGTGTACACATGGGTTTTCCTGCAATAGCCGCGTATATACGCGTATTTTCTGCAAATAGTCATGTATGCCCTGATTTTTTCCTTTTGGGGGAATATTAAGTGTTGCTGGGTGAGTTTGGATGATTGCTGAGTCTTCTTGGATGATTCTGGAGTTTGTATACACCCCTATTTTTGACCAGAGACGCTTTTTAGTTTAAAATTTTTTAAAATGTTCTTGTCATTCATTTTCTATTTTTTGTTTTGGGATTAGTGCATTAGGTGTCTTTTACCTTGGTTCTTTGCTTGGGTACTTTCTGGTAGTGCTTGCAGAGTTTGGGGGTTGTAGAGTCATACTTTTGCTTTTTATCTCATTTAATTCAAAAAATACAAAAACTTTTGCTTTTTGCATCATTATGCATTCTTTGCATTTTGCATTTTTCATGGTACTTGCATTAGGTTTGCTTGGAAAGTATTAGTGATATTTTCATATAGGAATGATTGCATATTCATTTGAAGGAAAATTTTGCACTTCACGTAGTAGCATACCCCATTTTTCATTTGACACAATGCATTCACATTGATTGTTAGGTGTGCATTTTACTTCTTGTTGTGTCATAACATCATTAGTTGCACGGCCATTTTCCCTTTTGAGTAATAAGCCAATTAAAATCAACGCATAATAAAATGAATTACACTCTTTTCTTTTATAGGGTACACCAACAAGACTAGGTTTTAGGGTCTTAGAATAGTTCATTGTGAGTAAATTCTCCAAGACCACTAAACGAAACATTTATGTGTCTGTCCAGGTGAGAGTGTGAAATTCCTTTATATAATTAGTGTTTCTCAGGATCCTGCTCTTACAAGGGAGTTAAGAATGAGGAAGTGTGAGCGGTTATTGATTGGGATGACCCCTGGTCATAACTGAGTAGCACCGAAGATATTTCTAGGATTGTATTCGTCTCTGGGGTCTCTTTCGAGAGTTTTGGGATTTGCTACCCTGCCCATACGGTCACTACTAGATTTCGATCCAAAATCCGACGGTTTTTTTCGACGGCGCGCGGATTTTTTATTTTAACAGTGCCAAAAATCAGGAAGATAATTTTTTTTTTTTGTAATGATGGTGATTAGCGTCGCTTAAGCGACGTCTATCCTCCTAAGCGTCGCTTAAGCGACGGCGCTTCAATCATTTAATAATTTACTAATGTTTTATCAATCATTTAATAATTTGTC
>LPNX010590036.1:26730-71456 GCA_001517045.1 Pseudotsuga menziesii | reverse complement strand
TATATGACATCGACATAAATATGTATAATATGATATGTATAGGTGTTAAAATTATATATAAGAATAGATGCATTATTATATATATATGAATGTTTGTATGTTTGCATATACTATTATATGTATTTTATTATATGTAATAGTTATTAGTATTACATGTATGTAATATTGTGAATATACTATATGTATAAATGTGAACGTATGTAATAACGTAAGTGTAAAATTTGGAGGTGTTTGAAAGCATTTGAGTGTTTTGAGGTATTTGGAGGTATTTGGAAGTATTTGAGAATATTTGAAAGTGCTTGGAAGTATTTCAAAGTTTGGAAATATTATGAAGTATAGTGTGATCAAGAGTGTTATGTTAGTATATATGTTATAATACATATCTAATATAATAGTATTGGGTAATGTAATTATTGCTTTAATTGCATTGATATCATGGTATAACATAATAATTCTATGAATATATTAAATATGAAATATATAGGTTATATGACTACTATGTTTTGTATATGATTAATGATAATATTATATTTCATTGAATAATTATAATATGTATGTAAACAAAATGGGGGTATGTATATAATACATAGTAATGGTAAATATGGTATATGGTATGAGTGTATGATAATGTGTTGTATAGCTAGTAATTATATTCTTGTAGAATATTAGAAGAGATTGGTGGTAGGATTAGGATGTTTGGTTGTTTGAGGTGACTATGTATTTACTTTGATTGATAAGTAGTGCACTACGTGTAAATAATTAGTAATGTAATGTATTATTATATATATTCTCATGTGCTAATAATTCTATGTAATGTTATTATAAATAATAACTATTCAATATGATTTCTATAGTTGATGTATGTTGTTTAATATTATTGATTGCTATTGGATGTTATTGCTTAACATTGGATGATTAATGGTTGATACATGTATGCCATTGTCATCACTGTATGTATGAATATTATTGGTTGTCCTTGGTTGTTATGGTTGTTGCGTGTATGATTGATACATTTTGGTTGACGTATTCTAGCTGTTGTATTCTTATCGATGTATTATGCTCATTGTCTTCTGCTTGTTGAATCTTGGTTGATGTATTTTGATTAATGTATTCCAATTGATGTATGGTCATTGATGTATTTTGATTGATGTATTATGGTGATTGCCTTTTGCTTGATGAATTCTGGTTAATGTATTCTGATTGTGTATTATAATTGATGTATTGTGATTAATGTATTATAATTGATGTATGATGGTTGATGTATTATGGTTGATGTGTTTTGATTGATGTACTATGATTGATGCACGTATGGTTAGTTGATGCATTTATGGTTGTCCTTGGTTGATATTACATGATCGCTATATGATTGATATAGGTTGAGATATTATGAATTGATGATCGATGTATGTATGGATGATGCATGCATGAGGGTCACTGTATATTGCTATTCATTGATCAATAATGGCTTTTTGAATAATCTTTAAGAAAAATTATGCTTTATGTTGAGATGAAAAGTTATATGTTGTTATGGCCATTTTTTATTCTTAGATAGATTACAATTGTTGCATATAACTTCGCTTTGCTTGTTACATTAAAATGCAAAAGTATTTAGGTGATCTTTGAAAATAATCATCCTTGTGATCTTCATTAGAAAAGTATCTTGTGTCATTATTGAAAGGTATATTAGTAATAATGTAACAAACTTAAATAATAACAACAAACAATAATAAAATAATAATAATAATAATAATAACAAACATCAACATATATCTTATATATAATAAATAATAATAATTAATAATGTCTTTACGAAAATACATGACTCTTAATGAAATGGTATTCCGCCAAAATATAAATAGCGGACCCTCAATTGTAACTTATGACTTATCTATCCAATTATCAATACATATTTGTCATGTTAATGACTTATCGGATATTCCAGGTGTTCTGGTAATATTGGTTGTGTGAAGTGAATACATATTCTCTTCATTTGCTATCAGAGCTAGTTTGTGATCCAGGCCTTTGGCCATATCACGATTTTTAATCATAATCATAGGGAGTTACTAAATTTATGGTCTTTGACCAAGTAAAAAAGAAAAGAAAGTCAAAAGAAAAAATAAAAAGGAAAGAGGGTTTATAAAAAAAAAAGTGAAAAAAAAGTAAAAGGAGGAGGAAAAACAAAAAAAGGGAAAGAAAAAAAAAAGATAAAAGTAAAAGTAGAAAAAGGAAGGACAAAAGTGACACCATATGTGGTTTCTTAAAGTGGGTTTGGGTTTAAATATAAAAGTGCATGCTAATAACTACTAAGAAGCAAGTGATATTTGAACTTAGGTGGGGAAGGTAACACTCATTTCTCCCAACCATCCAATCTACTAGAATTTTACAAAATTTAAGGGAAAAAAATTCTAAAAGTACATAATAATTGCTACTAAGAAGCAAGTGTGATTTGAACTTAGGTGGGGAAGGTAACGATCATTCCTCCCGACCACCCAATCTACAAGAAGTATTTATCAATCTTCAAAAAGAAAAAAAAGATATTATTATTATTATTACTTAATAATTGTATTAAGTACAATTATTAAATTACAAGAGTAAAGAAAAATAAGAAGAAATCGAATAAGACAAGAAGTCAGTCAAAAGAAAAACCAACTAACACCAAAGAACACTAGAAGTCAGGAATTATGGCAAAGTCTAAATCAAAATTGCAGTCCCAACTACAAGTAGCAATTCACAAAGTATTTGACATGATGAAGCTGGATATTTCTAAGGAATTAATGAGTCAAAAATATACCAATCAGAATCTACAAAACCAAAAAATCATGAAATATGCAGTCGAAAATAACGAAGAAATAAAATAATTAATCAAAATCATCAAGGACAAAGATGAAAAAATCACACAAATTCAAACAAAAGTAAGATGCCAAGAAGTAGAGAATTGCTGCCTTCAGCAACAGATTGAGGAACTCCAGCAAAAAGAGGAAGACTAACGAAAAAGTGCACAAGTTGGAAATTACAAAAGTCTATAACACATTAGCAAGTAATACTGAAGAAATATACCGATTAAGAAATCATAATAAGTTATTAGTTACGAAGGTCAAGAAGTTAAAGAGTACCAAGAAGGAAGACAAGTCGAATGAAGATATCGAAGGAAAATTCCTAGAAAAACAAGAAGAAAAGCAATGCCTTCTAAATCTTAATAAAGAAATAGAGAAATTAAAATAGGACAAAAAGTCGTAATACGAAAGGTTCGAGAAGATTCAGAGTAAAAACAATCTACTGGAGAACAAAATAGTGCAAAGCCAGAGAGAAGCATCTAGACTCTCCGAAAAACAAAGTCAAGTTGAGGGAGTGAAGGAAGTCCTCGCCGTAGTTAAAAAGGAAGAAAAACAAACAACACATGCGCCTTACAGACATCCTAATTATAATCGTCATTCTTACCAACGACAGGGTCAACATGAGCATTCACAAAAGAGTTATGTTGACAAGCAAAAGGTTCGACATACCAAGCAACAATTGAGACAATCTATTTCCCAAAATAATATCAGAGGTCCAATCAAAATAGATATGGGATGGACCACAGCGGATATGATGCGACAATTCTCCTGGGGAATTTGTAACTCGTATCGTCTTATCTCATCAAGTGTTGCAAAGGATCCAGAGATGATAGTTCAAGCAAATCAAACGTTGCTATCAATGAAGATTTGAGGACAAAGCTTCCCTTAAGGGGAAGGAAATATAACAAACTTAAATCAAGGGTGGCAGGAGCGGGGGGGATCCTCTTGGATCTCGGAGGACATGTGGAACAAACCTTCGCCTGGGGTCTAGGAACTAGAACCAACAATGAAGCTGAGTGGTTGGCACTTCTTCAGGGCCTTCATCTTCTTCACGCTAAAAAACTTCGAAAGGTTCTGATATTCGGAGACTCCAAACATGTCATCTTGAAACTGATCAATGGATACCCCTCTGGAGCAGTCAATTGTCGCCATCTGTTAGATAAAGCCAAGCTTCTCATGTCTAAATCCTATGAGACACTCCACATCCTTAGGCACAATAATTCTGCGGTGGACACTTTGGCTAACATGGGAGCCTCTCTCCCACAAGGGCATTACAGTCAGAACAGAAATCCTCCCATTCACAAATTTATCCCTTAATGTGGTGTCGAAAGTCTCCCCTACATTCTCATTTTATGCGGCTTATCCCATTGAATTTTTTATCCCTCTCTCAGCTCATAAGAGGTCTCAAAGGACCCCCTCCTTTACTTCCTTCTCTTTCCTTCCCTCCCCCTTCCTTATCCCTCCCCCCTTATCCCTCCTTTGCCTTCTTTTTTAAACCCATCCTCCTTTCCTATCCCTCTACCCTTATCCCCCCCCTCATCCCTCCATCTTTCACCTAGCGTCACCTCCCAACAGCTGGCCTCCACTCCACGCTACTTCCCATCGGCTCCATTCATTTAAACGGTTGTCCTGCCTTCCCTCCTCCCTCCGTCGCGTGGCTCTCCATCCGCCCCCTCCTTCTCTCGGTCTTTGCAGACTTAATTGCCAACCGGCCCAAGGTTAAATGTCTCTCCTCCTCGCATGCTGAATGTCCCTTCAAACATTATGCTATGTCTTCTCCTCGCAGCATTATGCCTATCCACTCCGTTTCATTTCTCGGCCCTGGTTCTCAAGAGGCAGCGTGAGTTCTGCTGAATGTTGTTGCAGGTGTTGGAGAGGGGAGGCTGCAGGGTATCCCATGGCAAGCACTCCCCATCACTCGCTCCTTCGTGAAGGAAAGGCTTTCCCTTGCAGCCTTTATCACATGCTCGTGTAGCTCCCTCTCAGCGTTGTGGTCTCCAAACCTTGGCTCAGGTATAACACTCTCGCATTCTGGCAATTTGGGGAGAAGCTCGGTCTTGGGTTGTCATTGTACAGGGTGGCAGGAAGGTGCTGTGGGCACTTTGGTTTGCCAAGAAATGCACGGAGGTTCCTTGCTGCAACAGGATCTCATAGTGCTCAGTCTTATTCTCAGTGGTCTCTCGATCGAGAACCAGGCCTGTGTCCTTGCTGGTTCTGTTCGTGCCTTATACAGTCTCTTTGCTTGAATTGACATCTCGACAAGAGTAGACAGAATGTCCTAGGCTGGTGAAAGTGCAGGAATAATGGATGTAAAAAAGAACCTGCGGTGTCTGTATGAAATGCTAGCAATCGGTATAATGGACAACAAAGAAATTGCACGGGAGGTTAAGAGCATGGGAGAAACGGTGAGCTACACCTCTTTGCAGATTAGCAACCACGACGCTCGGATTGACGATAATGAGAGCAACCTTAGAGAGATAATGGGCAAAGTTGACAGGATTTAGGAAGATCTCCAGCGTTTGATAACCATGAACCAGGGTAGCAGGGTGAATGGAGCCACTGCAGCAGCTGAGCACCCAATGGAGGAAGAGTCTGTAGTTCAACCCAAAAACTTTAGAGGCAATCCTTAATCTGTTTTCCTTTAATTATGGTTCAATGTTTTACTGTCTTTTACTATGTAACCAGTTTATAAGGGTATATACTACCCGCGACATTAGCTATTTTGAACAAAATTTATGTGTAGTTTTTTGGAAAACTCCTCAGATAAGCTTTCTGTGCAGCATTTTTGATCTGCATGAATACTTTATTATGCCACTACCGTAATGAATGGTTGTGCACGACTTGTTTTATATAAACCTTCTATAGTTTATGTTAAAAAAAAAATATAACAAACTTAAATAATAATAAAATAATAATAATAATAACAAACATCACACACACACACACACATATAATAAATAATAATAATTAATAATGTCTTTACGAAAATACATGACTCTTAATGAAAGGGTATTCTGTCATAATATAAATAGCGGACCCTCAATTGTAACTTATGACTTATCTATCCAATTATCAATATATATTTGTCCTATTAATGGCTTATCGAATATTCCAGGTGTTCTGGTAATATTGATTGTGTGAAGTGAATACATATTTGCTTCAAATAACTTGGTGACCTATTTCATATATCGTTGTTGCAAAGTAAGTACTAATCATGTAATTGATTAAGTATGCAGTACACGTGCCTTTATTGAAGATGAACTTCATGTATCCTTATATATTCAATACAAATTGTGTAGAATGTGATACTAGTATCTTTATTATGAAACTATCTAGGGATCTTGTTGAAAGAAAATATATCCTTGTGATATTTCTTGAAAGTATCTTGCTAGGGTATCATTGTAGTATAAAATATCTTTGCTGAAATGAGTCTTTGTAAAATATCATAATGATAGTTCATGCAACTTGTTGGAAAAATATCTTGGTGACACTTCATGCATTCTTGTAGGAAAATTAGTTGAGTGATAAATCATGCAAAAGCATCTTGGTAATGCATATCATGTGATTGAATTATATGAACACATTTCAGGAAATTGATTAGAATAAGATTCAGTGAGATGCATTTCAAGTATTTTGTTGAAGAAGTATCTATATCTCGAATACCTTGCATACACTGAAGTATTTCATGTAATTAATTAGAAAATTATTTTTTGAAAGATATATTTTAAGAATCTTGTTGAACAATATATATGTTTACTGCTAACCATGTGTTTGTTGGGAATGTGAAAATGAATTCTTGTTAAAGAAGCATCTCTATTTCAGGCATCTTTGTTGAAGAATATGGTTTAGATGCTGGGACCGAGTTCCTGGATTCCCTCATAGAGCAGTTTAGTATCCATTTCCTGAGAGGTAGTCTGGTGGATTGTCACCCCTTTTCTTCCGTCATATCACTCTACTAGTCCAGGTTCACGCACAGGAAGCCAGAAAATGGGATGGTGACCACATAGGCACTGGAGACAGACATAAAAGTAGTAGTGGGAAGCATTGAGGTTCTCAAAAGAGGTTGTTCTAAGAGTTGCTAAGCTGATTGTGCTCTTCTTATGGGAGGAACATTGTCCCGTTGAAGCTAGTTGCCCAAATTTGAGATAAGTATTCTCTCATGTGCTATTCATGTTGTTGTATTCTATATGGGTTCGATGGTGACTGATTCATGCTATCTTTATGTTCATGGTGTAGTTGTTAAAGAATACTCTTATATCACGCATCATATATTTTTATACCTGATGTTAATCATATGGTTGACTGAAATATGATTTTTAGGTGACTGTATCTTTGTTGATATTTGAATACCCTACAATGGGGATTGGAGATTCACCCTTGCTACTAGTATTGGTTCTCGCACAAGAATCCAGGAAATGGGATGGTGATATATTGAGGAATGAGTTAGGTGAATGGAGTCACATCCCATAGGTAGTGGAGACAGACATGAAAGTAGTAATGGGAAGTATTGTGGTTTCTGGGAAGGGGATTTTTGATAAAGACTACTTGAAAACTGAAGGTAGTGATCCTTTTGAAAGTTGTAAAAGCATGTATGTATTATGCATCGAGGACGATCCATGGTTTAAGGGGGAGGAGATGTAATATACAGTGTGTTAAGCCCTAAGCATTTGTAATTTGTAATTGTTTATTATTGTGGCATATGATGCTGGCAAAAGGGTCTTTAAGGACCTATAGACATTATTATTATTTTGTAAATAATTAATTAATGAAAACAATTGGCACATCGAGTACCACTAAAAGAGTATGGGATGCCTAGATCCACAACATGAGGGGGAATGGGGACATTCCTATCACTTTAGAACTTGTTTGGTTGATCTTGGTCCCTTGTGTAACCCCCCTTTGCTATTTTGGGAAGATGCCTTGGATTATGTGACACCTCACCTCACTCATTTTGATTCCTCTTCATGGATGATGTGTCCACACATGAATTTGAGTTGGGTGGAGTGGTCGGACATAGCCACGTGGGGTTTTGACCCACCATAAACAGCTCTCCACCACTTGAGCTAACCCACGTGTCTTATTATGCATCATATTTCTACTTAACCCACATGTCTTATTATGCATCATATTTCTACTTAATTTTAGAATTTATATATGGCTTTTATTTTTTGGTGTCTCCTTCCAACTAACTCATCCCTAAGGGGATTGAACCGGGGTCACCTTTTTGACGAGACCCGCACCTAAACCTAATGAGCTAGCCAGATTTGACATCTTAAAAGTGATATATTGAGCACAAGTACACATCAAATTTTTAGAGGTGTAAATTTTTTAATCCCAATTTTTTTACATGTTAGGAAAAATTTTACATCAAGAAATTTGATCTCATATACTTATAGATTTGGATTTAATGCAATTTTGAATTATTTATTACAACATGGACCTTCTTAAGGTTTTAACTCATCACAACAACAATAATCTAGAAATGATTCTCTTAATGATTTTCCAACATACAAATAAATTATTAAATAAAACCAAGTAATTTTTTATTTTTTTAAAAATAGATAAACCAAAATTAATTTTACAAACAAAATAATAATTTATAAATTCTTTTATACTAAAAAATTATTATTAAAATTCATAATTTGATTAAAAAAAACAGTTTGATCCTTCGATCCATATCCAAGATTTAATAAAAACTTAAACTAAAATTAAATTAAAATAAACACTTGTTTTTTATAAAAATAATAAAGATCCATATCCATCTATATTTAAATATTTAATAAAAACTTAAACTAAAATGAAATTAAAAATAACACTTGTTTTTTTATAAAAATAATTAAGATCCATATCCATCTATATTTAAATATTTAATAAAAACTTGAACTAAAATTAAATTAAAAATAACACTTGTTTTTTATAAAAATAATTAAGATCTTAAGTTTTATCATCTTAAATATATATATATATATATTCTAACTTTTCCCCAAAGAAGTTAATAATGCACCCTAACCCATGTGGTTGGGCAGTCAAAAGTTGGGCAGTCAAAAGCAAGTGGATTTTATATGTAATAAAGTGGTGGGGCTATCCAATTCACAAACCCTACACCGAAGAATGTAGTTGGGCAGTCACAAACCCTAAACCGCTTTAGGGCCACGCCACACATTCCATTATTACATTTTAACTTTAGATGAAACAGCCTGAAATCATTGAAGAGGGTTGGGCAGTACATTAACAAAATCTAATTAGTAATTAAATGAATCAACGTACACATTTTATTGATGTTACCAGTTACACACGTCTCAAACCACGCCACACAAGAAAAGCAGCAGCAATAATGGAAGGAAGAATCACAATCCTCACTTAGCGTGCCTTGCGAGATGCATTTTGCTTTTCAAAGTACTCGAAAAGACTCCCATCATACAGTGCTCTCATGGTTTCTTTCTCAAGAAAACCTTCCTTGTTCTTGGCCAGATTGTAGAGGAAGCTCCATTCTGATCTGGCTGCACCCCTGCAAATCCAGCATTAACAATTCAATCAAATATAATCACAGGAACCCATACACAGACCCACCATTGATTCAATTCAATCACCTGAAACTTGAGCACAACATACCCACCATTGATTCAATTCAATCACCTGAAACTTGAGCACAACATACCCACCATTGATTCAATTCAATCACCTGAAACTTGAGCACATAATTGTTGGATATGGAAGTCACCCAGATTTGCAACTTACCAGCCAAAAAGATCATTTACATTTCTATTGGCCTTGAGCATGGCCTGCAGCTCTGAATATGTGAGTTTGTCTGGATATGTAGAGGCATATTTGCTGAAGATTGCATCAAATTTAGAAGGAACAAACCTCCCCTCAGTGTCATACACCTCTGAGTCACTTCCATGCTTTCCCTTGTGAATGTTATCAATATGTATAGGTAATAATAGTGATGGTATCCAACTCTGCCAAGGTATTGGTGTTAATGCTAGAAGCAATAAAGTATCATTACTTAAAAATATGAAATATGTATGTTTTAGTGAGATCAACTTTGATTTATCGAACTTTATGAAAAAAAATTATTTGTGAGATCAACTTTGATCTATTCAACCTTGTAAAAAAATTACTTATGAGATTAACTTTGATCTATGGAAACTTAATAAAAACAGATTACTTAATTTGCTATAAAATTTTATTCTTAAACTCAAAAAAAATAAATCACAATACTTACAGAAGATGTTGGATAGCTCAATGTAAGATTGATAAGAAATGCTGCTGCCAAAGAGATCACCAAGTTGAATCCAATGGCACGGAAACCTAGGAGTTCAGCCAAATAATTTGTTAATAACTGAATGCCCAAATAAGCAAACAAGGTAGGTACTTTCCAGAGATATTTCAAACAATTGAATTCCCAAATATGGAAAAGGAGTTGGTTAATCTCTGAACCATTTGCATCTTTTTAGGTAAGTTTGGCTGGAATTCAACAACACTATTTGTTGTTGTAAATGAGATTTGGAATTCAACAACACTATTTGTTGTTGTAAATGAGATTTTCAGTGTTAAAATTGCAATTTTTATTGTATAAATTAATTCAGGACTTTTGATTACCCTTGACGCATTCAGATTATGCAATTCCAGTCACTAAAAACTACCATTTGAACAATTTCTGGGGATAACTAACTGGATTTTAAATGCAAATGGTTTAGAGTTTAGCTTATTGCTATGGAAAGAATACCATAATCTCAATAGATATCTCAAAGTTTGCAATAAACACCTTACAGCACAGCAACTAATGCTGCACCTTCTAGGATTTTGATCCAAAGGCTAGTATGCCCAGCAAGGAAGGAAGCAGTAATTGCTGCTAAGCTACTGGATACTTATTGCATGCCATATCTCAAAGCCATACCAATATAAAATAGATTTCACAATTCCATGAATGAAAGCACAATCTGTCAATGTGAACCCTGTCAAAGAAATTTCCCAGGGAATAAGGGGCGTGGGAATAAATAAATCAATACCTTGGTAGGTTTCCCAGGGATAAATGATCCCATCCTTGTTCCTGTCAAAGAAAGAAACGTGCTGTTGAAGAACGCTCATGTTATTGTGATTGTGTCCCTTGGATCCATTCAAACACTCAGGATCAACTGCAACCAGAGCCCTTGCTAGATCTGTATCAACACAGACATAAGACAAGCAACATTATTTCACAGAAATCAAACAAAATTCTTAAATACCACCAACTTGCAAAATATTAAAGATACATACAGGGCTTGGGCATTTGTTCATCTAGTTCTGTATTCAGTTTTCGCTGTGAAGTAACAGGTGCCTTGGCAGCAACTGTCTGTAACGATTCATCAAGATGAGACTCCATTTTTCTAACTCTTTCGTTCGATGGATCGTGGGGATCAACTGCTTGTGTTTTTTTAGACGACAAGATTACCAATAGGAAGCCTGGGCTTTCTTTGCTCAAATAGCTTGACGTTAGTATGAGCTATACGCATCGTACACCACACGTTAATGACGCGGTGATTTATCTTCCGCCCGACGTGAGTTCGAATCTCAATCTGGACACTCTACATCAGATCCATTGTCATGTACCTTCAGCACCTTCAAAAACAGCTAAAACATTTAAAATTCCAAAACTGGTTGGAAAAATCTTCTTGAAAAAATCAATTATTCAAAACATTTAGAATTTTTTTTTGTAACTAGCAGAAAATTATATTAAAGTACAAAAAATATTACATGCATAGTGTTTGCGACACGTGTACCCTTAATGTCAGGGCAAGGACATAAAATTGAGACATCTATCGAGAACTTGCCTTTTGTGAGGGAAACTAAGTTTCCCCTGTCAAAACTATCACAGCTATTAGGCATACTAACAAAGCTAACACAAAAGAAAAAACACAGAAGATTTTTAGAAAATCTTGGGACCTTACGACTTTCTCCATGGTTCTTCAACAATGGGACACGACTTGAAATAGTCGTCGTCTTCATCGAAGAAGGCAGGTGCAGGGTCTTGATGCAGCTCTGCTGCAGGAGGAGGTGCCAACATCTGTTGTGACGAGTTGTCAATCTGCACACGCCCTTCTTTAGTCTGCCCCTTGTCACCATGTCAGGTGGAGCCTTTGCCATGCGTCCTGTGTGCTTGGTGTCCTAGCTCTGGTGAATTTTTTTGGCAGGGTCTTTTTGGTCCAGAGTCGGTGAAGCTAGGGATGTTTCATGAGCAGAGCAGTTGTCAGAATAGTTGGAAGTTGAAGGTGAGGGAGCACGGTCGTGTTCCCAGAGCAACTGGGAAAGAACAATCTTCATCCACCTATAGTGGGAAAGCCTCTGCCGCAGGGGTTGCATTGTGTGGTGACGAGCAACGTCCTCGGCTTCCCAGTCATCCATCGATCTGCGTACACTTAGGGGGGTATGGGCTCTATAACTAGCAGAAATGGAACGACGCAACACTCCTCGACCTCTTGCTCCCCTGGAGTTGTTGCCCTTGCAAGGCATTGCACGGAGTCTGAGTGGCATTGTCGGTGAGTGAATTACTTGTTTATTTCTCTCCGTTTAGCCTGAGAGTTGGAAATCCAGAATGCGATGGAGCGATCGGAAAGGATGCAGAATATAATTTGTTGCCTGAGCTTGTTCCATGCGAGGTCATCAAGCAGGGTGACCAGGTAGCTGATCTGAGCGTCAGTGGCCAGTAAATTCCCTTGATGCATGGAGAGAGCAATCAAAACCAAACCCTGTGCGAGGTGGCCGATAGTACAGGGTAGAGTGCCTTCGAAGCTGGATCACCTTCACCGGGGGAGGGCTGCGTAAATAACCAAGAGGCGGTGACCACTGCTGCAGATGGCATTTAATGAAGAGTCTTGCCTCTCGCCACATTCCTCCTCCTCGAGACACTTCCATCCGAGGGAGGGAATTTTTAGAATTACTTTGCAAATTTAAATTAAAAAAACTAAAATCTGAATTATATAGCTTAAAAATAATATATCTTTAAAACTAATCTTGCAAATATTAATTAATAGTTTATATTTGCTTTTTAAATTTTAAACTTATAAATTAAAACTATAAATTTTGATCATTATAAATAAAGTACAACTACTTCTTATTCTTATTATAAGAATATAAATATAATCATGGAGTATTACAATTTAAATAAAAAAAATCATACTCTATACCACTTTTCAAGTTCTTTATTTTATTAAATATTTTAATGTTATTTATCTTTTATTTGGACAATAAACTTCGCTTATATGCACGCGTTCTACAAGTTTCCCTCCTGACACTGTAAGATTAAATGTCATTCTATATTCTTAAAAATGTATGTCAAGCGATGNTTTTTATTTTTTTTGATTAAGCAGAAATAGGGTTATCATACACAGTGGGTAAGAGGTTAAATGGGAATCAATTTAGTATTTATTTTTATATATGAACCTAAAGTTAGGTGCTTTTAAAAGGTATATGATTCCATTAAAGGTAGTCTTGGTGATGAAAACGAGGGATATTGATTTTCTTACAAAATATTTTTTTGACTTTGTTGTAAGATTTAAATTTATTTTTTATTTACTAAGAGCTCGTGGACCAAAGAAACTTGTTAACCATTAAAGACCAAAGTTCGTTTTTTAAGAGTGAAAGTTTACGCCCTTACAAACTACAATCATATTTAAGGTGTTGTAGTTTTCCTTGAATAGCAATGATGAGTTGGCCTATATTTGTAGATAATAGTCAATTATGGATGTACTCACTATCACTTGACAATGTCGTTTGACAAATGAGTTACGCTATGTTTTCTGATATTTGGACTAATAATATGGTTGTCATAATGGTTAAATATCATGTCTATTGTTATTATAATTATTTAAACATAAATGGTTGTTATTATAATAAAAAGAGGCTTTGAACAAATTGTCCAACATATTAATACAAAATTTAAAAGGTGAATAGAAGAATTCAAAGTTCTTTAAGAATTAAAAAAAAATACTTCTAGTTTGTATTATTCTTAAAGTTCTATTCCTAGAACGGACTACGCGACTTGTTGATCTGGGTTTACGAGGGAATGAAACAAAATACAAAAATATTCTAAAAAAGTAGAGACACACCAATACTCAATTTCTATTAATGAATGAAATATGCAGAAATTGTAACAAAATGCAGAGTGAAATGAACTCGCTAGAATGGTGGCAACTTATCTCTAAGAAGATATGTGACAGTTATGTGCATTCGCAAGAAGTGAGTTACAACCATGCAAAAATGACCTTTTAAAATAAATAATCAATGAGAAAACCCTAAACATCCAAAACCCTAACCTCAGAAGATGAAACACCAAAAAGTTTGTGGGCTCGTTGTGGTTAGTTGATATGTCAACTTCCCAAGGGTGTAACTTTTGTATCCAATCTTTGTTTAAGGTGCTTGGTATCCCATTTAAAAGGCCTAGCCGATAAGTACACATTTCGAACAACCTAGTACACACATGTTGATATATATTGGGTGGTGTTGTGCCAAAAAACTGTTGTTTAAGGCCTAAAAACAACCTCAAAAGTTTAGGACCCAAAAAAAATTGTAAAAACTGACAAGATGGAATATTATGTTTCAACCAATGGACTAGGTGGGTGGCCATTGATGTCCACATGGATCAGTCTTCCCCATTAGGAAACGATGATATACAATGCGTTGAGTTCCCCCATCAAATAAGGAAACTGTTGTTGAACTTGATGCTTTGTGAGCCACTTGCCTTGGAGCAGGAGCTTCCTTGCTTTGACAACCTGATAGAGTTGGAGCTTTTGTTGGCGAGTACCCTTAACTTGTGTCTACATGATCCTATCAATGTTGGCCTGTTCCATGCAATTGAGGTTGATATCTATAGGTTTCAATTGCTCTGCCACCTCCTATGTGTCCAATAGCGGTGGAAAATATGGTTGAAGGAGGTCCACATTGAATATTGGGTGCAAGCTAAGGATGGGGGGGAATACTTAAATCAAAAGCAACGTCTCCCACAACCTTAGTGATGGTATAAGTCCCATATCAAAGTGTACGCAGATTCTGATGGGGTCATGTAAAGAGCTCTTTTTGCAAATGCAACCAAACCTTGTCTCCCACCTGAAGCTTGTGTGGAACCCTCTGTTGATCATGGCAATGTTTGTACTTAGCATTGGATTTCTATAAAATATCATGGATCTGTTGGTGGATGTGTTGAATCTGTTCAATGAATTTGGTGTCTTTTTCAGCTTCCAATTGAGCATGGGATGATGGGCCTACATCAATGGGGCCCAATGGTTGAAATACCAAGCCCTATTAAAAAGGGATGTGGTTGGTTGAGCTATTGAGGGATATATTGTAGCTATGTTGTACAGAAGGAAGGATCTCATCCCATGTGCATGGATGCTTGAAGTTGTACATGCACATGATGTGTACAATCATCATGTTCATGACCTATGTCTATCCATCAATTTTGGGGTGGAAGGCGATGTATTTGGTGAGTTTGGTATCCAGTAGTGACTAGAGGCTTAAATAGAATATAATTAAGAACTTGTTGTCCCAATCGTAGATGCTGTTAGGTTTGTGGGATTCCAAAATGTACCTACACACCTTGAAAAAGAGCTTGGCAGTGGCTTCGGTTATGATACTCTTCTTGCAGGTTGTTGGAATGGACATCTTGGAAAATCGATCAACAATCACGAATACATAGTCACTACCATGCTTGGTTGAAAGAAGACTTGGCATGTATTCCATTAAGATGGATTTACAAGTCTCGCCGGGAGTAGGCAACGGGTTGTAAGTCCTTGTTTTTTAATGGTTATCTTGGCAATGGAGCATGCAGTGCAAGATTTGAGATACTTACCGACATCCTGGTGAAGCTTCAACTGATTGAAATACTTTTGTAGTGATGCTATTGTCTTCTCCATGCCAAAGTTTCATGCAACCCAATTGTAGTGGGATTCCTAAATCAATTCGAACGCTCACTTGAAGGAACACAGAGATGATCGAGATGACATAAAATTCCATCATGTATATAAATATTTTGATATTATTTATCTTTTATTTGGACAATAAACTTTTCTTATACACACATTCTCCACGTTTTCCTATTTACACATAAGAATAAATGCCATTCTATATTCTTAGAAATGTATGTCAAGCAATGCAATCCCATCTTCAAAATAACATTTGTGTCGTCCAAGCTCTACATTTAAGCAATTCATTATTCTTATTCATTTTTATTTTTTTCATTTTATTTATATATATATGGTTTGGTATAAATATGGTTGACATACATAGTGGGTAAGAGGTTAAAATGTAATCAAGGGTAGTATCTATTCTCATGTATGAGCCTAAAGCTAGATGCTCCTAAAATGCATATGACCTTGTTGAAGGTAGTCTCAATGAAGAGAACAAAAAACATTGGATTTCTTACACATCATATATAGGTTAAAACAAGCTTTTGATCTTATAGTAAGACCTAAGTCTAATTTTGATTGGCTAAGAGCTGACCTTCCTTGGACGCAAGGAAACATGTTAATGACCCAATTACTATAGGCATATTTTAAAAGCAATAGTCTACCCCCTTAGAAACTACCATCAAATTATTTCAGGTGGTGTGGTTTTCCTTGAATAACAATGATGAGTCGGCCTACATTTGTGGATGACAGCCAATTATGGTTGTACTCATTATTGATTGACAATTGAGTTATGATAGGTTTTGTGATCATTGGAATAAATAAATATGGTTGTCATAATGGATAAATACCATGTCTATTATTATTAATTTTTAAACATAAATACTTGTTATTATAATAAAAAGAGGCTTCAAACGAACTATCCAACATATTAATACAAAATTTAAAAGGTGAATAGAAGACTTCAGATTTCTTTAGGAATTGAAGAAAAATACTTCTAGCTTGTATTATTCTTAAAGTTCTATCCATATAACTGACTATTTGGCTTGTATATATAGCCTTACATACTGTTCTAACGAAATATTATCTTGCAAAACATAAGAAAAATTCAAAGACTTTCAACTATACATGTTAAGGTTATTTTGCTTGTTTCTTGTCATTGAGGAGGGGATACATCTGAGATTTGTTTTCTTGCTTTCTCAATGTTTTGTTGGATAATTTATTCTTCCATAGCTTCTATCTAGTCCCAATAAAAAAATTGGTTGTTACTCCAATTCCAATTTTAATACTTTATCTTGTAACATGCTCTAACTTTCTCCTCACCTTCCTCTAATCCATCACTATTAATTTGTTTTGTTATACCTAGATGATTGTGTTTTCCTTTTAGTTTTTCTATTTGGGCCTTTGTAGTGATCATCTGCATATATGTAACCAACAATTGTATCACTTGTATTTCCTTAGAGTTTCTATGCTCTTATCCATTCCTCCAATCCTCCCACTTCCTTATACATAGAGAGACATTCCTGGTAATTATCATAATACCTTTCACACCTATAGATTTGTCTTCTTAGCTAAGTGTTTCTATAGAAGGAACACCTATTCATATAACCATGCATATTGACCATTCTCTTATCCTGGTTCTTGTGTAAACTTGAGATGACCACTTCCCCCCTTAGGAAAATATACCCACTTTTAAACCTGTAAGAGTTTGCTAGCTTGAAACGAAGGAGATAATTTCCAATTGTGCAGATAAAAAAACCATTTCTGAGCTTGGGTGAGGATACCCACTTCTAAACCTACAAAATATTTTGAACATCAAATGAAAAATGATGGCTTCCACTTCGACATGAAATTACAAAACATGAGGCTCTTCCCTGTTTTTTGTATTTGATGGTGAGAATGACAATAAAGGTTGGCAAAATTAATATCCACCAGATTAAGAATATACCACACACACTCCCATCCATCCCATTGTGAAAAAATTCATATGAGATACAATACCACACACACTCCCATCCATCCCATCATGACAAAATTCATACGAGATTCACCTTGTAGAATTAGATACACCATTGCAAAAGGTTTAAACTCATAAATAATCATTAAATATTGTGAATCTTGATCACCACTTATCCATTTAGTGTTGTGGCATCATTTGGTGCTTATGATTTCAAAACATCAAAATTTTCTATAGATTCAAACCCTTACAAACAAGTTTAAACAATTAGAGTTTTAGCTTGAAATAAATGAGATAATTTTCAATTGTGAAGATAAAAAATCAAATTTTGAGCTTGGGCAAGGATACCCAGTTCCAAACCTACAAGAGATTCCCAACATAAAACGAAAGTGATGGCTTCCACTTCGATACGAAAATACAAAACGTAAGGTTGTTCTAAATTTTCTAAACTTAGTCGTGAGAATGACAATAAAGATTGGCAAAATTAATATCCACCGTATTAACATTATACCACACACTCCCATCCATCTCATCCATCTCATTGTGACAAAAAAAACATATAAGATTCATCTTAATTGAATGAGATACACCATTGAGAAGTGGTTTATATTCATAAATATTGCATTAAACATTATGAATTTTGATCAACACTTATCCATTTAATGTCGTGGCATCGTTTGGTGGTTATTATTTCAAAACATCAAAATTTTCTATAAATCCAAGCCCTTACAAACAAGTTTACTACAATTAGTATCGTATAATTAGTTCTTCTTTCTGTTCAAATAAAGTCTTTTACAAGAAGTAAATATATTCGAAAATTGAAACAAATAATGCAAAATTTTCCATAAATTCAAGCCCTTACAAACAAGTTTACTACAATTAGTATCATATAATTAGTTCTTCTTTCTATTCAAATAAAGTCTTTTACAAGAAGTAAATATATTCGAAAACTGAAACAAATCATTAGATAACATGATGAGAAAAAACAAACATATAAAATTCACCTTAATTGAATAAGATACCATTACAAAGCGATTTAGATTCATAAATATTGAATTAAACATTATGAATTTTGATCATCATTTATCCATTTAATGTCATGACATCGTTTGGTGCTTATGATTTCAAAACATCAAAAGTTTCTATAAATTGAAACCCTTGCAAACAAGTTTACTACAATTAATATCGTATAATGAATTCTTCTTTCTATTCGAAAAAAAATCTTTTACTTTTTGCAAAATAATTTAAATTCATAAGTATTACATCAAATATTATGAATTTTGATCACCATTTATCAATTTAATGTTGTGGCAGCATTTAATGTTTATGATTTCAAAACATCACAATTTTCCATAAATTCAAACCCTTCAAGAACAAGTTTACTACCATTAGTATTGTCTAATGAGTTCTTCTTTCTATTCGAAGAAAGTCTTTTACAAAAAGTAAGTATCTTCTAAAATTGACAGGTAACATAATAACATTATTTGGTGTATGTGAATACCAAGATTACGAGATATAAATACCCATTTTAATATGAAAGACATGAAAATTTGGACCTGAAACCTTTTCCATAAACAATTAATCTTTAAATAAGTCTTTCAATTCATTTATTAAATAATTATGTTGAGGTAATGATAGTTATTAAATATTGTTTATTTTTTATGGTCCCTATAACATTGTTTAATGATTGTTATTAAATATTGTTTATTTTTGGTGGTCCCTATAACATGTCTCAAAACTCATTTTAATATGAAAGAGATGGAAATTTGAACCTTGAACCTTGTCCATAAATAATTAATCTTTAAATAAGTCATTTCATTTCATTTATTAAATAATTTATGTTGAGGTGATGATAGTTATTAAATATTGTTTATTTTGGTGGTCCTTGTAACATGTATCAAAATTCTCCCCATTTTCTTAAAAATAGTTTAATCATATATATTCCAGTTTTGGACGGAGTAAACTTTCTACCTGACCATTTGCACCGATCGGATTACTAGCAATGCATGATGTGACAGCTCACGTGAGCCAAGTCGTCCGATTGGTGCAAATAGTCTGGTAAAAAGTTTATTTCGTTTTGGACAATAAAGCATGCCATGTCTTGTCTTTTACCTCAAGTGATGATAATATGTGTCCCACCCACTCCCACTAGAGCTTTTATGAACTCATAATATTCTTTTCTGGTCACCATACTGTTGTTTCTTTGAAATACGTTTTGTTGTGTAGTTATTGTCGTGGACCAATAGGGAAGGGAAGCTGATTCACAACATGGTGGAGTGCAGAAAAGCTCCCGCAGTTCAACACTTGGTAGTAGTTCAACACTTGGTTTCATTGAATGAAGAGATTTTAGTTTTATAAGTTTAATCAAGTAAACAAACAATACATACTGCAGATTAATAAATGTTGTATTATAATAAATGTTGTAAACTTAAAATAAAGATGGTTGAATTTGAAACATCTCAGATACAACAACTTATATCTCAACTTATTAGATCATTTTTTTTATTTTTCAACTTATATCTCAATTGTTTTTTCTGATTCAATATTCATAATACACAAAGCATGGTTTATGCTATCATTTTGCATTTAAAATACACCTTTTTTATGTTTTGAAATAGCATTATGATAATCAACAACAAATCACTATCATTACAAATTATTTTTAATTAAATGTAGTGTTCCAATTTTCACATATCATATGCTATCTATGATGATTTGGACAAAAAGGCAAACATCTATGGCCACATCTATCTAAGTGAAAGACAGCATCAACACATATATTTATACAATATTCAAAGTATGATAAAGAAACTGCAATAAGGTTCATGGGTCAAAATTGAATTTCTAACCTTTTCAAAGGTTCAAATCTATTATGTTTTAGAAGAGTAATTCAGAAATATTTTTCCAAACTTGTGAATTTACATGTTAATTATATATATAATGTAAAATAAAAAATTTAATTTCTTATGTTTGAAAGGATTAATTTAAATATCCCCTTCCATTATTGAATTACTCACCTTCCATATTTGTGAATTTACTTGTTAAGTATAGAGAGTAATGCAAATATCTTTTTCTATATTTATGAATTTACTTGTTAAGTATATACATGTAATAAATAAAATAATTTTTTTTAAGGGTTAACCATATCTATTAGATGAGGATGTATGTGATCAAATTTTAAGAGTTAAAATTCATTACATTTGCACTTAAATATTAAAAACATTTATATTTAGGTTATCTATAATTGTCTTTTCCTTAATACAATGTACCCATAACGTACATTTATATAATACATATTTCTGGATCGTTGTCAATGTGAGAATTGACATGGATTTAATAAATGCCTTCCATCTCAAAGCTATTAATCTTTAGTTATGGGTGTAATTGTAATATGTTATTTAATGACAAATTTTAAGAGAAAATCTAGGTGTCTATTTGTTATTAGTCATGACATGATTATAGCATTATTATCTAATATTTGATGTCTAGGTGTTTGTAGCATATGCCCATTTTAAAATAATAATAAAAATAAAATTAATAATATATAGAGGTGTACGTGTCCTGCCCCCTCTAGATTTGAACCTATGATATTTTAGGAGGAAACACATGTTCTTAAACATTAGGCCCACTCAAACTCTGCTCAATCTATAACATATAGTATAAGAATATTACACATGTTCTTAACCATTAGGCCGACTCTCTCTCTCTCTCTCTCTTCATTCTTGAAAGTTAAATACAATTACTAATATTTATGCATATTACACCTAGATATTGAATAGATTGTAAGATCCATCCTCATATGTTGGCCAATATTATGTTTTACAAAATAAAAAGTAAAGTAATAATAATAATATTATAATCTTGTTGGTATTCTTCTTTGTTGTTTCTAGTCAATGAATTTATATGTTTAGGGCATTGCACATATAGTAATTAGATGCTTGTAGAGCTATCTATCACACATGTAACATGAAAAAAGTGTCCCCCAAAAAATGAAAAACAAAAGGAATTAAAAAAAGAATCATTATAATAAAATAAAGCAACATAGATCCATCTTAATTACGGATTTACCAAGTGCCAAGAGGATTTATATCCCTTGAGGTGCAAACCTTTCCTCAAGTTTAGCACCTTAAAAAAGGTTTGCACCTCAATGGATTTGATAACTCTTGGCACTTGGTAGATCCTGAGTTAACATGGATCTTTTAAGCACATTCAATATTGGCCTCATTGGCATATTGACAACTTAGTATGTAATTCATGGCACCCCCAATATTGCAATAGATACCTAATGGTAAAAATACACATAATAACACTTGAATGTAAATCTCTCAACAATCCATTAATCGTTTACAAGTTTGGTCATGCTCATTGTAAAGATAATGCATAGTTTTTCCATCTTGCACATAGAAGTGTGTTGATAATTTTGTTTGAAATTAAATACTGTATTAAGATTTAAGTGAAATTTTCTAACTTGTGTGTTCTTAATTAATATATGAATCTACTTAAAATGAGCCTTGTCAACATCACAAAACCTAAAATGGCTTAACATTGGCATCATTGCATGTAATGGTTCATATAAATGGAATCATTCTTCTCCAACTCTTTCCCTTGTATTTTTATGGTGTATTACATTTACGTTTTCATTCATGTTCCTTCTATGAATTTCATGGCATATTTGCATGTTTTCTCTCCTCTTTTGCTAGCATTCAAGTCGTTGAGATACTAACCCTTAATATCTGGATCATTAGTATTACAATGGGTAACCACTCAATGGGAGCAAGATTTTGAAGCATATTTTGGGTTCAAGTATTTGTAGCAATCTTTAAACTCTTTTTGGCACTCTTGGAATCCATTTGCTAGGCCATACATTGTAAGTATACCAGTTAGTCCATAGGCATTACATGGTTTTTTTCCCTTAGACCTCCATTCACCATTGCAGGAGCATATACATGGATTCACTACATCCATTGCTTTGCAACATTTTTAGAAATTTTGCAAGGCCTCGATGCAACCCACAAAGGTTCAATGATGCTTACAACATTCAATTCTTCTCTATAAACCATTGGCATCCTTTGTGGCCCTTTACATTGAGCTCTCTTACATCCAACATTATTATCGCTTCATATGACTATGTCATCGCTTAAAACTTTACATGTAATGTCTAGATGCTTGGGTAGCCTCATTTCGACCCTTTCTCAACTTACAAACAATTGTATGACTACCATAGGATCACAATAATGGATGGAGGATGACTCTATTTTGCAAACTTTAGAAATATACCATGACCTCTATATTATGTTTCAAAATGCACACCATAGGTCATTTGAAATGTTTTTTTGTTAGCTCAAATGGTTTTTTCATAGAATTTCATTTCACAGCTTCCTGGTTTGGGAGATATTATCAATTGATGCTCCAAAGGTATATGACTTAACAAGGTCACATCACATGCTAAATATAACAAGTTCTATATATCAATGGAACCATATTTTCGATACTTCAAATGAGTCTTTGATGGAATTTGGTTTCAAATAGCATAAGTTATGAACAAATTTGAAGTAAAAGGTTAATTGCTCCTAGAGTCACAAATTTTCCCTATCAATGTGTAATTTTTGTATTTATTAAATCTTAATGTAATTTCTATTTGTTTTTTCCTCCTATTTAATTCAATGGTCAAGAACAATACACAACACATTATATTTATATCAAGATCAATCTTGTCATTAAAACATAATAGTGTTTGTTTTGTCTTTAGCATATGTGAAATGACATGGACCATCATTTTGTATTGGGGAGAAATGATTTGAATTTTCAAGGGGCTTATAGTTTAAGTTTGGATGTATAAGTCACAAAACCGTATTTTTATTAAATGTAAAAGGGATCATGATAGACACGTAACTTATGGAGTCCGTCTTAATTAAAATTGGCTTTCTCAATGCCTATGGGGGGGCAGAGCAAGTGGTAAAGTTGAAATGTTGTAAATGGAAGGTCTTGTGTTCAAATCCCTCCCAAACTTACCTGTGCGCCATGGTTCGGGCCATGTGAAGGCACCTAGGGGTATAGTGGCAGCGAGATTGTATCCCTAGACCTTGTGTCATGTGAGTACCAACTCCGTTCCTAGTTGTTGATTCCCTTAGTAAAAAAAATGGCTTTCTCATCACACCACTTTACAAAATGCAATAAGAAGAGAGTTAAGATCATGAAGAAGAGGTCTTGAAATTGGCTTCATTGCATGAATTGGATCAAGTAAATATAACCCTTCTTCTCCAACTCTCTCTTGTAAATTTTATGAGGTATTTATATGGTTTTTTCAATATTTATCTTATAAATTTTATCGTAAATATTTGGATATTTTCTCTCCTCTTTTCTTAGTATTCAAGTCTTCGAAATCTTAACCTTCAAGATTTAGACTACAAATGTCATTTTAAGGTGCAAAAAATCAACAAAGTGCATTTGGAAAAGTAACGTCATTCTACATCCATGTTTCAAAAATATTAAAAATGCCAACAAGTTAGAGATAATGATCCTATCATAAACTATAGATAGATAGATAGTGATCCTATCATAAATACTACATGTCGGTTTCCTAACCTAAGAAAAGGTACATACAAATCGATATTGTTGATGATGCCATATGCCATTGGTAATTAGATGTATTGATAAGTTAATACAGTTATATTTTAGCATTGTCAAAGTTTGAGTAATTGAATGTTAATTACAAAAGAAGTATGGAAAATTGTATGTTTAAGATAAACTAAGAGTAATTTTCATACAATATATTTGTAAATGTTAATTACAAAGGTAGTATGGAAAATTGTATATTTAAGATAAATTAAAAGTAATTTTCGTACCATATATTAATGTTAATTATAAAGGAAGTATTAAAAATTGTATATTTAAGATAAATTAAAAGTAATTTTTATAAAAAGGTAGTTAAAAATTCAACGATTTGGATTGCATAACCATTTTTTTCGGAATTTGACATTTTTATTTCATAAAATTGGCGTTTTATTGTGTTTTATTTACGATTTTGATGATAAAAATAGATTCAACACCCTAAAAAACCTTAGAACACCAAAAATTCTAAAACTTAACAACTTTATCTTGTATCTTGGATTTTGAAAAATTCCAACTGAAAATTTTAAAATCGCGTCAAAATATTCTTCTATTCCAACTTAAATCATAAAATTTTTAAACTACACAATTTTCACAATGGTTATAAACAAAAACAAAGTTAGTTTGATATATCACTCTTTCCACTTTTAAACAGCTTGGAACAAAGTATCAACCCTTTAAAGAGCTTGGAACAAAGTATCTACCATATGATTAGACCTTTTAATCAAACCCAAGTTAGAAATAACCATTCATGAGTTTAGAGTAGGATATCTTTTACATCGAACTCGAGATCTACTATAGCAACAAGGGTCACATATACAATGATGGGTTTCCCTATTTAGCGTGCTTGTTGATCGCACCCACTATCATTTGTCCCTTTGTAGCCCTAGTAGGTGTGGTCGCTAACCCCTCATAGTGACCCCTCATAGCCCCTTTATCATGACTCTTCACACACCTTTGACTTTGTGTTTACATATGCTCGTTGTCACCATGGGTTGTTGGGACTATTATTTTCAAATGATAAAGTAAGTGTATAAACAAAAGGTTCATTTCACATCATTTTGAAACCTTTATTTGCCCTATAGCCTTTCTTATAGTGATAACTGTATTGGGAGAGGCTTATCTTTTTAGGGAATTATATATCCTTCTTTTTCTACACTCCCTTCCTCTTTTTCTACACTCCCTTCCTTTGTGGGGATTTTTTTGTGTGTGTATTGTTCATTTCAGTGTTTTTAAAAAAAATGTTTTTTATTTTTTTTATTTTTATTTTATATTTTTATGATCAACTTGTTGAGGAATAATAATTGTTTTTTTAAAATAATATATAAGGGAAAATTTGTTTTTTAGAAACAATGTTTTCAAAAAAAATTAATCTTTCAAAAGCATTATGAACAAAGTATTTCATTGTAAAAGTACAATGCTAAGATTCATGAATATATTACTTTGTTGCAAGATATTAATGTTAAAGTTTAGGATGTCAAGTTTTGGTAGAGAAAACGGTCAAGACGGGTTACATTCTGCAAGGCGACCCAATATCAAAACTCGTTGCTCCTGGAAGGCGACATCTAAATCCAACCATGCTAAGAGTTAGTGCGGCCCAGGCCGGGTGCGATCCCCAGGTGATTTTGACAACTTAGATGCCCCTAGGTTGTGGTTTCTCAGACCAAAAGGCTAGCCCAGCAAGGCAAAGGTCATTTGCAGCAAACAAAAAAAAATGTTAAAGTTTAGGATCAAGTTAGTTTGTTGTAGCTTTATAAAGCCAAACTTCATGAAGCGATTACTTCAATGCATGGTACCTACTGTCAATATTTATATAAGTAAATTCATTGTAGGACATTTATACCCAACTTCGTTAGGATGATGTCTCACTTTTGAATGATAATGCTAGACTCTTTAATGAGTATAAAATATTAATAAAGATTTATTATGTTCTCCTATTTTCACTATTGATTGAGAAAGATAAACCCATTTAGTGCTTGTGTCACATTAGTTAGAACCTAGTATGAGAAAAAATTAAGGGGACCAAAGGCTAATTAGAGGATAACATTAGCAAATTACAAAAAAATTCACGCAATCATAGCTTGATACATAGTAAGCCCTAAACACAAACCCCTTAATACAGTGAAATGCATAACCATTATAACTCAAGACACACTATACCTCCTAACCCTTATGACACTATGCCTCCTAAGCAGCATGACACTATATCCCTTGAACATCATAACCCTTGACATAATCACCTCTTAACACAATATGACACTAACCACACTAACCCCCAAAATGCATTATAACACTTAACAACTACTGACCAAATTTGGACATATTTAACATAGTTGACCATATTGAACATTTTGACCCACTAATTGTTACTCCCCTACTAACCTTCTCACGCACTAAACCATATCGACATATGTTAAAAATGTTGACTATCAATGAACATAATTGATTTAAATAGCATCCTCAACCATTGAACTTTAATCAAGCTTAACCATTGTTGACCATAATGGTCCTACATTGACCACATTGACCATATTTAGCCACAGTGACCATATTTACCACATTGATATACTAACCTCAAATCCTTAACTTTACTAACCCCCTTACACTCTAATATTGTACATGTTGTAACACTAACCCCTATGATCCCTGACACAACAATCGATCCTTAAAAACACTATAACTCCTGACCAATATGACCCCAAACTTACATTTCCCCATAACCACAATGACTCATGAGCACATTAACATTCCTACACACACTTTAACCACTACTTGGTGTGGCCATGAAATTTTTTTCTCTTGATTCATATGGCATCAAACACACATTTCCCCATAACCACAGTGACCCTCAAATATACTAACCCCACTAAACACACTTTGAACCCTACCTCTTATAGCCATGAACACACTACACAACCATACACAGTAATCCCTATAACTCCTTATACATTATATCCACTAACTCCTATGCCCCATGCCATGACAATTGACCGCTTAATCACTTTAACCCTTGACCAATATAACATCCACACATAGTTACCCATACCCACAATGACCCTTGAACAGATTAAACCCCATGCACACACTTCGACACTTACATATTATGTACATGGATGCATTGTGCCTACCACTTTCTAATATCTATGAGCCCTTACATACTAAACCCCCTAACCTTTTTGATCCATGGCATGACTATTGACCCCTAAAAAAACATCTTGGCTAGTACAACCATAAACACACATTACCCCATAACCATATTAACCCCTCAATACATTAATTTACTTGCACACTCTTTGACAATTATGTCCCATTATAGCCTGAGACACACTATGCTTCCATCCACACAAACCCCTCTAACCTGTTGCACATTATAAACCCTAACACTTATGATCCCTAGCATGATAATTGACCCCTAAAATACTCTAAACCCTAACCAATTCATCCACATACACACATTATCCCATAACTACAATGCCCTTTGAATATACTAACCCATTTCAAAGCACTTTAATCCCTATCGAATATGGCCTTATACACAAGTCTAATCTTCAATCCAAATTAACCAATACAAGTATTTACACAAATATAACCCTAAGCTCTATATGGTCCTTGGCACGAGAATTAACCCCTAAAATACTTTAACACTCGATTAGTCCAACTTCAAACACACATTGCTCCACATTCATACTTACCCCTAAGCACACTAGCCACCTTCAACAGACTTTGATACCTAGCTATTATGGTTCCAAACACAGTAGGCCCATTTGCATTAACCCATCTAACTCATTACACATTATATCCTTAACCAATATGGTTATTGACATAACACTTGACCTTATAAAATTAATTTAAAGGAATTGTAAAGTTTCCATTTGAATTGTTAGTTAGTTATAACTTGAGTCTTTATAGGGAAAACGCTTTTACCTTTCCCACTAGAGTTCAATTCTCACTTTGTGACATGTTTTCTCCTAGGAAGTCAATTTTTGATGAGCTATATATAATCTATCCACGAGTTGTTAGCATGGCTTTTTGCTTAAAAAAATCTTAGGTTACCTTAAGAACCATCCTCAAAATAAGAGAAATGCTTGACATTTATCATCGAAATATGTTTATGTGCAAAAAATGATTCAAAACCTAATTCCAAAATTTTAATAATAAGTATATAAGAATATATAGGAAAATGCAAATTAAAACAAGAATTTAGTGCATCTCAAACTAAACCAATTATGGAGAGGGAGAAAGTTAAAAAGATAATAGTTTCTTGTTTTGAATTTAAAATTAAAAAATACATAAAAAAATAATTATATTTCAAGTTAATGTAATTTCAAAATTTTAATATAATGAACAATTGAATAGTCACTGCTTAACAAATATGACTAGATAATAAGTGACAGAGTTAAAAACAACTAACATAAACGACTAATTTAGTCACGGCATAAAAAATGACTAGCTAGAAGAATATGAATTAGTCATTTATGTTAGTCATTTTTAATTGTGTCATGGAAAATTGCAAATTTGACAATGTAGTATTAATTTTGTAAATTTTATACCTTCTATTAGTAATATTAGTGCCATGCACCTCGATCTTCAAAGATCCAACAAAGCAATTGCACGAAAGATACATCTCAGCAATGAGAGAGTTCCCAGAGCATCTCCAAAATTAAAAAAGATACACTAAAAAATCCTAATAAGGGCTGGATTGATCAAAATGGTAGAACCTAGCTGACAATGTAGTAGAGACAAAATCTATAAGAATTAGGAGCACCTTAATGTAGCAGGGCAAGCCAGTAGAGTACAAGTGGAAAAATCCTAAACAATGTCGACCAAAGTAGAGAATCTTGAGTGGCTAACATATTCCTTGAGATCCTTGTTAGCTGTAACTACGTACCAACTACTCAATGACATGCTTATACCATGAATTTGGTCCTTCCCTTTAAAAAGTAAAATGGACTTCTTGACATCCTTCAACTGGACTTATTATCTAGGTGCGTGTATATTTTAATTATAATTGCCATGTTAATGAGTTGTTCCAGTTTTAGTAGTTGGAGAAAACTCTGTTGGAAACACAGTATGTTCCATATAACCCTTCGCCAACATTTTCAATCTACAGCTAACATAAATTATTCTCTTGCTCATTCTCCACCATATTATAAGCGTCATAGACCTGGGCGTTTGTATGGATCCCTAAACTTTCCAATTATAGGGTAAAATAACCGGTCTCAAATATCAACTCACCAACCTCCATCTGCTACTTCTCTAGTTTAACCAATATTGATTGTAGTTCCTCACAACTCTTAGTACTAGATATTATAATATACTGGTGAATGGAGTATATATGCAACTAGAACTTACTACATGGCCTTTTCTAATGAGTTTTGTAAGGAAGGACATAACATAGAATAACACCATTATTGGGATGTTAATATCCCTTAATAATGCCAAATATATAACCATTGAATATGACTATGGTAGTTATATAGGAGGTACAGCTAAAAGACATAGGAGCAACATAGATCTTGTTTATAGGGGGGGTTTCTGCGGATATTATTTGTTTTTAACATATTGGGTGGTTAAAAACCTCTACCTCTATTAGCTTGAGAAATTAAATTTATTTTTTAATCTCATATTACTTCCCCTACAATAAATTTGATTTTGTTACTTGGGAGAAGAGGTAGTCAAAGTAGAGCCTTAGCCATTTCTTAACCCTAATTGGGCTAACTGAATAATGTTTTAAGGTACCAAAGTTTGCACTAAGATGTAAGAGAGAGGGTCCTAAAATATACCCAATCATATTTGACTATGATGTAATAGACTTGTTTTATAAGGTGGTTTACTTTATAGTTTCTTCTATTTGAATCTTCTAATTACTTCTATACATTTCATAAGAGTATGCAGTCCCCTGCATTATTTTTAAAGTTTATTACTTAATCTTACAAGGACTTCTAAAAAAACTTTCATAGAGACACATTTAGCAATCCCTTTAAATATAAAAGCCAAAAAAAAGCCCTTTCATTGCCACACAATCCATTTAAATATAAAAGTCCTTTTAAATATAAAAAACAATATGGTTATATATATTATGCTTTAAATATTGAGTATTGTTAAAATTTATTTAACTATAATTAATTTCATTGGTATTAAAATTTATTTAGATATAATTGAAACCTTTATATATAACCATTGAGTTATAATCATTTCTTACATTAGAATTGGGGTTGATTTTCATAGTTATTCATCCAAGTTAAAAACAACACCATGGTTTTCAGTTTTAAATGCACCTTTCCAAGCGGTGTGTATAACATCCAAAATGCATACTAATTTGCCAGGTGTGAGAGGTATGAGTACCTCCTAAATGCATACTAATTTTCCATATGTGAGAGGAAGTGATGTTTTAATTTTGGTAAAAAATTAATGACGCATTTTTTTATGTTTAGCTATTTCTATAAGCCGCTGTTATTTTTTTCTTAATTTTTCTAGAGGTTGAACTTTAATGAAAGTGGTTTCTAAACCCAAATTTTAATTGCAAGTAATATGGATATGGTGGGTGTATATTGCATAATGTTAGAGGGTGTCATTTATGATTTGTGTTATATTTTGTAAATATTTTTATTAGATTTTTTTTAGTATATAATAAAAAATAATATTTTTATTGCTTAAAATTTTTAATAAAAAATTATTAAAGAAAAAATTTTACACTAACTTTTTTTTAATAAAACTTTAATGTTTTGAAAAATAAAAACCTATTAATGAAAAAAATTTACACTAACTTTTTTTTTAATAAAACTTTATATGTTTTGAAAAATAAAAACCCAAAACGTCAAAAAACCAAGACGAAATGAAATTCTAACCCTAATCATCATCATGCCCTATTCCCATACCATTTGCAAGTCATGTCAAGGGCCAAACCACAAGCCAAATTGGGTTTTGCTTACTTTCGACAACTTGTTTAGACAACATTCGATATCGGGTCGGTCGGCTCGAGATGTTCGATAAGAACAACTCTTGGATCAATACGACAATGTGCTTCCTGCACCCACGAATTGGAAGTGATACCATGCATCCTCTTGAGCTTGTTGATGTTCATATTTGACCAACAGGTAAATCTTCTGTCCACGACCCCCTCAAAGTGAAGTAGGGTTTCCTGTCCAAGCCCGCTATTATTATTCAAAGGAAGTAGTAAAGGCATGGGCATGGGTAGGAACATGATGAAGGGATAGAGACAATGCACGCATCCATCCCAATGCTTATGGATAGACAGGATCTTTAAGGGGAAACTATCAATCCGAAAATGAGAAATCATTAAGGGGCAGCGCTTGTGAATCATATCGATATGATAGGTCAATGCATGGAAGATAACCTAGACACGACGGTAGGTCGGGAATAAATTCTAGCAGAGAAGAGAGGCGATCGGATCATGGAGGCCGGACATGGATCTGGAAGTTTGATGTTCCATTTTATTAGCCATGCCTAACATATTATTCCATTCCATATCCAATTGGAGCTCGAACATAAGATTTCGGGTGCAGATTAAATAAAGTTCCCATCTAAGCAAGTTCACCAAGTAAAACCCCACAATTTATACTATATGCATTATTGTGTTGAGAGTATGAAAAAGGGTTTTGGCCATTTGCCAGATATTCGATGGATCTGCAGAGAGATTTTTTTATGAGAAACGTCTCAGTAAAGGTTTTGATTATGAACATGATACATACAATTAAATATTGAAAATCATAGCTAGAAGCATATATTTAAAATTTGTGGCTGATATTTAGTGAAAATGAACTCAAAGGGAGTTTCTGCATTGCAAGCATCTCTATTTTTTTTTAAGGAAGATCAATGTACATTGGGTGTGGTCAATGTACAATTGTATCACTATTGATATAATCAATATGTCATCACATGATTCGATTAATTAGTAATAGAGAGGAAACTAGTACTCCAGCTAGAGCTGAAACTAGATGTTCTCTAGCTAGAGGCAGCGTGGGTACTAAGAGGGTGCACACCATTGAGCAAAAGAGGGTGCACACCATTGGGAAAGAAGATAATTGACATTACAACATTGTTTTATTGTTGTTATCTGCTTGCAAAGGGACACAAACAAAGTTGGGTGTACTCATTTCAAAGCCACACATTACCATCTCACTCTCAAAGTCAAATAATGTCCACTAAAGGAGACTATTTACTCACTGAAGGTGCTATAGATTTTTCCCTTGTGTAGGTCAGATGTTTAATATCCCTTGCACAGGTTAGATGTTTATGTAATATTCAGATATGGTTTCCTGAGTATTGAACTCTGTTTTAAGTATGGTATTTAAATATTTTTCTCATATAAATTTGTCGTATTTATCTTTTGAATCAATACCAAATATTTGTATTATGAGCATATTATATTGTAAGTGCCCATTGCAGTTAGCTTAAAATCAAACCTTGTATATCCGGAAACCTACGTCCATTTTTCAACAGTTCTCACAAGTGTTTGTCGATCGCAAGAGTTGATACACTCGATGTTTGTGCTTCATGTAGTCAATGTGATCAGGTGGCGATGTTGTTAACCAGTCCAAGTATGCGTAAAGAGTCGATGTCGATTCTCATTATGCTACTCCATTCAGTCGATGCCTTCTTATGAAAGGAAATATTCGTTAGAATATTTTTATTCAGGGCGATTCTTACAAACCTTGGTGCCATGATCTGTTTTATCTGCGGGTGCCTATTTTAAATGGGGAACTTCCCTTTATACATATTATTTATACTGGTAACTTTCCTTACCATTTTTTATTGTTCGATCTCTTTCCTTATATATTACTTTCTTTGAGAAGGAGATAATCAGTTAGTTAATATAGGTCCCATTTTGCCTTGTTTCCTGGTTTCTCTTTCAAATGACATTCCTTGACGGGTAGATTCAGAAGGTAGGGCAGCCAAGAGCCAGTTGGTTCATGATAGAAAGGAAGTTATGCTACGAGGAATAGCCAGTCTCTTTACCAAGATGGTGGTAGTAGATTGATTTCTCGGAGTGAATCATTAAACTAGAGGAATTGGGGAGTACAATTGGAGGCTGGGGAGTACAGATGTTGAGGGAACTCATTGGGGCAGTACGGTACAATATTACATGGCAGGAGTGAAAGAAACCTCCAATTAAATAGAATTAGAATATAGATTTGATATGCGTGGCTTACACCAAACTAGGAATGGGCTAGTAGATTATAATAATTGGTTGGGCAGTCTACCCGACCATACCAATTGGCTTTACCCAGTATACCATACTACTAGAAGACCAACCATTACAACAAGTCTACCATACACATAGGATTACTACCTGCCCCATAGTCTTTACCTAGTCCCACATCCCACCTCTCTACCAGACATTACTACTTACCTGATTCATTGTTCGTTTAACCTAGTCCACACAATAAAACAAAAAAAATAAAAAATAAAACCAATTTGTTTTTATATATAATAAAATAATTAAAATAAAACAAAAACAGAAACAAAACAAATCTATATAACTTATATAAACAAATAATAAAAATAAAACAAAACCACACAAATCAACATAATTTATGAATATATATATATATATATAGAAACGAAAAAAAAACTATTTTCCAAATAAAAAAAAATTATATATATATGAAGAAACACAAAAAATATATTTTCATGGGCAGGTCGACCCAACTAGTTTACCAAACAGCTCGACCCAACCTCTACGACAACGGCATTCATGGCCGATGGCCGATTCTCCTTAATCACCATCCTTCAATTCCGACAATTTCGATTACTGCTCAACCTGCTAGTTCTTGTCAAATAGCCTAACCGTTGGCACCAATGATTGGAGGGTTTGGTGGGTTTTGGATATGGATATTGGTCATACCTGTTGAGGAGATTGGCATCGATATTAACCACTGTTGAGAGTTTACAATTTCTCTATTTAATTGCCATAGCTGCCATGGATAAAGTAGCATTGGAGAGAACCTGGAGACTTTTGAAGAGGCGGGTCATGAATTCTGCACCTCTGGCGTCAAGACCACCTTCTTTGCTTACAAAATCCATGGTAAGTTTATCAATTTACTGTGAGTTGATAAATTTTTAGTGAATTTTGGATAAAAACCCATGTGTTGTGTGGTCATAGCTGTGCCAATGTTTTTCCATGTTGCTGCTTTTACACTAGCCCTCTTGTGGATTATGCCTGCAGCCTGTCTATATTGAACGATACCCTACAGGTTCCCATTATATTGGATAACTATAACTCAAGGGAATTTTCTAGACATCGTAACTTATGGAGTTAGTCTTAACTAAAAGGGATCTTGATAGACACGTAACTTATGGAGTCCGTCTTAATTAAAATTGGCTTTCTCAATGCCTGTGGGGGGGCAGAGCAAGTGGTAAAGTTGAAATGTTGTAAATGGAAGGTATTGTGTTCAAAACCCCCCAAGCTTACCTGTGCACCATGGTTTGGGCCATGTGGAGGCACCTAGGGGTATAGTGGCAGCGTGATTGTATCCTTAGACCCTGTGTCACGTGAGTACCAACCCCGTTCCCAGTTGTCGATTCCCTTGAATAAAAAATGGCTTTCTCAGCACACCACTTTATAAAATGCAATAAGAAGAGAGTTAAGATCATGAAGAACAGGCCTTGAAATTGGCTTCATTGCATGAAATGGTTCAAGTAAATATAACCCTTCTTCTCCAACTCTCCCTTGTAAATTTTATTTGGTATTTCGTTTATATGGTTTTTTCAATATTTATCTTATAAATTTTATCGTAAATATTTGGATATTTTCTCTCCTCTTTTCTTAGTATTCAAGTCTTCGAAATCTTAACCTTCAAGATTTAGACTACAACTGTCATTTTAAGGTGCAAAAAATCAACAAAGTGCATTTGGAAAAGTAACCGCATTCTACATCCATGTTTCAAAAATATTAAAAATGCCAACAAGTTAGAGATAATTATCCTATCATAAACTATATATAGATAGATAGTGATCCTATCATAAATACTACATGCGGGTTTCCTAACCTAAGAAAAGGTACATACAAATCGATATTGTTGATGATGCCATATGTCATTGGTAATTAGATATATTGATAATTTAATACTTAGTTATATTTTAGCATTGTCAAAGTGAGTAATTGAATGTTAATTACAAAGGAAGTATGGAAAATTGTATATTTAAGATAAATTAAAAGTAACTTTCATACAATATATTTGTGAATGTTAATTACAAAGGTAGTATGGAAAATTGTATATTTAAGATAAATTAAAAGTATTTTCCGTACCATATATTAATGTTAATTATAAAGGAAGTATTAAAAATTGTATATTTAAGATAAATTAAAAGTAATTTTTATAAAAAGGTATTTAAAAATTCAACGATTTGGATTGGATAACCATTTTTTTTTCGGAATTTGACATATTTCTATTTCATAAAATTGGAGTTTTATTGTGTTTTATTTACGATTTTGATGCTAAAAATAGATTCAACTCTCTAAAAAACCCTTAGAACACAAAAAATTCTAGAACTTAACAACTGTATCTTGGATTTTGAAAAATTTCAACCAAAAATTTTAAAATCGCATCAAAATATTCTTCTATTCCAACTTAAATCATAGAATTTTTAAACTACACAATGGTTATAAACAAAAACAAAGTTAGTTTGATATATCACTCTTTCCACTTTTAAACAACTTAGAACAAAGTATCAACCCTTTAAAGAGCTTGGAACAAAGTATCTACCATATGATTAGACCTTTTAATCAAACCCAAGTTAGAAATAACCATTCATGAGTTTAGAGTAGGATATCTTTTACATCGAACTCGAGATTTACTATAGCAACAAGGGTCACATATACAATGATGGGTTTCCCTATTTAGCGTGCTTGTTGATCTCACCCACTATCATTTGTCCCTTTGTAGGCCTAGTAGGTGTGGTCGCTGACCCCTCATAGCCCCTTTATCATGACTCTTCACACACCTTTCACTTTATGTGTTTACTTCACCATGGGTTGTTGGGACTGTTATTTTCAAATGATAAAGTAAGTGTTTATTCAAAAGGTTCATTTCACATCATTTTGAAAGCTTTATTTGCCCTACACCCTTTCTTGTAGTGATAACTATATTGGGAGAGGCTTATCTTTTTAGGGAATTATATATCCTTCTTTTTCTACACTCCCTTCCTTTGTGGGGATTTTTTTTTTATTGTTTAGGTATTTCAATGTTTTAAAAAAAAAACGTTTTTTATTTTTTATTTATATTTATATTTTCATGATCAACCTTGTTGAGGAATAGTAATTGTTTTTTTGAAATATTATATAAAGGAAAATTTGTTTTTTAAAACAATGTTTCCAAAAAAAATAATCTTTCAAAAGCATCATGAACAAAGTATTTCATTGTAAAAGTACAATGCTAAGATTCATGAATATATTACTTTGTTGCAAGATATTAATGTTAAAGTTTAGGATGTCAAGTTTTGGTAGAGAAAACGGTCAAGACGGGTTTCATTTTGCAAGGCGACCCAATATCAAAATCTGTTGCTCCTGGAAGGCGACATCTAAATCCAACCATGCTAAGCGCTGGTGCGGCCTAGGCCGGGTGTGATCCCTAGGTGATTTTGACGGATTAGATGCCCCTTGGTTGTTGTTTCTCATACCAAAAGGCTAGCATAGCAAGTCAAAGGTCATTTGCAGCAAACAAAAAAAAATGTTAAAGTTTAGGATCAAGTTAAGTTTGTTGTAAGTCTATAAAGCCAAACTTCATGAAGCGATTACTTCAATGCATGGTACTATTGTTAATATTTATATAAGTAAATTCATTGTAGGACATTTATACCCAACTTCGTTAGGAAGCTGTCTCACTTTCGAATGATAATGCTAGACTCTTTAATGAGTATAAAATATTAATAAAGATTTATTGTGTTCTCCTATTTTCACTATTGGTTGAGAAAGATAAACCCATTTAGTGCTTGTGTCACATTAGTTAGAACCTAGTATGAGAAAAAATTAAGGGGACCAAAGGCTGATTAGAGGATTGCATTAGCAAATTACAAAAAAATTCACGCAATCATAACTTGACACATAGTAAGCCCTAGACACAATTCCCTTAATACAGTGAAATGCATAACCATTATAACTCAAGACACACTATACCTCCTAACCCTTATGACACTATGCCTCCTAAACCTTCTAAGCATCATGACACTATATCCCTTGAACATCATAACCCTTGACATAATCACCTCTTAACACACTAACCACACTAACCCCCAAAATGCATTATAACACTTAACAACTACTGACCAAATTTGGACATATTTAACATAGTTGACCATATTGAACATTTTGACCCACTAATTGTTACTCCCCTACTAACCTTCTGATGCACTAAACCATATCGACATATGTTAAAAATGTTGACTATCAATGAACATAATTCATTTAAATAACATCCTCAACCATTGAACTTTAATCATGGTTAACCATTGTTGACCATAATGGTCCTACATTGACCATATTTAGCCATAGTGACCATATTTACCACATTGATATACTAACCTCAAATCCTTAACTTTACTAACCCCCTTACACTCTAATATTGTACATGTTGTAACACTAACCCCTATGATCCCTGATGCAACAATTGATCCTAAAAAACACTATAACTACTGACCAATATGACCCCAAACTTACATTTAACCATAACCACAATGACTCATGAGCACATTAACATTCCTACACACACTTTAACCACTACTTGGTGTGGCCATGCACATATTTTCTCTTGATTCATATGGCATCAAACACACATTTCCCCATAACCACAGTGACCCTCAAATATACTAACCCCACTAAGCACACTTTGAACCCTACCTCTTATAGCCATGAACACACTACACAACCATACACAGTAATCCCTATAACTCCTTATACATTATATCCACTAACTCCTATGCCCCATGCCATGACAATTGACCCCTTAATCACTTTAACCCTTGACCAATATAACATCCACACATAGTTACCCATACCCACAATGACCCTTGAACAGATTAACCCCCATGCACACACTTCAACACTTACATATTATGTACATGGATGCATTGTGCCTCCCACTTTCTAATATCTATGAGCCCTTACATACCAAACCCCCTAACCTTTTTGATCCATGGCATGACTATTGACCCCTAAAAAAACATCTTGGCCAGTACAACCATAAACACACATTACCCCATAACCATATTAACCCCTCAATACATTAATTTACTTGCACACTCTTTGACAATTATGTCCCATTATAGCCTGAGACACACTATGCTTCCATCCACACAAACCCCTCTAACCTGTTGCACATTATAAACCCTAACACTTATGACCCCTGGCATGATAATTGACCCCTAAAATACTCTAAACCCTAACCAATTCATCCACATACACACATTATCCCATAACTACAATGCCCTTTGAATATACTAACCCATTTCAAAGCACTTTAATCCCTATCGAATATGGCCTTATACACAAGTCTAATCTTCAATCCAAATTAACCAATACAAGTATTTACACAAATATAGCCCTAAGCTCTATATGGTCCTTGGCATGAGAATTAACCCCTAAAATACTTTAACACTCGATTAGTCCAACTTCAAACACACATTGCTCCACATTCATACTTACCCTTAAGCACACTAGCCACCTTCAACAGACTTTGATACCTAGATGTTATGGTTTCGAACACATTAGGCCCATTTACATTAACCCATCTAACTCATTACACATTATATCCTTAACCAATATGGTTATTGACATAACACTTGACCTTATAAAATTAAATTAAAGGAATTATAAAGTTTCCATTTGAATTGTTAGTTAGTTATAACTTGAGTCTTTATAGGGAAAACGATTTTACCTTTCCCACTAGAGTTCAATTCTCACTTTGTGACATGTTTTCTCCTAGTAAGTCAATTTTTGATGAGCTATATATAATCTATCCACAAGTTGTTAGCATGGCTTTTTGCTTAAAAAAATCTTAGGTTACCTTAAGAACTATCCTCAAAATAAGAGAAATACTTGAGATTTATCGTCGAAATATGTTTATGTGAAAAAAATTATTCAAAACCTAACTCCAAAATGTTAATAATAAGTATATAAGAATATATAGGAAAACGCAAATTAAAACAAGAATTTAGTGCATCTCAAACTAAACCAATTATGGAGAGAGAAAGTAAAAAAGATAATAGTTTCTTGTTTTGAATTTAAAATTAAAAAATATATAAAAAAATGAATTATATTTCATGTCAAGTTAATGTAATTTCAAAATTTTTAAATAATGAACAATTGTATCTTTTTCTTTGACTCAGTATAAATATCAAGAAAAAAATAAAAAATTTATAACTCTAACTATATGTGGGAAATAGCCTATGATTGTGGGAAATATTTGTGTTATATGCACGTAAATGGCCTATGATTGTGAGCGTCGGTATGGCTGCCAGGAACTTAACTATACGATTTCAATCTAGAAAAATTGTGATTGTGATTATTATGGTGAGCTTGACTATTTAGCTATGGAAGATGTATACATGCGGCATCGTGAAATGTTTTCACTTCTAATTTTTTATTTTTGTTTTTTTACACTTAAATTTCATTAATTTTTTGTTCATAGCCACATGGTTTATAAATATACATTTTTCACTTTCTTTATAGATTGTTAGTACATTTTTCACTTTCTTTATAGATTGTTAGTGATATATACATAGTTATCGCGTTTGAGTTTGAAATTTAATAAAAAATTAATATAATATAGGAAAAATTATTTATAGTTAATATTATATAGAAAAAAATTCTCAAATATAATTAAAATCCTACAATATTATATAATATGTATAAATTATAAAATTCGATAAGGATTAGGTGTGGCAACATTTATCAAGTAAAAGCCCTTGCGTTATATCAAGGAGTGTACAAGTTTTGAAAATTAAGAATCATGTCTTGATCTTTGGCGACTCATCACTTTGAAAATTAAGAATCATGTCTTGATTTTTGGTGACTCATCACTTATCATTAGACAAGTAATAAAAGCACTTCTTGGAAACTCCTCTCATCTCATTAGATCTAATGTTATAATCAAATGGCACATTTCTTACATTGAATATGTTGATTTTCTTCATATACTTATATCTTGAAACTGTCATGTGAACACCATGGCAAATTTGGTAGTCAATTTAGAAAAAGGGACTTCGGTTAAAAATGAGGGTAATCTTGTTATTTATATAATTGCAAGAATTACAACATTAGGCACAACATGTTGCCACATATGATGGATGAATGGTTCTTGGAGTGTATGGAGGAGGGATGCTTTAAACCTCCTCCTTTCCCTGTACCCTCCACACACTTCATCATTCATTGTCAATGTGGGAGATTTACTTATATGATTTATGGAGAATTGTGATGTAGTTGGGATATTTCAAACCTCTAGGGTGATGGATTTTTTTTGCTTAGACAATTGGGTTGGACCTATGTTTGGTTTTGGATTATCACATTGTTTGTTGGAGAGATCTCGTTTACACTTGGGTTATGAAGTGGATTGTTGCATCATTGGTTGGCTTGACCCATTGTTGGGATTCAGACCAGTGCAGTAACCTATGTAATGGTTCTATTTGGATTTGAATGGTGACACTAGTACAAAATGAGGAATTAACTACTAGGTGACTAAAAATTCTAGTCACCAAGTGTTTTTAAAGCGATTTACTACTAAATATGAGCAATTTTGATTGACCCAACTATAAATGACTAAAATTAACGACTAATTTAGTCACCGGTTAACAAATATGACTAGATAATAAGTGACAGAGTTAAAAACAACTAACATAAATGACTAATTTAGTCACGGCATAAAAAATGACTAGCTAGTAGAATATGAATTAGTCATTTATGTTAGTCATTTTTAATTGTGTCATGGAAAATTGCAAATTTGATAATGTAGTGTAAATTTTGTAAATTTTCTACCTTCTATTAGTAATATTAGTGCCATGCATCTCGATCTTCAAAGATCCAACAAAGCAATTGCACGAAAGATACATCTCAGCAATGAGAGAGTTCCCAGAGCATCTCCAAAATTAAGAAAGATACACTAAAAAATCCTAATAAGGGGTGGACTGATCAAAATGGTAGAACCTAGCTGACAATGTAGTAGAGACAAAATCTATAAGAATTAGGAGCACCTTAATGTAGCAAGGCAAGCCAATAGAGTACAAGTGGAAACATCCTAAACAATGTCGACCAAAGTAGAGAATCTTGAGTGGCTAACATATTCCTTGAGATCCTTGTTAGCTGTAACTATGTACCAACTACTCAATGACATGCTTATATCATGAATTTGGTCCTTCCCTTTAAAAGTAAAATGGACTTCATGACATCCTTCAACTGGACTTATTATCTAGGTGCGTGTATATGTTAATTATAATTGCCATGTTAATGAGTTGTTCCAGTTTTAGTAGTTGGAGAAAACTCTGTTGGAAACACAGTATGTTCCATATAACCCTTCACCAACATTTTCAATCTACAGCTAACATAAATTATTCTCTTGCTCATTCTCCACCATATTATAAGCGTCATAGACCTGGGCATTTGTATGGATCCCTAAAATTTCCAATTATAGGGTAAAATAACTGGTCTCAAATATCAACTCACCAACCTCCATCTCCTACTTCTCTAGTTTAACCAATATTGATTGTAGTTCCTCACAACTCTTAGTACCAGATATTATAGTATACTTGTGAATGGAGTATATATGCAACTAGAACTTGCTACATGGCCTTTTCTAATGAGTTTTGTAAGGAAGGACATAACATAGAATAACGCCATTATTGGGATGTTAATATCCCTTAATAATGCCAAATATATAACCATTGAATATGACTATGGTAGTTATATAGGAGGTACACCTAACCCTTCTTCTCCAACTCTCCCTTGTAAATTTTTTGAGTTATTTCGTTTATATGGTTTTTTCAATATTTATCTTATAAATTTTATCGTAAATATTTGCATATTTTCTCTCCTCTTTTCTTAGTATTCAAGTCTTCGAAATCTTAACCTTCAAGATTTAGACTACAAATGTCATTTTAAGGTGCAAAAAATCAACAAAGTGCATTTGGAAAAGTAACCGCATTCTACATCCATGTTTCAAAAATAGTAAAAATGCCAACAAGTTAGAGATAATGATCCTATCATAAACTATATATAGATAGATAGTGATCCTATCATAAATACTACATGCGGGTTTCCTAACCTAAGAAAAGGTACATACAAATCGATATTGTTGATGATGCCATATGTCATTGGCAATTAGATGTATTGATAATTTAATACTTAGTTATATTTTAGCATTGCCAAAGTTTGAGCAATTGAATGTTAATTACAAAGGAAGTATGGAAAATTGTATATTCAAGATAAATTAAAAGTAATTTTCATACAATATATTTGTGAATGTTAATTACAAAGGTAGTATGGAAAATTGTATATTTAAGATAAATTAAAAGTAATTTTCGTACCATATATTAATGTTAATTATAAAGGAAGTATTAAAAATTGTATATTTAAGATAAATTAAAAGTAATTTTTATAAAAAGGTATTTAAAAATTCAACGATTTGGATTGGATAACCATTTTTTTTTTTCGGAATTTGACATATTTTTATTTCATAAAATTGGAGTTTTATTGTGTTTTATTTACGATTTTGATGCTAAAAATAGATTCAACACTCTAAAAAACCCTTAGAACACAAAAAATTGTAAAACTCAACAACTGTATCTTGGATTTTGAAAAATTTCAACCAAAAATTTTAAAATCGCGTCAAAATATTCTTCTATTCCAACCTAAATCATAGAATTTTTAAACTACACAATTTTAATAATGGTTATAAACAAAAACAAAGTTAGTTTGATATATCACTCTTTCCACTTTTAAACAGCTTGGAACAAAGTATCAACCCTTTAAAGAGCTTGGAACAAAGTATCTACCATATGATTAGACCTTTTAATCAAACCCAAGTTAGAAATAACCATTCATGAGTTTTTTTTTTCAGAAGAAAAATTACCAGTCTATGATATTCATACAGAATCAAAAGACATCTTTATCAGTTACATAAAGACTGTTGTGTGAAACAGCTCCCACAGTTCATCCAAACATCAAGAGAGATATCATCATCTCAGCACAGCTGTCTAGGGAATATGTGGAAACAGCACACAAAAAACTGCCATACAAGACAGCAAAACATTCAATGACCAGCAAATGACAATACTGAAAGACCATCAGCATGCAGAACTAAATAAAATAGCCATCAGGCAAGTGTAAGAAAAGTGAAATAAAACTAAGTCTGATGCTCCTCAGACTTATTCATCACTCCTGATAAATCAGGTCAGAATTTGTAGTTCTGTATCCTTTAAACATATCAGTCCAGGCAGTCACAAAACATAGATGCTGAAATATCACAATATAGGAGCCAAAAAGTAAATACAGATCAAAAGGCTGAAAGCTGTAAAAGGAAATTCAGCCATCAAAAGAGAGCAATGTGCCTCTCATCAATAAGTATTCCATCCATGTATTCCTTGAAGATACCAGAACCCAAGTCCAGAGATAAAGCCTTCTTTGAAAGTTCATCAGCAAGTATGTTGTGTTCCCGGTAGATATGATTGAAGGCCACAGAAGGTACCAGCTGTATCATAGAGAAAATATCTTCATACCAGTGTTTCAATGTGGGAATATGCATGGCCGACTGTCTTTTGACCCATGATATGACCACCATTGAATCACCATATATCTTCTTTATGGGCAATCCCATCCGGATGATAGTTCTAAGCAGTGACCAGAGTGCCATCAATTCAGCTCTGGTGTTGGTTCCAATGCCACAGCCCACCGAGAAACATAAGTAGTGGGTTTCACTTATATAGATCACAAACCCAGCACCCCCCATCATTCTTTGTGCTGCACCATCAAAATATCCAGAGGGGAAATCATGAATGGGCTGAGGTCCAATCATTCTATTCTTTTTCATGTAAGAAGGAACTGGATAATTGGCAGCCAGATCTTCAATTTTATAGATGAGGATAGTGGCTGATGGGTTGGAATTTTCAAAAATACACAGATTGCGATGGAGCCACAGCGACCAGAAAATGAATATGGGGATATATCGGCTAGGGTCAGTAAAAGCAGTGGAGTCAAACCAATAATTTAGGAAGGATCGGACTGAGTGAGGACAGATGGTAGAGCCCAAACGAATCGAGAAATGTGTGAAGATGGTGGTCACGAAGGGACACCGGATGAATAAATGTCCACAGTCCTCGAAGTCATTTTTACAAAGAACACACCTACTAGGGCCATGATATCCTCTAGAAAGTAAATGGTCCCAAGTGAGAATTCTGTCATTGCTTAAGAGCCAAATAAAACAAGTAATCTTTAGAGGG
>LPNX010590036.1:14898-26409 GCA_001517045.1 Pseudotsuga menziesii | reverse complement strand
GTACCTGTTGGTCCAGTGATTAATACGGGATTCAAATCTTTTGATGAGCCATAGCCAGTCCTTGACAAGATATCCCGTAGGCTTCAGGAAGAAACCCAGGTAAGAGAAACCCTGATCAAGGTGCTCGAAATGGAAAGGCAGGATGTCAGAAACCCCTCTGATGATGCTATCTTTCACGTTGTAGTGCAGAAAACAGGATTTGTCCATGTTTATGTTCATGCCAGAGGCCTCACAAAAGGAATCAAGTATCACCTTAAAAGCTATCCAGTCAGCCACAGTACCCATACCAAAAAGTAAAACATCATCAACAAAGAGGAGATGTGTGATGACGAGATCATTGGAGATCTGGATACCCTTAATCAAACCATTCTGTTTAGCATCAGCAATCATAAGGCTAAGTCCTTCGATAACTAAGATAAAGATCAGAGGGGATAGTGGACATCCCTGTCTAATGCCGCGGGAAGCATGGAAAAAAGATGAGGGATATTCATGAGTTTAGAGTAGGATATCTTTTACATCGAACTCGAGATCTACTATAGCAACAAGGGTCACATATACAATGATGGGTTTCCTTATTTAGCGTGCTTGTTGATCTCACCCACTATCATTTGTCCCTTTTTAGGCCTAGTAGGTGTGGTCGCTGACCCCTCATAGCCCCTTTATCATGACTCTTCACACACCTTTGACTTTATGTGTTTACTTCACCATGGGTTGTTGGGACTATTATTGTCAAATGATAAAGTAAGTGTTTATTCAAAAGGTTCATTTCACATCATTTTGAAACCTTTATTTGCCCTATAGCCTTTCTTGTAGTGAAAACTATATTGGGAGAGGCTTATCTTTTTAGGGAATTATATATCCTTCTTTTTCTACACTCTCTTCCTCTTTTTCTACACTCGCTTCCTTTGTGGGGATTTTTTTGTGTGTGTATTGTTTAGGTATTTTAGTGTTTTTTAAAAAAATGTTTTTTATTTTTTATTTTTATTTTTTATTTTTATGATCAACCTTGTTGAGGAATAATAATTGTTTTTTTGAAATATTATATAAGGGAAAATTTGGTTTTTAGAAACAATGTTTCCAAAAAAAAAATAATCTTTCAAAAGCATCATGAACAAAGTATTTCATTGTAAAAGTACAATGCTAAGATTCCTGAATATATTACTTTGTTGCAAGATATTAATGTTAAAGTTTAGGATGTCAAGTTTTGGTAGAGAAAACGATCAAGACGGGTTTCATTCTGCAAGGCGACCCAATATCAAAACCCGTTGCTCCTGGAAGGCGACATCTAAATCCAACCATGCTAAGAGTTGGTGCGACACAGGCCGAGTGCGATCCCTAGGTGATTTTGACAGCTTAGATGCCCATGGGTTGTGGTTTCTGAGACCAAAAGGCTATCCCAGCAAGTCAAAGGTCATTTGCAGCAAACAAAAAAAAATGTTAAAGTTTAGGATCAAGTTAGTTTGTTGTAAGTCTATAAAGCCAAACTTCATGAAGCGATTACTTCAATGCATGGTACTATTGTCAATATTTATATAAGTAAATTCATTGTAGGACATTTATACCCAACTTTGTTAGGATGTTGTCTCACTTTCGAATGATAATGCTAGACTCTTTAATGAGTATAAAATATTAATAAAGATTTATTATGTTCTCCTATTTTCACTATTGATTGAGAAAGATAAACCCATTTAGTGCTTGTGTCACATTAGTTAGAACCTAGTATGAGAAAAAATTAAGGGGACCAAAGGCTAATTAGAGGATAACATTAGCAAATTACAAAAAAATTCACGCAATCATAGCTTGATACATAGTAAGCCCTAGACAAAGACCCCTTAATACAGTGAAATGCATAACCCTTATAACTCAAGACACACTATACCTCCTAACGCTTATGACACTATGCCTCCTAAGCCTCCTAAGAATCATGACACTATATCCCTTGAACATCATAACCCTTGACATAATCACCTCTTAACACAATATGACACTAACCACACTAACCCCCAAAATGCATTATAACACTTAACAACTACTGACCAAATTTGGACATATTTAACATAGTTGACCATATTGAACATTTTGACCCACTAATTGTTACTCCCCTACTAACCTTCTGATGCACTAAACCATATCGACATATGTTAAAAATGTTGACTATCAATGAACATAATTCATTTAAATAGCATCCTCAACCATTGAACTTTAATCAAGGTTAACCATTGTTGACCATAATGGTCCTACATTGACCACATTGACCATATTTAGCCACAGTGACCATATTTACCACATTGATATACTAACCTCAAATCCTTAAATTTACTAACCCCCTTACACTCTAATATTGTACATGTTGTAACACTAACCCCTATGATCCCTGACACAATAACCGACCCTTAAAAACACTATAACTCCTGACCAATATGACCCCAAACTTACTTTTCCCCATAACCACAACGACTCATGAGCACATTAACATTCCTACACACACTTTAACCACTACTTGGTGTGGCCATGCACAAATTTTCTCTTGATTCATATGGCATCAAACACACATTTCCCCATAACCACAGTGACCCTCAAATATACTAACCCCACTAAACACACTTTGAACCCTACCTCTTATAGCCATGAACACAATACACAACCATACACAGTAATCACTATAACTCCTTATACATTATATCCACTAACTCCCATGCCCCATGCCATGACAATTGACCCCTTAATCACTTTAACCCTTGACCAAAGTTACCCATACCCACAATGACCCTTTAACAGATTAACCCCCATGCACACACTTCAACACTTACATATTATGTACATGGATGCATTGTGCCTCCCACTTTCTAATCTCTATGACCCCTTACATACTAAACCCCCTAACACTTTTGATCCATGGCATGACTATTGACTCCTAAAAAAACATCTTGGCCAGTACAACCATAAACACACATTACCCCATAACCATATTAACCCCTCAATACAATAATTTACTTGCACACTCTTTGACAATTACGTCCCATTGCAGCCTGAGACACACTATGCTTCCATCCACACAAACCCCTCTAACCTGTTACACATTATAAACCCTAACACTTATGACCCCTGGCATGATAATTGACCCCTAAAATACTCTAAACCCTAACCAATTCAACCACATACACACATTATCCCATAACTACAATGCCCTTTGAATATACTAACCCATTTCAAAGCACTTTAATCCCTATCGAATATGGCCTTATACACAAGTCTAATATTCAATCCAAATTAACCAATACAAGTATTTACACAAATATAACCCTAAGCTCTATATGGTCCTTGGCATGGGAATTATCCCCTAAAATACTTTAACACTCGATTAGTCCAACTTCAAACACACATTGCTCCACATTCATACTTACCCTTAAGCACAGTAGCCACCTTCAACAGACTTTGATACCTAGATGTTATGGTTTCGAACACATTAGGCCCATTTACATTAACCCATCTAACTCATTACACATTATATCCTTAACCAATATGGTTATTGACATAACACTTGACCTTATAAAATTAAATTAAAGGAATTATAAAGTTTCCATTTGAATTGTTAGTTAGTTATAACTTGAGTCTTTATAGGGAAAACGATTTTACCTTTCCCACTAGAGTTCAATTCTCACTTTGTGACATGTTTTCTCCTAGTAAGTCAATTTTTGATGAGCTATATATAATCTATCCATGAGTTGTTAGCATGGCTTTTTGCTTAAAAAAATCTTAGGTTACCTTAAGAACCATCCTCAAAATAAGAGAAATGCTTGACATTTATCGTCAAAATGTGTTTATGTGAAAAAAATTATTCAAAACCTAACTCCAAAATTTTAATAATAAGAATATATAGGAAAATGCAAATTAAAACAAGAATTTAGTGCACCTCAAATTAAACCAATTAGTGCACCTCAAATTAAACCAAGAATTTTTACACTTAAATCTCATTAATTTTTTCATAGTTATAAAATTAAATGAGTTTCAAAATGCTACAATATATAATATGTAGAAATTGGTATAAAATTCGATAATTAACAGGTTGAATGTTAATAATTTTATTTAAAATATTGTTTTAATACATTATGTTACTTCTTTAAAATATAGATTAATTGAATCTTTATTGGAACACTTAAATTTAAATTTAAACATGTTGAAACCAAATATTTGAAATTGAATTTTGATCATTTTAATACAGTATGTCTATCATTCTAACAACGCTTTATCAATCTAGAGTTGGTAGGTGGGGCAATGGGGTGGTTATCTATAACCTTGAAGACAAACACGAACTAACATATGCATAAGGATTAGGTGTTGGCAACACTTATCAAGTAAAAGCCCTTGCATTATATTAAGGAGTGTTCATTCTACAAGTTTTGAAAATTAAGAATCATGTCTTGATATTTGGTGACTCATCACTTTGAAAATTAGGAATCATGTCTTGATCTTTGGTGACTCAACACTTATCATTGACTTATCACTTATCATTAGACAAGCAATAAAAGCACTTCTTGGAAACTCCTCTCATCTCATTAGATCTAATGTTATAATCAAAGGGCACATTCCTTACATTGAATATGTTGACTTTCTTCATATACTTCTATCTTGAAACTTTCATGTGAACACCATGGCAAATTTGGTAGTCAATTTAGAAAAAGGGACTTTGGTTAAAAATGAGGGTACTCTTGTTATTTATATAATTGCAAGAATTACAACATTAGGCACAACATGTTGCCACATTTGATGGATGAATGGTTCTTGGAGTGTATGGAGGAGGGTTGCTTTAAACCTCCTCCTTCCCCTGTACCCTTCACACACTTCATCATTCATTGTCAATGTGGGAGATTTAATTATATGATTTATGGAGAATTGTGATGTAGTTGGGATATCTCAGACCTCTAGGGTGATGGATTTTTTTTGCTTAGACAATTGGGTTGGACCTATGTTTGGTTTTGGATTATCACATTGTTTGTTGGAGAGATCTCGTTTACACTTGGGTTATGAAGTGGATTGTTACATCATTGGTTGGATTGACCCATTGTTGGGATTCAGACCAGTCCAATAACCTATGTAATGGTTCTATTTGGATTTGAATGGTGACACTAGTACAAAATGAGGAATTAGCTACTAGGTGACTAAAAATTCTAGTCACCAAGTGTTTTTAAAGCGATTTACTACTAAATATGAGAAATTTTGATTGACCCAACTATAAATGACTAAAATTAACGACTAATTCAGTCACCGGTTAACAAATATGACTAGATAATAAGTGACAGAGTTAAAAACAACTAACATAAACGACTAATTTAGTCACGGCATAAAAAATGACTAGCTAGAAGAATATGAATTAGTCATTTTTAATTGTGTCATGGAAAATTGCAAATTTGACAATGTAGGTTAAATTTTGTAAATTTTCTACCTTCTATTAGTAATATTAGTGCCATGCACCTTGATCTTCAAAGATCCAACAAAGCAATTGCACGAAAGATACATCTCAGCAATGAGAGAGTTCCCAAAGCATCTCCAAAATTAAGAAAGATACACCAAAAAATCCTAATAAGGGGTGGACTGATCAAAATGGTAGAACCTAGCTGACAATGTAGTAGAGACAAAATCTATAAGAATTAGGAGCACCTTAATGTAGCAAGGCAAGCCAATAGAGTCACAAGTGGAAAAATCCTAGACAATGTCGACCAAAGTAGAGAATCTTGAGTGGCTAACATATTCCTTGAGATCCTTGTTAGTTGTAACTATGTACCAACTACTCAATGACATTCTTATATCATGAATTTGGTCCTTCCCTTTACAAAGTAAAATGGACTTCATGTCATCCTTCAACTGGACTTATTATCTAGGTGTGTGTATATGTTAATTATAATTGCCATGTTAATGAGTTGTTCCAGTTTTAGTAGTTGGAGAAAACTCTGTTGGAAACACAGTATGTTCCATATAACCCTTCGCCAACATTTTCAATCTACAACTAACATAAATTATTCTCTTGCGCATTCTCCACCATATTATAAGCGTCATAGACCTGGGCATCTGTATGGATCCCTAAACTTTCCAATTATAGGGCCAAATAACCAGTCTCAAATATCAACTCACCAACCTCCATCTTGTTGCTTCTCTAGTTTAACCAATATTGATTGTAGTTCCTCACAGCTCTTAGTACCAGATATTATAGTATACTGGTGAATGGAGTATATATGCAACTAGAACTTGCTACATGGCCTTTTCTAATGAGTTTTGTAAGGAAGGACATAACATAGAATAACGCCATTATTGGGTTGTTAATATCCCTTAATAATGCCAAATATATAACCATTGAATATGACTATGGTAGTTATATAGGAGGTATACCTAAAAGACATGGGAGCAACATAGATCGTGTTTGTAAGGGGGGGTTCTGCGGATATTATTTGTTTTTAACATATTGGGTGGTTAAAAACCTCTACCTCTATTAGCTTGAGAAATTAAATTTATTTTTTAATCTCATATTACTTCCCCTACCATAAATTTGATTTTGTTTCTTACTTGGGAGAAGAGGTAGTCAAAGTAGAGCCTTAGCCATTTCTTAACCCTAATTGGGCTAACTGAATAATGTTTTAAGGTACCAAAGGTTGCACTAAGATGTAAGAGAGAGGGTCCTAAAATATACCCAATCATATTTGACTATGATGTAATAGACTTGTTTTATAAGGTGGTTTACTTTATAGTTACTTCTATTTGACTCTTCTAATTACTTCTATACATTTCATAAGAGTATGCAGTCCCCTGCATTATTTTTAAAGTTTATTACTTAATATTACAAGGACTTCTAAAAAAAAACTTTCATAGAGACACATTTAGCAATCCCTTTAAATATAAAAGCCAAAAAAATCCCTTTCATTGCCACACAATCCATTTAAATATAAAAGTCCCTTTAAATATAAAAATCAATATGGTTATATATATTATGCTTTAAATATTGAGTATTGTTAAAATTTATTTAACTATAATTAATTTCATTGGTACTAAAATTTATTTAGATATAATTGAAACCTTTATATATAACCATTGAGTTATAATCATTTCTTACATTAGAATTGGGGTTGATTTTCATAGTTATTCATCCAAGTTAAAAACAAAACCATGGTTTTCAGTTTTAAATGCACCTTTCGAAGAGGTGTGTATAACCTCCTAAATGCATACTAATTTTCCATATGTGAGAGGAAGTGATGTTTTAATTTTGGTAAAAAATTAATGACGTATTTTTTATGTTTAGCTATTTCTATAAGCCGCTGTTAATTTTTTCTTAATTTTTCTAGAGGTTGAACTTCAATGAAAGTGGTTTCTAAACCCAAATTTGAATTGCAAGTAATATGGATATGGTGGGTGTATATTGCATAATGTTAGAGGGTGTCATTTATGATTTGTGTTATATTTGGTAAATATTTTTATTAGATTTTTTGTAGTATGTAATAAAAAATAATATTTTTATTGCTTAAAATTTTTAATAAAAAATTATTAATGAAAAAATTTTACACTAACTTTTTTTTAATAAAACTTTATATGTTTTGAAAAATAAAAACCTATTAATGTAAAAAATTTACACTAACTTTTTTTTTAATAAAACTTTATATGTTCTGAAAAATAAAAACCCAAAACATCAAAAAACCAAGACGAAATGAAATTCCAACCCAAGACGAAATGAAATTCCAACCCTGATCATCATCATGCCTTATTCCCATACCATTTGTAAGTCATGTCAAGGGCCTGAACACAAGACAAATTAGTTTTTGCTTACTTTCGACAACTTGTTTAGACGACATTCGATATCGGGTTGGTCAGCTCGACATGTTCGATAAGAACAACTCTTGGATCAATATGACAATGTGCTTCCTACACCCATGAATTGGAAGTGATACCATGCATCCTCTTGAGCTTGTTGCTGTTCATATTTGACCAACAGGTAAATCTTCTGTCAACAGCCCCCTCAAAGTGAAGTAGGGTTTCCTATCCAAGCCCGCTATTATTATTCAAAGGAAGCGGTAAAGGCATGGGCATGGGTAGGAACATGATGAAGGGATAGAGACAATGCGCGCATCCATCCCAATGCTTATGGACAGACACGATCTTTAAGGGTAAACTATCAATCCAAAAATGAGAAATCATTAAGGGGCAGTGCTTGTGAATCATACCAATATGACAGGTCAAGGCATGGAAGATAACCTAGACGCGGCAACATGCCGGGAACAAATTCCAGTAGAGAAGAGAGGCGATCTGATCATGGAGGCTGAACATGGATCTAGAAGTTTGATGTTCCATTTTATTAGCCATGCCTAACATATTATTCCATTCCATATCTAATTGGAGCTCGAACAGAAGATTTTGGGTGCAGATTAAATAAAGTTCCCATCCAAGCAAGTTCACCAAGTAAAACCCCACAATTTATACTATATGCATTATTGTGTTGAGAATATGAAAAAGGGTTTTGGCCATTTTCGACATATTCGATGGATATGCAGAGAGATTTTTTTATGAGAAACGTCGCAGTAAAGGTTTGATCATGAACCTGATACATATAATTAAATATTGAAAATCATAGTTAGAAGCATATATTTAAAATTCATGGCTAACCTTTAGTGAAAATGAACTCAAAATGAGTTTCTGCATTGCAAGCATCTCTATTTTTTTTAAGGAAGATCAATATACATTGGGTGTGGTCGATGTACAATTGTATCACTATTGATATAATCAATATGTCATCACATGATTCGATTAATTAGTGGCAGAGAGGAAACTCGTACTCCAGCTAGAGCTGAAACTAGTTGTTCTCCAGCTAGAGGTAGCATGGGTACTAAGAGGGTGCACACCATTGAGCAAAAGAGGGTGCACACCATTGGGAAAGAAGATAATTGACATTACAACATTGTTTTATTGTTGTTATCTGCTTGCAAAGGGACACAAACAAAGTTGGGTGTACTCATGTCAAAGCCACACATTACCATCTCACTCTCAAAGTCAAATAATGACCACTAAAGGAGACTATTTATTGACTGAAGGTGCTATAGATTTTTCCCTTGTACAGGTCAAATGTTTAATATCCCTTGCACAGGTCAAATGTTTATGTAATATTCAGATCTGGTTTCTTGAGTATTGAACTCTATTTTAAGTATGGTATTTAAATATTTTTCTCATATAAATTTGTTGTATTTATCTTTTGAATCAATACCAAATATTTGTATTATGAGCATATTATATTGTAAGGGCCCATTGCAATAAGCTTAAAATAAAACCTTGTATATCCGGAAACCTACATCCATTTTTCAACAGTGCTCACAAGTGTTTGTCGATCCCAAGAGTTGATACACTCAATGTTTGTACTTCATGTAGTCGATGTGATCAGGTGGCGATGATGTTAATCAATCCAAGTATGCGTAAAGAGTTGATGCCGATTCTCATTATGCTACTCCATGCAATTGATCCCAGAGTTGATACAGGATTTGATGCCTTCTTATGAAAGGAAATATTCGTTAGAATATTTTTATTGAGGGCGATTCTTACAAACATTGGTGCCATGATCCGTTTTATCTCCGGGTGCCTATTTCAAATGGGGAACTTGCCTTTATACATATTATTTATACTGGTAACTTTCCTTACCATTTTTTATTGTTCGACCTCTTTCCTTATATATTACTTTCTTTGAGAAGGAGATAATCAGTTAGTTAATATAGGTCCCATTTTGCCTTGTTTCATGGTTTCGCTTTCAAATGACATTCCTTGACAGGTAGATTCAGAAGGTAGGGAAACCAAGAGCCAGTTGGTTCACGATAGAAAGGAAGTTATGCTACAAGGAATAACCAGTCTCTTTACCAAGATGGTGCTAGTAGATTGATTGCTCGAAGTGAACCATTAAACTAGAGGAATTGGGGAGTACAACTGGAGGCCGGGGAGTACAGATGTTGAGGGAACTCATTGGGGAAGTATGGTACAATATTACATGCCAGGAGTGAAAGAAACCTCCAATTAAATAGAATTAGAATATAGATTTGATATGCGTGGCTTACACCCAAATAGGAATGGGCTAGTAGATTATAATAATTGGCTAGGCAGTCTACCCCATACCAATTGGCTTTACCAAGTATACCATACTACTAGAAGACCAACCATTACAACAAGTCTACCATACACATAGGATTACTACCTTCCCCATAGTCTTTACCTAGTCCCACATCCCACCTCTCTACCAGACATTACTACTTACCTGATTTATTGTTCCTTTAACCTAGTCCACACAATAAAACTAAAAATATAAAAAAAAACCATTTTTTTATATATAATAAAATAATTAAAACAAAACAAATCTATATAACTTATATAAACAAATAATAAAAATAAAACAAAACCAAACAAATCAACATAATTTATGAAAAAAAAAATTATATATATATATATATATATATATATATATAAACGAAAAAAAAACTATTTTCCAAATAAAATAAAATAAATAATATATATATATATATATATATATGAAGAAACACAAAAATTATATTTTCATGGGCAAGTCGACCCAACTGGTTTACCAAACAGCTCGACCCAACCTCTACGGCAATGGCATTCATGGCCGATGGCCGATTCTCCTTAACCACCATCCTTCAATTCTGACAATTTCGATTACTGCTCAACCTGCTAGTTCTTGTCAAATAACCTAACTGTTGGCGCCAAACATTGGAGGGTTTGGTGGGTTTTGGATATGGATATTGGTCATACCCGTTGAGGAGATTGGCATCAATATTAACCACTATTAAGAGTTTACAATTTCTCTATTTAATTGCCATAGCTGCCATGGATAAAGCAGCATTGGAGAGAACCTGGAGACTTTTGAAGAGGCGGGCCACGGATTTTACACCTCTGGCGTCAAGACCACCTTCTTTGCTTACAAAATCCCTAGTAAGTTTATCGATTTATAGTGAATTGCTAAAATTTTAGTGAATTTTGGATAAAAAACCATGTGTTGTGCGGTCATAACTACGCCAATGTTTTTCCATGTTGCTGCTTTTGCACTAACCCTCTTGTGGATTATGCCCGCAACCTATCTATATTGAACGATACCCTACAGGTTCCCATTATATCAGATAACTATAACTCAAGGGAATTTTCTACATGCCAGTTCTGTTAGCGTTTGCTATGTCAAATACCCTCTGCATGTTCCTGGTCTTAATGTTTCAATGAAAATATTTCCCACTGTGGGCTTCCAGCTGATCCTCTGCCTCGAACACTGGAGCAGTTTCTTCATTTTCAATATCTCCATGTCTCTATTGGAATGTGTCTTCCTCCATAGCCACTTCCTTTGTGGAGCTGATTGAGTCTTGATGGGGATAAGTCGTTGAATTTGAACATTTGGCTAAGTCTAAAACTGCAATAGTTTTCTTAATTTGTTCACCTTGTATTGCCACTTTGACTCCCAACACTCAATTTCGAACCAGTTGAAATTGTAAT
>LPNX010590036.1:0-11546 GCA_001517045.1 Pseudotsuga menziesii | reverse complement strand
GGAGATATGTTAGAGTCGTTAAGGTCATTCAATCATGAATGACTTGGATTTTGGATGGGTCAACATGCACATCATGTCACAATATATCGTAAATACCGAATTATCTCCATGCAGAATGAACACTTCTCCAAATTGACATATAACTTGTATTGTCATACGGTGATCGAAATCTAATGAATGTGTTGCAAATGTTCCACCCAAGTTCTACTAAAAAAGTCACCATGTCCCATTATTTTTCTACATCAACATAATTGGGCTCCCACAAGGCGAGGATCTTGGTTGAATGTGTCCCTTTCGGATGAGATCTTGAATCTGACATTTTATTTCCTCTTTCTCCAAAACAGAGAATATGTATATGGACCATTAAGGAAGGGAGCATCGCCTATAAAACCTAATTAAGTGTTTTACTTGATAATTGCACAATGACACCTCTTTAGGTGAGGAAAATATATCTATGTATTCCTCTACAATATTTTCCACCGGCTTCTGTTGTGTAGATAGACCTAGGATCGATACTATGGTAGTATTAATGACCTTTTGTACACCTTATGATCAATAATATGGTAGTATTAATGACCTTTTGTACACCTTATGATCGAACTATGAAGAGGAAAGTTTTCCAATTCTATGAGATTACTTTCTGACACTACTTTGTTGATATCAAGGATATTGTAGTAGTACAAATTACCTTGTTGGGACCCTATAAAGTTTTCTCCTCAAAGTAACAATTACACTATACTACCTGGACTCATTAAAATCATGAAGTTTCCAAATATAGGGTTTTCATAAGAGAACATCACAACTTCAAGTGGGGAAACATCACACAATTCCTCACGTCTGAAGGGATTGATGTTATAGGATAGGTGAAATGAGAAACAATTATCGCTAGTTGTGGACCACTAGGGGAGCATCATTTTCCTTCTTTCCATTTCAGATAAGATAGATAAGATATGATAATTTTATTAATGTCCAGCGAAGGACCACAAAGGTAGGTTAATATTAGTAAAAGATATGTATCTAATGTGAATTGAATGTGGGAGTGTGAAGGCCGCTGCAGAGGAATTTCAAACAAACTTTTCAAATATTCTTGAAGGATGATTTCATTAATGGTTTCATATGTGATTGTTCTTTAATCATTCATGGTTGCATATAATTCTTGGGTTATTTTGTACTTGTTGTGAATCTTGTGATCATTATATTTGGAAGAGCCCTCCTAAAGTTTTTGGCTTATTGAGTTAGATACACATGGTTGTTAGAGCATGTTTATAACAGTTTAGGTAGGCCTTCTTTCATACAAGTTTGAATATCCTTGATCGTTTATCTTCTCTCAAGTCTCTGGTACAAAACGGAATGGAGCCATTTATTGAGTAGTGGGATGCAAACTGCAAGCAGTGAAAACTTTTCAAATATTGAAAATAGCGAACCACAAAAGAGATTTGGAGAGAGTTTTATGGAGATCAAGGCAAATTTTTTTGTGGAGAGTTCTATTTTCAAAATTTAAAATCTTTCACTGCTTGCAGTTGCATCCCACTACTCAAAAATGGCTCCATTTCGTTTTGTATCAGGGACTTCAGGGAGTGTCATTAATGTTTGAAGGCAAAGTTTTTTGTGGAGAGTTCTATTTTCAGGTTTTCATGAGTTGTTGAAGGATTCAACAAAGTGTAATGAATATATTTTGCAGTCTTTGATAATTTAGTGCTTCCTCGACTAAATACAATTCAGTTATGTAATGATTATGTTCATTTAGAAAATGGGTCCGCGGCTTCTATTTATAGTTTTTTTGACAGAGACACCTCGGTCGAGGTATTTACCTCGACCGAGGTCTATACCTCGACCGAGTTAACACCTCGATCGAGGTATTTATTAACCCTCTAATACCACGACCGAGGGTTAATAAATACCTCGACCGAGAGTTGGAAAAAACCTCGGTCGAGGGCTTGATAAAAGCTCGGTCGAGATATTAAAACCTCGGTTGAGGGCTTGTTAAACCCTCGACCGAGGTACGTTTTTTTGTTTTTGCCGAAATGCGCTTGCCAAAAAGTGTTACCCAGGTCCGTGGATTCACCCTTATGAAAACAATCTATTATTGAAATGGGATACTACTACTTGAATATCTTCAGTCTTGTGCACCATCCTTCTTATTACTGAGCAATTTTATTTTATTTTTTACATGAAATATGACTTATATGCCTATGACCATCCATTGTAGCATAGGTAGTCTCACAAATTTGTGAAGTTAGGAGGGTTTCCACCCAGGGCAGTGAGGAAATGTAGTCTCAAAATATTGGATACCTTTTCATAGGAAGTGCGGTCATAGGGTTTCCACCCAGAGCAGTAAGGAAATGCAGTTTCAAGGGCTTAAATGTTCCTAAAAAAAACAGACAATTTGAAAATCAAGTTGTATTACCTTCTCCCATGTCCCAAAATGCCTTAGGTCAACAGGCTGGATCACTGCAATGAAGAAGAGCCCAAATTGTTGCCAGTCTGTTCTGATCTTTGGTGTTCCCTTCCAGTCTAAACTGAAAAACCTCCTCACATATTTCCTCAAGTATGCATATACATCCACTGCTTCCCCTTGATGCTGAGCTATTTGGAGTTCTACAGATCTCTACCCAACTACTAGGATGCAAAGTAGTGTTTACGGAATGAAGAAACACCCTAGACAAGCCTGATATATCCCACCTCTGCTAGGATAACCCATCTCATCTCCCATAAATTCAATCTGCTTCCCAAGCAAGAATGCATCCAAGAGAAGTTAAACTCCATTTCATGTGGCATGGTGAACTTTACAACTTGTCCTGCAATTTGAGGTGCATTCAATTCCTAATGTTTATATTGTTAATATTCCTGGGTGCAAATCCGTGATAAGATCCACATATTGCACCAGAAATCCTTGATTCTATAGCATATCCTTATTTGCCATTGAATCCGTGTCCTTGTTTAATGATCAAACTCATCAGAGGATTTGATAGTATTCCCCAAGTCAAAATACTTGCAATTCTTTGAATTCTAGGTCTAGAGATCATTCTTGCAAAGACATTACGGTGCAGAGGGAGTCAAGTCTCTAATTTTGCAAATGATAATCCTTGAGTCTCCATTAGCAATAAGTTTCTGAATCTGCCTGGCTCTTAGAATTTTTATCACTTGATTTAAAGCTAATGCTTCTATGTTATTATAGGTGGTCACTGTTGACCACCAAGCATAAGTCAATTCCCACTGTCCCTTAGGATTGTAAACAAACAGCCCCCTCTCTCCCCGCTACAGGTTGAAACTTGAGGACATATATTATATTTTTCATGTACTGTTGGTATTGTTTTGAAAGCAGTCACACTCGACATCTCATCTATCAGTTTTGTTTCCCTTTTGACAATGTTCAAGTTAATGAAATGAATGTAAGTACACAATTTAATTAGATTTTGGATTTCATTAATAAATATTGGTTTTCCATTGTATTTTTGAATTCTTGGTAGATATACTACATTTATTCAGGGAGTGTGGTCACAAGAAATTAAAATATATGAAAATTGACAAATTTCTATCTACAACGAGCATTACCCTTACATTTTTCTTCACAAAAATGAATTCCTTACTTCAATATAACTTCCCTAATACTATTATCGAGTAATAATAGATAAAACCTTAATGTTTCAGTGAAAATCTTGCCCACTGTGGGCTTCCAGCTGATCCTCTGCTTCGAACACTGGAGTCGTTTCTTCATTTTCTATATCTCCATGTCTCTATTGGACTGTGTCTTCCTCCACAGCCACTAACTTTGTGGAGTTGACTGAGTCTTGATGAAGAGAAGTCTTTGAATTTTAACATTTGGCTAAGTCTAAAACTACTACCATAAGTAAAGGGTTAAATGTATGCAACTGAAATCTCTTTATGGGTGTTGATTTTTGGAATGTTGAGTTCTCGACATTGTATATGGTGTCCTAAATGTTGGTAGATATTCTTTCAACGAATGGCTTGAACCTGCATGCCTGGTTTAAACTTTTTAACTCATAGCTATTTCAGTCTTCAGATGACATAGGATATGAAAACTATCCATATCATTTGGATGTTGCCAGGATTGTAGAGGAATTCTTCTCTATTGCTCTATTTTAATTCTTTGTTTTTAATTACTTTATAATTTCCACTGTTAGTGTAGAATTTCCAATAAGCACATCAAGTTAGAGATTGAGTTATTCATGATTGGGAATTTCATAGTGGGTGAAGGTCTGGATCGTGTATTAGATTAAGATATTGGTATGTCTATAATACTCTTCGAAGTGTTTTGGGAATTTCCATCATGGAGCAAATGTGCTTGAGATTTCATGGAAAGCAATGTTTTTTGTTAATCCAAAGTGGGTAGTGATGGTCCCTGCAGATGTTGTTTGCTTTTTTACATGATATCTAAAGTCTGGTTTACTAGTTTTCTGAACTTGCACGTGCTCATTAGAAACTATATATTTAGTTTTTGAAACTTTGAAACTTTGAACTGATGGGAGTTCACAATTAATAGATACTTGTACAAGGACAAAACTTAGCTACGTTTGATGTATGATTACTGAAAAGAAAAAATATCAGAATAATGGTGAGGTACCATTACTGGATTTTATACTTCAAATAGGTTTAGGGTTATACTTCTGTATCATGGACATTTATTAATATTCATTGGTCAACATATGAGAGGTCACCACATGGTTACTTTAATTTAGATGTGAAAGTCCATTAGTGGCCAAAAATGGCAAATAGTACTGTAAAAATTACGAGTAGTAATCATTGAGAGTGCTAAGGCAACTCCATAAGAGCTGAAAAAGAAATAGAAGACTGCAAGGAGAATGCAAAAACTCTTACTGTTGAGTCCTAGAGAGACCGAAAGATCAAAATAAGTGAGGGTTCAAGGGACTTCAAGGAAGAAGCCCAATACCAACAATGTGGTCTATTGTCAACTATTCTAATATCCAAGGCTATGGTCAAGGGTGTTTTGAGGTTCTTTCTATCCATTGGTTGTGTGACTCGAAGCCTACACTGCCTGATAGAACTAGTATTGGAGGTTTATTTATAATGCCTCTTGTGATTGGAGCTATCTAGAGGTTGTAAGTAAGAAATGAAGAGCTTTGAGTTACCAATGCAGGGAGTTCTATCTATGAAAGTTTTTTGCTAGAAGTGAAGTATCTCCTGAAGAAGCAAGGCGATACATCTCTTGTCCTCCTACTATATGAAAATATTGAAGGAGATTTTACAGTCTCTGAACAAGCAATGATATCTAAAACTGATTTCATAGAAGACAAGATGTCTAAAGATGAAATGTTCTAGTTTAGGTTCCTGCATATAGTGTACAAGTGCAATAATCCCTTTGAAGAGGATGCTTTGTCTTTGTGTAGTTGATGGGAATGAGCCTGAAGCTAGGCTAAAGGAACACTAAGGCTGTCCACAAACTGATGATGTTCACAATAGTTGGCCAATAAGCTATATTTTGATTCTTTGTTTTTAATTACTTTATAATTTCCACTGTTAGTGTAGAATTTCCAATAAGCACGTCAAGGTAAGAGATTGAGCTATTTATGATTGGGAATTTCATAGTGGGTGAAGGTTTGGATGGTGTATTAGATTAAGATATTGGTATGTTTATAATACTCTTCTAAGTGTTTTGGGAATTTCCATCATGGAGAAAATGTGCTTGAGGTTTCATGAAAAGCAATGTTTTTTGTTAATCTAAAGTGGGTAGTGATGGTCCCTGCAGATGCTGTCTGCATTTTTACATGGTATCTAAAGTCTGTTTTACTAGTTTTCTGAACTTGCACGTGCTCATTAGAAACTATATATTTAGTTTTTGAAAGTTTGAAACTTTGAACTGATGGGATTTCACAATTAATAGATACTTGTACAAGGACAGAACTTAGTTATGTTTGATGTATGATTACTGAAAAGGAAAAATATTAGAATAATGGTGAGGTACCATTACTGGCTTTTATACTTCAAGTAGTTTTAGGGTTATACTTCTCTATCATGGACATTTATTAATATTCATTGGTCAACATATGAGATGTCACCACATGGTTACTTTAATTTAGATGTGAAAGTCCATTAGTGGCCAAAAATGGCAAATCGTACTGTAAAAATTACAAGTAGTAATCATTGAGAGTGCTAAGGCAACTCCATAAGAGCTGAAAAAGAAATAGAAGACTGCAAGGAGAATGCAAAAACTCTTACTATTGAATCCTAGAGATCCCGAAAGATCAAAATGAGTGAGGGTTCAAGGGACTTCAAGGAAGAATCCCAATACCAACAACACGGTCTATTGTCAACTATTCTAATATCCAAGGCTATGGTCAAGGGTGTTTTGAGGTTCTTTCTATCCATTGGTTGTGTGACTCGAAGCCTACACTGTCTGATAGAACTAGTATTGGAGGTTTATTTATAATGCCTCTTGTGATTGGACCTATATAGAGGTTGTAAGTAAGAAATGATGAGCTTTGAGTTAGCAATGCAGGGAGTTCTATCTATGAAAGTTTTCTGCTAGAAGTGAAGTATCTCCTGAAGAAGCAAGGCGATACATCTCTTGTCCTCCTACTATATGAAAATATTTAAGGAGCTATTATAGTCTCTGAACAAGTAGTGATATCTAAAACTGATTTCATAGAAGACAAGATGTCAAAAGATGAAACGTTCTAGTTTAGGTTCTTGCATACAGTGTACAAGTGCAATAATCCCTTTGAAGAGGATGCTTTGTCTTTGTGTAGTTGATGGGAATGAGCTTGAAGCTAGGCTAAAGGAACACTAAGGTTGTCCACAAACTGATGGTGTTCAAAATAGTTGGCCAATAAGCTATATTTTGATTCTTTGTTTTTAATTACTTTATAATTTCCACTGTTAGTGTAAAATTTCCAATAAGCATGTCAAGGTAAGAGATTGAGTTATTTATGATTGGGAATTTCATAGTGGGTGAAGGTCTGGATGGTGTATTAGATTAAGATATTGGTATGTTTATAATACTCTTCGAAGTGTTTTGGGAATTTCCATCATGGAGAAAATGTGCTTGAGGTTTCATGAAAAGAAATCTTTTTTGTTAATCCAAAGTGGGTAGTGATGGTCCCTGCAGATGCTGTTTGCTTTTTTACATGATATCTAAATTCTGTTTTACTAGTTTTCTGAACTTGCACGTGCTCATTAGAAACTATATATTTAGTTTCTGAAAGTTTGAAACTTTGAACTGATGGGAGTTCACAATTAATAGATACTTGTACAAGGACAGAACTTATTTATGTTTGATGTATGATTACTGAAAAGGAAAAATATCAGAATAATGGTGAGGTACCATTACTGGCTTTTATACTTCAAGTAGGTTTAGGGTTATACTTCTGTAGATGTATGTCTCCATTTGAAGGAGAAGGAAAGGAGTTTCATTCGATGGCCAAAGAAGTATTTGGAAAAGTCATCAAACTAGATGATTTTTTATGTTCTTGTCCCAAATATTGATGTTCTTGAAGTTCATGTTGTTGAGAGCATTGACTAGTAATGGCCTCTTTCTGTAGTAGCACCCCTTGTCTAGGTAGTATAATTCTATTGGTTTTCTTATACAAGGGTGTTGAACGTTGTTGGGTAACTCCATATCTCATCCTTATTTTATATGCTGGTTTGAAAGTGAATGCTTTATTGGTATCATCTGATAGATATGTTGTATTGCAATCACTAGAAGTATTTCATAGTTGCAGTCACTAGAAGTGTTTCATAGTTTCTTCACTTCAGTTTTGCGGAGTGTTATACATAGCATAGATATTTTTTAAGACTAGAATTCTTACCAAAGTGTTGAATCAACGTGTATGTGATAACAATTCCTTTTTCCTTTTGCACATTTATAATTATATTGCATGTATTGTTGTTATTAATTGTCATTGGATGCTTCAACTTTAACACAGGGACCTTTGGGAGTGTTAAATTGAAAGAAATGAAAATTATGTTATATATGTTACCACGTTGTTTCCTCCTTTACGTATGCTAGTTTAACTTGTTTGTTAATTTATTACTACTATTGTTATTGATTGACCTTGGATGCTTCAACTTTAACACATGGACCTTTGGGAGTGTTAAGTTTAAAGAAATGAAAATTATGTTTTACTTTATCTTGCATTGTCACAGCTGTACCTATGTGTTTTTGGTATTACTATTGCTGTTATTTACTGTCCTTGGATGCTTCAACATTAACATAGGGACCTTTGGGAGTGTTAAGTTGAAAGAAATGAAAATTATGCTATATATGTTACCACATTATTTTCTCCTTTACGTATGCTAGTTGAACTTGTTCGTTAATTTATTACCACTGATGTTATTGATTGTCCTTGGATGCTTCAACTTTAACACAGGGACCTTTGGGAGTGTTAAGTTGAAAGAAATGAAAATTATGTTATATATGTTACCACGTTGTTTTTTCCTTTACGTATGCTATTTTAACTTGTTCGTTAATTTGTTACTACTATTGTTATTGATTGTCCTTGGATGCTTCAGCTTTAACACAGGGACCTCTGGGAGTGTTAAGTTGAAATAAATGACCTTCCTTATATGATGATGATAAAGCTTAGAATTATTGTACAGAACACATATGGACTATACCTTGAGAGAGAAGATAAAAATTTTACCCTTCGTCTTGTGGGTAAAATGGTTGTTTCCCCACCTTGATTGTACACATCGGTCTTGTGGGTATTTTCTTGTGGGTCTTGTCTATTAAATAGGCTTTCTTATCCCTTGGCTTTAGGCATGTCTAGAGGGAGTACAATATGAGTGCAGACCGCTTACCCAAGGAAGCACTTGATATGAAGGCTGGTCTTCTCTCCTTCTCAAAACTCTGGGAAGGAGAAATTATTGAGGAAGGCTTGATACAACTCTTTTAAGAGTTTTTCTAGTATTTGTGGCATACTCATGTTTTTCCCTTTTCGAGTATGGGACTCTTTATCCTATCCTCTTATATTAGCTAGGGATATATTCTTGTTTTGATTCCCCTGTGGTGTGTTTGTTCCACCCAAGAGGCCTCTTGGATAAGCTGTCTAGGCTCATTATGTTCTCCTTGTGGTAATGCTTTTTCTATCTTTCTTTGAGATTTTGAGTTTTGTGGGTGGAGAGATGTTGGGTCAAGAGTTGGGTTGATAGCTACTGCAAATGCAAATAGTTTTTTTTGTTTTTTTATATATTTTTTGAGGTTGACAGTATTGATCCATGACCTTATGGAATGTATTTGTCTCACTCTGCCCTAAATGGGTCATAGCATCAACTGAATGGATATTTAGTTTTGACATTGAGGAATCATGCACATTGTTTCCCATAAGGTGTTCACTTAATTTTTCATGAGGGTTTATGGGTTGGCTTCTAAGTTTTCTGGGCAAGTCTAAAGTATGATGTTGTCTTTTTATTAGTTGTAAAACGAATTCTGGGAAATCCATGACACCTTTGGACAATGAAATGAAATGAACATCCCATGTACCTCATTTCTAGGCAGTTTTGGGCCCTATAACAACAAGTTACAACAATAATTAAGCCAATATGGGTATTGTTTTGAACATTATTAGGTGTGTTTCACCTTCTAGTAGCCTCGGCATTCAATTTGGGTCATTTTTGTGGATGTGAGGCAGTTATGGGCACAAGTTAGGACTATCCATGATGTCCTCCTAGAGCATACAATGACAATATCTGAGGTATGGAAAAGCTAAGAGAAGAAATCCTGGTTACGCTGAGTGGATTTTGGACCTCAATCCCCAAGCCATGAGGCAATAGGTGTAGCTGTTAAAAATTTAGTCCAGTTAGGTGTAGTTGTTTGTGGCCAGAAAGGCCTAAAAAAATTAACTGAATCTGGTTTGAATCTCATCAAGCTGGGTGTAGAACCTCAGTTATGGATGTTGTGTTTTGTGGGTGGAGAGGTGTTTGGTTGACAGCTGCTGCAAATGCGAATAGATTTTTTTTTATTTTTTATATATGTTTTGAGGTTGACAGTATTGATCCGTGACCTTGTGGTCTGTATTTGTCTCACTCTGCCCTACAATTAGCTATCTATCTCTCTCTCAGGTATGGCCATTGTTTTGTTAGTGACTTGTCTCCTAAGAGACAAAGTGTGATCGTATTATAAATCTGAGTATAGAAATTAAGGAAGGTCTAAACCACATTGTTTTCTTCTATTTGTCCATTTATAGTATTTTGCATGTGCTTGACTAATTCTGTTCATACATATCCTAGGTAATTGTAATTGATGGATGTACATAGTGCTGATATGTAGTAATCCTGGCTTGGGTTGGAGAAAAATGGGTCATAGCATCAACTGAATAGATATTTAGTTTTGACATTGAGGAATCATGAAAAAAAGAGTAAACAAAGCTCTGTAATTGAATCACATATACTTGGAGAAGGCTCAATTGGGTCTTGGGCACAGCTACAACAGAGCCAACGTGAAGTTCAATGTCAATATAGTGGATAACATGGTTATACAGGCTATTAGTCTTCTTGATACCTTGGACAAGGACATAAACACCTTCTGCATGAGAGTAAGGTATTGCAAGTTTAAACTTAGTATTGCTTTTACTTTTTGGGGGGGTTTATATGAAACAACATTTAAGATAGTTTAGTCAGGGTCAATTCTAACAGCTGTCAAGTTGAGGTCAATTTCCCATAAGTGTCTTTTAATTTTTTAGTTAGGACTCATGAATCATATTTATACTGAAAGGTAAAAGAATTTTGTTTATTAACTTAGATTTTTGAATGCTTATCATCCCATGGGATTGTTTATAGCTAGTATTATCTCGTTAACATTTGAAATAAGTATATTCAATTGAAAAGGAAAACTGCAATTATTTTGGTAAATGAAAAAAACTTAATTAAAGTGCATATTTAAAATATAAGATTCAAACAGAGAACAACTGCGATGGCAGTTATAAATTGAATCAGTGCTATGTAACAAAATAGGTTACCTATCATGAACTAGTTCTAATTACCTATACAACTAATACCTGGTGGGTTAGTTTGTGGGGTATCTTTCATCAAATGATAAATATTTGATTACCAATATGCTTTTCTATTTCCATTGATTCACATGGATAGACATTTCAAGTAAGGTTCATTTGCATCTCTCCAATGCTTGCCTCACCATCCTTTTTATCTTCATGTAATGCCAACCTCTTAAACATTCAGGAGGGGAAATTATTGGCTAATCTCACAAGGTGATTCCGTTTTTAGTTGTTCATAAGATAGCTGATAATAACGGATTTATATCTCTGGTTCAGTTTCCTCTTAATTCTTGGCACTTCATAAGATAGCTGATAATAATGGATTTATGTCTCTGGTTCAATTTCCTCTTCATACTTGGCACTTACTAACTTTACAATAGTCTGACGAGGTAGTTAAGGCCTTCATTATCCATGTTCTTAAAGTAAGTACTACCTAGATTCTAGGCTGAAACCATGTGGGGGTAGAATCTTGATAACCGGCATTCTAGGACTAGTAATTGTCCAAAAACAGGGTACAGACTAGAGTGTAATGTGTAGTCATGTGCATCTCCATGAGGTAGATCACTTTAGTTATTT
>LPNX010589916.1:35442-91591 GCA_001517045.1 Pseudotsuga menziesii | reverse complement strand
ATATATAATCTTACATGTTGCCATATTACAAAAATTTGATACCAATGGAGATCACATTGAAAGCCTTTAGTTTGCCTAAACTATGCATGCTAAATAAAAATGTATTAATATGTATTCATAAAGATTGTTTTTTTTGTCTGCATATTTAATATGTATTAATTGAAAATAATAAAGTAATATATAAGTTAAGATGATTTTAAATATTAAAAAAAAAATTCTAAATTAAAATAGATTGTAATTGTAATCAATCATAACATATTAACATAACTGTAACAAATCTACCAAAACGATATATATAACCTTACATGTGCTATATTAAAAAAAATTGATACCAATAAAGATCACATTGAAAGTTATTAGTTTGCCTAAACTATTCATGCTAAATAAAAATATATAAGATATGCTCTTTCGCGTCCCTCTATTTCATATAAATTTGTGTTACCTTCCTCCTTAATATTTATGCATGGAAGCACTTTAATGGATAACAGAGTGTGTAATTACTTTTAAATTTAAAAAATGTAAATTACAATAATTTAATTTGAATTTAAATAAAATAAAGTTGTTTATTTTAACTAATTTATTTAATTAAAGTATGAGTTTCATTTTCTCAGCAACCTGAGTTCAATATAGAGATCTGTGAAAAGTCTAGTCATGTTAGCTTTTGACTTTGTATAGCCCAAAGAATAAGTATAAGTCGTTTTGATAGCTTAAATATAGTTATATTGGTTTTTTAACTAATGATTAAATAAAACAACACATAAAAAAATTCCACAAAATTATATATTAAAAAATTTTTACACAGAAATATATATTACAAAAATTCCACAATCAATAACTGAAAAAAGAGAAACAATCCACAAAATTATATTTTAAAATAGAAAAAATGAACGTAACGTGCGGTTTCAGCACCGACATGGAAATCGTGAACCCGCAATTTGAATGACACTTTGATAAATGGCATGGAATGTAACAGAAAATTTAGTTAAAGAGGAAAAGTAAAAGCAAGGGGATCGAACCCGCGCCGTTCGATCCTATAGGTGTATGACCAAAAACAGAAACCCAGTAGCTCATAAATTCAAGGTTCATTACCTCAAAAGATGTGGAAAGATTTCAAGGTCAGTCGCTAGAAGTTGCTGGCCTATATGGGAAATCATTAAAAGTTGTTGGCTTATATGTAAATTCCTCAACTTCTCTGTCATCTAATATATATTGCCTTCCTTCCTCTCAGTTATAACAGGTAATAATACATTAACAGTGACTCATTAAAAAATATACAAACAGAAAAGAAACATAACTTAGTCAACAAAGCCAAACATAACATACAATATCACGCTCAAACATAACAGAGACGAGGCACAAACAAAGCATAAAAGACGACACCAAAGAGCGCTGAGAGGAGAAGCAAAAGCCGAAAGCCCATGGATGAGATAAAACTAAACCAGAATTCCTTTATTATTTTATAGGTCATTCTCAGCTTGCCATGGCCCAACAGTCAAAAATATTTTCATTATAGCCATTGGATGAAGAAGATTCGTGTCGTTTAGTTTAGTTTATTATTTTGGCAACTTTCGAACCTAAAACCAAAGCAGCCAAGTCAACCACCATGTAGGTTCAAAAAAAGGTGCCTCCCAAAATTCTAAATTTAAATCATGCCTGTGCTTAGTTTAAAACACAACACGCATACACTAGAAGTGCGATCGCGCTATTTTTGTGCGCACGCGTTAAAGACATGTGCATGCATTTGTTAAGTAAAAACTTTGTTTTGATTTTATTTTCAAGCATTTGCAATGGAATGATGATGATGAACAATGAGGAGGAGGATGATGACAATGATGATGATGATGGTGATGACGATGATGATAGACAATGATGGTGATGATGATGATGACAACGATGATGATGAACAATGATGGTGATGATGATGATGAGGATGATGACAATGATGATGATGAGGATGATGACTATGATGACGATGATTGAATGATAATGATGATGATGACCATGACGACGACAATGGTGATGATGACGATGATGATGCTGATGACAATGATGAAGAACAATGATGATGATAGGTTAAGTTGAAACTTTACTTTGATTTTATTTTCAAGCGTTTTCAATTTAATGATCATGATGACCATGACGTTGATGATGAACAACGATGATGATGCTGAGGAGGATGAGGATGATGAGGATGATGAGGATGATGATGATAGATTTAGTTGAAACTTTGCTTTGATTTTATTTTCAAGCATTTGCAATGGAATGATGAGGAGGAGGAGGAGGATGTGAATGATGATGATGAGGAGGAGGATGATCATGACAATGAAGATGATGATGACGGCGACTATGATGATGATGAGGATGATGATGAACAATGATGGTGATGATGATGATGAGGATCACGATGACTATGATTATGATGACGATGATTATGATGATGATGATGATGATTATGATGATGAGGATGATGATGTTGATGACGACGATGATGATGAGGAGGAGGAGGAGGATGACTATGATGATGAACAATGATGGTGATACAGATGATGAGGATGATGATCATGGTGACTATGACTTTGATGACAGTGATTATGATGATGATGATGATGATTGCAATGATGATTATGATGATGTTGATGACGACGATGATGATGAGGATGATGACTATGATGATGAAAATGATGGTGATGATGATGATGATGATGATGAGGATGCTGAAGATGCTAAGGAACAATGATGATGATGATGATGATGATGGTGATGATGATGATAAGGATGATTTCAATGATGATGATGAGGATAATGACTATGATGATGATGACGATGATGATGACGACGATGACAATGATGATGAACAATGATGGTGATGATGATGATGATGATGATGAGGACGAAGATGATGATGATGAGGAACAATGATGATGATGATGATAGGTTTAGTTGAAACTTTGCTTTGATTTTATTTTCAAGCATTTGCAATGGAATGATGATGATGAACAATGATGATGATGAGGAGGAGGATGATGACAATGATGATGATGAGGATGATGACTATGATGATGTTGAGGATGATGATGATGATGATGACGACAATGATGATGATGATGAACACTGATGGTGATGATGATGATGAGGATGATGATGATGAGGATGATGACGATGATGCTGACGACGATGATGAACAATGTTGGTGATGATGAGGATGAGGATGAGGATGATGAGGATGATGATGATGATGACGACGATGATGAACAATGCTGGTGATGATGATGATGAGGATGATGACTATGATGATGATGAAGAGGATGAGGATGATGATGATGATGATGTTGATGATGATGATGAAGATGAAAATGATGATGAACAATGATGGTGATGATGATGACGATGATGATGACAAGGATGATGGGGATGACGACGATGATGATAATTAGAGGAAATTTGGGGTCTAAAATGGGCCTTATAAGAAAACGCGCCAACAATAAGTTCTTGTGAGTTGGAAATCAAGAACTAATAGAATTCCAATAAAATGAGTCAACCATAATGGTTGAATTGACGTTTTTGTCATAAAAAAAACTACATTTTTTGTTCGTATTTTCGACATATCTCCGTGTGTTTTTGCTCAAATTTCGATTGGGAGAGCTCGTTGGATGACAAAATTTGATTCCGCATCCAACGAGTACCCACACTGCATACTTTTGATGGACCCCTCTGCCCCAAAAACAAGAAATATCTGAAACAATGTGATGATGATGTCATCATCACATTTTTTCGGGTATTTCTTATTTTTGGGGTAGTGGGGTCTGTCAAAAGTATGTAGTGTGGGTACTCGTTGGATGCGGAATCAAATTTTGTCATCCAACGAGCTCTCCCAATCGAAATTTGATAAAAAACACACGGAGATATGTCGAAAATACGAACACAAAAAGTAGTTTTTTCTTTCTTCCTCAAAAATTAATAAATATTATTTTATTATTTTAACTATTATTTTATTATTTTCCTTAGGAGGCCCTATTTAGACCTCAAAATTCCTCTAATGGAGGAACAATGATGACGATGATGATGATAGGTTTAGTTGAAACTTTGCTTTGATTTTATTTTCAAGCATTTGCAATGGAATGATGAGGAGGAGGAGGAGGAGGATGACAATGATGTTGATGACTATGATGATGATGATGATGATGATGATGATGATGAAGACAATGATGATGATGATGATGACAATGACGATGACGACAATGATGATGATCATCATGAGTAGTATGACTATGATGACGATGATTATGGTGATGATTATGATGATGATGACTATGATGGTGATGATAACAATGATGACGATGATGATGATGAGGATGATGATGATGAGGATGATGATGATGATGAGGAAGATGAAGAGGATGATGACTATGATGATGAGGATGAGGATGATGATGAGGATGATGATGATGATGATGAGGATGATGATGATGGACAACCTGCTCTGATGCTAGGGTGGATGGCATAGCGGAGGATGTAGCCACATCGACATTGGTGACAACACTAGGTTGCACGGTGGGAGAAGGTGTGGACTTGAGTGGGAAAAGTGGTGATGTATGACGATAGACGCCAACTAGTTGTAAAATGGAACGGGCCACCCTGGAAGAGGAAACGAGGTTGGTGGGGGAATATTGGGGAGGGGGATGCGGTTTGGGATGGGGTGGATGGATGGTGTAATGTGGTCGAAGGGGGGAGGGTGGAAACATGGGAAACTGCAAGGGAGGGGGTGGATGGGTGGGACAGGGGGGAGTGAGTGAATGTTGTGATGAAGACAGGGGAGCTATATGGAAGTGTGGTGGTGGATGGGTGGGGCGGGGGGAGTGATCAAATGCTGTGACAAAGAAGGGGGATCTGGATGGAAGTGTGGTGGTGGATGGGAGGCAAGGGATGGATGGAACGGGGTGGGGAGGCATGCAGGGAAAGGGACATGTATGCCAGGGGATACACCTAGCATATATGGTGGGAAAATGGAAGTCGATGGAGAGACAGTGACATCGACGTGCCTATGTACTCTGACCTACATACATATTCATGGGCTCATATATTAGTACATAAAAAATATAACTATAAAATATAAGCCATCAAAACTGAAATTAAATTTATACTTTATTACAAGATACCTGCTCACAAGGGGATCTATTGATCCTTGGCCGGGATGGCTAGCCACTTAATCCTGCAGACACCTGTTCATTTGCAAAAAAATATTTAGATTCAATTACTAAATATTAACTACATTGGAAGACAAGATTAACTACTAACATTAAATTTAATTACATAAAGAAAAATACCTATGTGTATGGTGTTGCAATGTCCTCTACAGCTGCCATGGCTCCATCTAGGTTGAAGGAACCAACGTCCTCCCACCCGGGTGTTGGAGACTCAGCACTGAATAGCTGTACATTAAAAAAAATCAAGTCATCAACATCTGATTCTAAGATAAATTTATTATCAATTATGAGATTGCATAACGTATAATCAATACTTGAACATTAAATAAAACAATAACTAACCTGGTGTAGGTAGCTCTCTGTCGCATGCTCCTACATGGGAACTTGGCATGGATTCCCACAGCGAGAACAATGATGTGGCTCTGGTCTCATTGAGCTGGATGGATCATCTTGGCTACCACATGTCACCCACATGTAGTTGTTCTCCCTGGACCACCACTAGTAGACCGTGCAGAAGTGTGTCTCTCAAGGTGGTCCTGCTCGCTCTGCGGGGACATCGCCACAAATGTTGTATTCCTAAGAAGGTGTCACGTGGCACATCTAATGGACTCATGGATCTCATTTACCCCGCTAGCTAACCCAAGGGGTTGAGGAACCGGGCTTGGCTCTCACCTAGATGCAGGAGGTCCTCTGAGTGGGTTCCGGTGCGCGTGAGGTCGATCTTGGGATGAGCCAAAATCGATGCCCTGGAACTCTGTGATGTTGAAGTGGTTCACATGGAACTCTAACACAAACTCAACCCACAGTTTCCTGATAAAATACTACGGGATCTTGACATTGTTGCATCTAGAGGCTTTTAAAAAACTAGAGGAAGATATGGTTCATGTTCAAAGATGAACTCATTGCAATATATTGGTTTTCCTTATAGGAACTAATAAATAGTTGAAGATTTGTTTAGTAGGTAAGGTAATGAGATCTAAAATTTGTTTAGTGAATAATGAAAAGAGTTCTAAATTTTGTTTAGTGAGCAATGTAAAGAGTTGCTATTTATATCATCATGGTTTAAATATTTTTGAGATATGTTTGTAATTTGTGGATGGAAGTGTCTATTCTTAAATGTAGTTAGAGGTATATATAAGTTTTGATTGATTTTAGTAGAGTAAATATCCGAAATTTTATGGTTAATTAGTTAAAGAATAATTTATATAACATGTGACATGCATTTGCTTCATTGTAATATAACTAGGTACAACTTGTTTGTTTTTAATAAAAAAGATTTGAATTAAAAAAAATAATATGTTTTCGAGAATTATATAGGACAAAATGACATGTTCACTTGATATTACTAATTCTCAATACTTTCTAACCTTTATTTGTAAAATCAAAACTCAAAGCTAGACACGCAAGGGGGAGATAAAAATGTTGATATCTAGATAGAAATGACTTGAATTTGATATAGTTGTTAACTTATTAAAATTATGTATCATACATTAAGAGTAAAAAACCCCTTGGAACAATCTCTCCTCCTGATTCAACCTAATTATAATAGTGTGTAAGCGTCCCTCTTCATGACATGCCCATGAAAACAATTTGATAACTAATTGGCACGACATGTAATTGGTGTTTGTCATCTCAGATGTAAAAATGTCTCACGAGCTTAAGAAAGAAAGTAGCAAATGATGGACGGGGAATGTTTTGCTAAACCTTAAACTTCTAAGAGTTATATCTATATAATTGCCTAATGTGGAATTTTGGGTTTCCTACATAGCCTTTTCTTTGAGGGTAGCGGAACATTACTTATATTCATTAAAATATAGACCATTTAAACATAGACATAGATTATATTTCTATTAATTAAAATAAAAGTTCATATAAATTAGATTTATATTCATTAAAATAAAATTTCATACACAGCACAATTTAAACATGAATATAAATTAAATTTATTTTAATTAAAATAAAATTTCATAAGCAATTTAAATATGAATATAAATTTTATATTTAAATTTCTTTGTAAAAGTTAACATTTCGTCCTAACAAACTTGATACGTCCAACGGCTATAATGAGGATATTTTCGACCGTTGGGCCATGGCAAGCTGAGAATGACCTATAAAATAATAAACCAATCTTCGTCCAACGGTTATAATGAGAAGAGTTTTGACCGTTGGGTCATGGCAAGCTGAGAATGACCTATAAAATAATAAACGAATCCTTGTTCAAACATTCTCTTGCTTATTTCTGGTTTAGTTTTATCTCCTCCATGCGCTTTCTGCTTTTGCTTTTCCTCTCAAGCTGTGTTTGGTGTCATCTTTTATGCTTTGTTTGCGCATGGTCTCTGCTATGTTTTAGCGTGATATTGTATGTTATTTTTCGCTTTGTTATATGTTATGTTTCTTTTCTGTTTGTATTTTTTTTAATGAGTCACTGTTAATGTATTATTACCTGTTATAACTGGGAGGAAGGGAGGCAATATATATTAGATGACAGAAAAGCTGAGGAACGGCTTTCACATCGACCTCTCAAATAAGTGATGGTGAGGTAAGGGATTTATTTGTTCATTCCTTTGTTTTCAAACTCATTAATTATTAAATTTGCTGGATGGATAGATGCTTTGTTACAAATCTTTCAATCTGTGAGTGATTGGTTACAATTTCAATTCATTTAAATTTAGGATTTCTGGTTTCATTTTTATTTGTAGGAAATGAAGATAAGATGAAAATGGCGTAGAAGGGAGCTGAGTGATCTTTGCACAGATAAGCATTTTCTTTTCCTTGCTTCTTTTAAACAGTTTGTCTATGGTTTTTCTCCTGTAATTTCGTTTTATTTATTTAAAATATAGAGAATTTACAGTAGAGTTTAGATGTTTGATTCCTTTTTTCCCTTCTTTTTTCCTCTTAATTTTGTGCTACAACCACTGAATTTTTTCATGTAATCGTGATTTAAGGATCCTTCATTTCTGCAATTTACGATTTCGGCTCTAATTAATTGCGTGTTACTGTTGGATGACTATAATCCGCAATGTCTCTTAATCATCTTGTTTGAATATTACAATGCCTCTTTATCATCTTTCTTGATGGATTGCTTGTCCATTAATTATTGATTGTCGGTTTTTGTTCATCTTAAGGTAATTTGATATCACTGCTTGAACTCGTTGAACGTTTTTTTCCACAAAAGCCTCTATCTCTCAAAAGCCTCAATTAGTGCCATTCTTAGTATAAATCATGCCGAAACTCGGGTAAAACCCTCATTATTGCTGCCATTTATTAGCCTCTCAACGTCGCCGGTTCAATTCCGCTATTGTTGTGCTTTCCTGATTATTGGAACCTTCGTCGTTGATAAAACCTCAAGAATAAATTAAGGATCACTCAGTTCAACACTACTTTTTAGTCTCTCAACGTAGCTGGTTCGATTCCGCCATTGCTCGAATTTGACTTATAATGATTTCCCATGTTGGCTATAAACTTTTAGTCGGTAACCTTGAAATCTTTCCATATCTTTTGAGATAAGGTATCTTGAAATTCTAGAAACGTCTACGGAATTAAGCCATGGGACTTTCCGTTTTCTTCCCTGAGAACCTCTAAAAATCGTGGGAGTTCGATTTGGTTATAGGTTCTGTCCGGGTAATTAATTCACATCAAGCTGGTTGTTTCTTGTTCTCGATCGGAGATTCATGTAGAGTCTTTGGTTAAACTTTAAAGAGTTATAATCTTTGCGGCTTCAACGCCTCGGGTTCGACTCCTGTGCTTTATCTTTCCTCTGTTTGAAACTTTGCTTTATCTTTCCTCTCTTTGAAACTTAAATTTCTGATGTCGTTCCGTCATTGTGTCACTCATATTTTGCCGGTTCGCCATTTCTCCACCATTTGTTATATGAAAGTTAAGATATCTATTTGTTTTTGGACATTTCGCTTTTAGATATTCGTTTTATTTTATTTCTTTTGGACATAACAGTGAAATAGTGGTTGTAAATTCACTCGATAATGATGACTATTTTTATAACTGTTTTGAATTTGATATTCAAATTCTTTTATATTGAATTTATTTTTTAATTTAATATTTAGATATTTTATGATAAATTTAATTTAATATTTAGATATTTTATAATACATTTACTATTATTATTAATATTTGTAAACATAATTTAATAAACACCACAAGCATCTAAACAAATCCAAAAATAATCCTTTAATGGATGTGAAACAAACCCCGAGAGAGTTAATGGATGTACAATCTTGATGTACATTGAATATGTCGTTGTTGTCAGCTATAAATTCCAATTCCGACAGGGACACGTTATTAAATATAATTTCAAATTTCAAATGGGATTGCGCCAATGAGTCTGTAACTTAGTTTTTTAATTTGTTTTTGTTTTATATATATTTATATAGTTAATAATTTAAATAAATAAATATAATTTAGAGTTATAAATATTTTTTTATATAGTTAACAATTTTAATATATAAATATAATTTTGAGTAATATTATATTTTTTAATTAAATAATAAACTTCTTTCCCTGGTCAATGCCAACGAGTTAGAGCCTGAATGTTTTTCAAGAAATACTTCTGCTTTTAGAATATTTTGGTGTTCTAACATTGGTAGGAAGAACATTATTTTAATATAATCTGTGTTGTCGAATAAATCTTATAGATGAGGACATTGTTCCAGTTTTGTTTTATAATGATTTTTACATATAAATCCATAATTCATAATTGTAAATGTGACACAATATTTAATGTAGATTGTAAACTTATATTAAATAATAAATAGTAAGAAGTTTAATTTGCAATATCCAAGTACCTTAAGATTTATAACCCACTATTATTCATTTATTCGTTTAGTAGATCTTTTTATTCCTATTAATCATAGGATAGACGTATAGCTTTTTGGTAATTTATTATTTAGATTGTGTCTATTAACAATATTACATTTATCATTAGATAGTATAGATTTTAGATGTATGTTTTTAATTATTTCAAAAGAATGAGGTTTAAGTTTATTTAGTAATTTTATTCAAAAGTCAATAATCATTTAGATGTCTTTATTATGAATAAAGAGATAAAAAAGAATTATTATCAGTATAAGTAAGTCTTTGATAATCTATTTCTTTCTTTATTTGTTTCTAATTATTTATTTTTTCTAATTATCTAACTATTTATAAGTAATTAATTACAATGATGATTTATTTAAGTTTTCATTGATTATTTGATATACATCATAAATCATATGTTGCTTTGTTATATTCCCTATACCATTTGTAAAAAAATCATAATCGTAAATGTAACACAATATTAAGTAAAATGGCAAATTATATATGTGACACATTAATATTTGCACAAATAGTTTAAAAGCACCACAAGTATCTAAGCAAATCCAAAAATAATCCTTTGATGGATGTGAAAGAAACCTCGGAAGAGTTAATGGATGTAAAATCTTGATGTTTATCGAATATGTTGTTGTTGTGGGCTATAAAGTCCAATTCCAACATAAATATTTAGTTTCGTATTTTATATATATCTATTTATATATATATTAAAATAATTAATATTTAAATAAATAAATATAATTTAAGTAATATATTTTTTATTTAAATAATAAACTTGTCTGGCCTGTTCGAACTCGATTTTTTTTTAATAAAGATTTGTGCTTTTGGAAATTTTTTTGGTGTTTAAATATTTGTAGCAAGAACAAGATTTTAACATCATTTATGTTATTGAATAAATCTTATAAATGAGGAGATTGTTCCAGTTTTAATTTATAATGATTTTTTATATTATTCACAACTTAGAAAATCATAATTGTAAACAATTTTGAAAATCCTAATTGTAAATGCGATACAATATTAACTAATTTAGATTGTAAACTTATATTAAATAATAAAATTGTAAACAATTTTGAAAATCCTAATTGTAAATGCGATACAATATTAACTAATTTAGATTGTAAACTTATATTAAATAATAAAATTTCAAATGGTAAGTTATTTAATTTGCTAATATTCAAGTACTTTTAGATTTATAATTAGTTATTGGTTTGTTAGATTGTTTTATTAATATTAATCATAAAATAGATGTATAGTTTTTTGGTAATTTATTATTTAGATTGTGTTTATCAACAATATCACAACTTTATCAGATATTGCAGGTATGTTGGTTATTTTAATATTTATAATTATAAAAAGTATGAGGTTTAAGTTTTTTTTAGTAATTTAGTTATAATAAAAGACATTAATCATTTGGATGTATTTATTTTTTTAAATATGACATATGAATGAATAGATTAAAAAGAATTATTCTCAATATAGGTAAGTATTTGAGAACCTAATTCTTTCTTTACTTGTTTCCAATTATTTATTTTTTAAAATATGAATGAATAAATGAAAAAAGAATTATTCTTGAAATATAGGTAAGTATATCAGAACCTATTTCCTTTACTTGTTTCTAATTATTTATTTTTTGAAATATGACATATGAATGAATAGATGAAAAAGAATTATTCTCAATATAGGTAAGCATTTGAGAACCTATTTCCTTTTTTACTTGTTTCCAATTATTTATTTTTTTCTTATTGTCTAACAATTTATAACTAATTGATTGCAATGTTAGTTTATTTAAGTTTTCACTTGATTGTTGGGTATACATCTTAAAATGTCATAAATCATATGTTGCTCTATGATATTCCCTCTACTATTTGTAAGCCATTGATTTTCAATCCATTATTTATTAGCCATTGATTTTCAATCTATTATTTATTATACATTTAAAAATATTGTAAATCATATGTTGCTTGTTTTTAACCATTTGTTTGTTTATGTTTTGTTTTTAATTTACATTTACATAATTTCTAATTAATTTTAAAGGTTTTTAATTTTATTTTCTTAATAAATGTGAAAAATTAGGGGTGTGTGTATGTGTGTCATTTTTACTATCATTTATAGTTAAATGGAAGTTAACCTTACTTTGTATAGTGGATTGTCTAGATTTTGGTCATTAATATTAAATAGGTTAGATTTTTGCTTTTAAATGTGGATTGTCTAGATTTTGGTCATTAATATTAGATAGGTTAGATTTTTGCTTTTAAATATGTTTTTTTTTTTGAAATTAATTTATACTTTTATAAAGTTGATATTTATAAACTAGAAAGACATAAACAAGGCTTTTGATATGCCATATTATATAGGATGAGAAAAGGTGGTGTCATTTTATTTAAATTAATTTCCATTGACATTGAATTTCCATATGAATGGAAGATAAAGTATTTTTTGATTATTGTTATGAATGAACTAATTTGGGTTATTTGGTTTTTCTTTAGGTTTGCATCTTAATTTAGAATTCATTATAATATTTACAAAACATCATTACATTATAAGTTTATTATTTCTAACCCATTCAAATAATAATATATAACATATTCTCATAATAACCTTCTTAAGAGTTTGAAAAAAAAAATCATATATAAAAATAAAAAACTCTGCATTAATGCTATTCTCATAATAACATATAATAACATTAAAATTCACTTGATACTTAAATACTCTTACTTTGTCACATTTTAAATTAATCGATCTCTTTTTAATGCTTATTATCAAAAGGTAATGAGCTTGACTTCCCTAAAATGACAATGCTTACTCTATTACAATGATGTATTCCTTCCAGTATTATGGTTGTTTTCCAATTTTTACAAGGTATTTTCAAGATGGTGATTCCTTCATCTTTAATTTGAACATTACGTGTTCAATTTCCATAGAATGAGAACATTGAATAATGTCATTGGCCAAAACCTCCAATGCTCCTTAAATCCAGCTTATAATGGTTTACCATATGACATGATGGTCTCAGTTGTTTCTATAAAGCAAAATCATTGGATAAACCTAATGTACATTAATTTAAGTTTTTTCACCCTCAATCAGGCCTGGAATTTCAAATTCCCTCTACCCGTCAAATGGATTTTTGTTGACGGTCTTGCGTTTTTCATGCCCTTCATTTTACGTTTTACATAAATTTGTGAGTGTCAATTTTTTTTTGTGTGTTTGTGTAAACTTTTTTTTCAGAAAGGAAAAAACCACCCTAAGCTTAGTCTCCTCATGTAGCTTGCTTGCCTCACTCCACGAGCAAATACGTGAAAGAAAAGCTCTAGGCATGAAAGCCCCATACCCCAAACTATGTGCAGTTAATGATAATGGCTATGTGCATGAGATAGGTGTTTTGCATACAAATATGTGTGCTAAGGAACCTTATAAAGGATGCCACCAGGAAAGAGCTGGATTCAATACCAGCTGAGGAGTCTACATTGAAGGTGGGGTTTTAAAAACATGAGTGTTTATCTCTTATAACCAGTATATCCCAAGCTTTGATGCCAATCATCGTAGTCCTTGGCCTTCTGTACCTATAGATAGCTCACATTGGTGAGGTTAAGCGGGTCAATAATTAGGTAGGAGTATTTTGTTATGAGCTATGATTTTGACCTACAGACTCCAGAGTGTGCAGTCTTGGGCTTCCTCCCCACAAAGTGGGTAGATGTATCAGTTTGAGGTGCAGTAAGAGAAAACATACAAATAAATCTATTGTTGGGGTTGGGTCCCACGGGGATATGTGGCTAGAGGTGGTTATCAAAGGCGTGCGTCAAGAGAACTAACAGGGGATGCATATTATGTTTCTGCAAAAGGTGGACCTAGATAGATATATAGAATTGGGGCTTTTACTAGATTTGGATCTTCCCCTATAATTTTGCATACGGATATGCTTCTTTAGTGGGTGAATCAACAAGTTCTGGGACTAGAATTGGATCTACTAGCCAAGACTTAGGTGCTATAAATAGTGCAGAATGCATGACTGATGTGGGTTTTCAAGAGTTTAGGGATATAGAACTGCAACCCATAGCCTCCAAGAGAGGTAGTCGACGGGATTTTCATGAAATGAAAAAAATGCACTGTTTTTTAACGAAAAAAAGAGTAAGCTAAGCGGTAGAATATTTGCACTTTGTACTTATCTTTCTCTCATGGATCACCTTAAAAGATTTGCACTTTTTACTTTTTTTTCTCCCATGGATCGCCTTAATTCAACAAGACAGGTTTTTCTTAAACAAAGAAATATTCTCGCATGATTTCAATTACGGACAGATTTTCCTGAAACGAAGAAAAGTTTATCGCATGGATCGCCTTAATTGAATAAAAAAAGTTTTTCTTAAACGAAGAAACGATTCTCGCATGTTTCAATTATTAATTCATTTTTAATCTATAATAATTAAAAGAAGGTGATTCGCTATTCGAACCATAGACTAGACTTCCATGGTCAAACATTTTCTTTATTTAAATGCAAATCTAAGCCTGCCAATTATGTCAATTTAACCAATGAAATTCATCCGCCTTTAAAGACGGAAACCTTCAAACTATTTTTTCATCCGAACAAATTTGAACAATTACGCGTTAGACAGTTACAATGTGAACTCAACACACACGTAGGCAAATACTATATACATCTGGCAGAGTATTCTTCCTCCGCGCCGAGGTATTTGCAGTAGAACTCTAAGATCCAGGACGAGGTTGTTATGTCAAATCCAAAAATGCAATTACCTCGGCAAGGTTGTTAGATCAAATGTTTCGGAGCGGATGCAAACTCCGCTTAGTGTATTCTATAGTACTTGCCCCACACACAGCACTAAATCCTAACCGTCCCGTAAAAAAGTGCAAACAATCCTAACATTTCGCCAGAACCAGAGAAAACGCTAATTTACATCCCAACGGGACTCAGCGCAATAGTACTTTAAAGATTAAACAATGAATCCGAATTAATAGCAATATTTAATCCGTTACACACCTTCACCCATTAACGCAAAAGGCAAACATGAGAATAAATCTGGACAACATCAATATTTAAGCCATTACACACCTTCAGGCTTCACCCATTAACACAAAAGTCAAACATGAGAATAAATCTGGACAACGAACTTACCGGGAGGAATGCGTAAGATGTATCCAGCCTGGCGTCGGTGTCAAAAACTGCGCAGAATTTGCACGCTGCAGCTTCTATCTCCTTCCAGAGTGGAGGCTTCCATGGATATTCGAAGAGAGGAGGTGTCAAGGTTAGTGCGTGGCCTGTTCGAGACTCGAGAGGTGTACGCAGATGGAAATTCAAGACCGCGATGCTTCGGCTGTTGTGGGCGTGAAATGGGTTGTGTTGGAGTCCATATTTGATACCATGGTGAGATTAATCTTCACTCACAGAAGCTACCTGGGTGGCGCGGAAGAGGTGGAAGGGTTTAAGGAGATGATTAACGTCACCATTACTAAGCTGCTAGGACTCAGGAGCATTTAATTTGGGGGATTATATTCCAATTTCCATTCCTCAGATGGCTGGATCTCCAGGGCTACGAGCGGGCAATGAAAAAGTATAGCAGGCAGAGCCTCCAGGCTTCGAGTCCGGGTGATGCCGAATGGGGTTCCTCGAAAGTTCAGGCGAAGATGCAACTTGCAAGTTGCAAGATCAACGAAAATTGAAATTCGAATTCACCAACCCCATTGTCGTGTATTAACTGCATTATCTCCATGCATTTCACGTCCTCCTACCGTCTACGTGGAACGAACGACATGCCAGGCTGCCACTACATTGTCACATCGGCATTCGGCCCTCGGGTTTGGGTCAACATGCTGGGAAAAATATCCAGGCGATACTTTCAGGCGATTTGGGTCGTCCGGGTGAAATCGTGGCAGTCCAGATGTAGACAACTTCCGCACTCCGCAGGCTAGAGACTAGTCCTAGAATCCTAGACCCCTGTTAAGCTTATTAACCTATAAAAAAATTTGACGGGTTTGCTACCAACACGGACGTCAGTTTGACGGGTTAACTATTTTATGCCCGGTCATATTTGACGTGTCAAAATCTTCATCCCCTATCAAATATGTCCTGGAAATGAAAAAACGTTCTGTGGAACGTCAAATTCCAGGCCTGCCTCAATGTCCTAGGTTCGACTTCCAATCATTGATGTCACTAAAAAAAATGAAGCAAAATCATTGGATAAACCTAATGTACTTTAATTTAACTTTTTTCACCCTCAATGTCCTAGGTTCGACTTCCTATCATTGATGTCACTAGAAAAAATGATTTTACATATAGGCCAACAACTTTTAATGATTTTCCAATCATTGATGTCACTAGAACAAACGATTCACATATAAGCTAAGGAACTTTGAAATTCCATGGGATTGAACATGTAGGGAAAGCTGAAAAAGAAGTTACGCCTAGAGTAGGTCTTATGATTATTTAATTAAATCATAAATCTTGGTAGCTCGATTCTGTTATAGGTTCTCTTGTGTCAATTAAATCACTTCAGCCTGCCTGTTTGTTTTTTTCGCGATTTCATGATCTTCTAATGGTTTGTAATCCTGGGTTAGATTCATGGATAATGAAGTCATTGCATAAATCCTTACGAATGCAATTTAATTCCAATCTTTCCAACCTTAACGCCGTGGGTTCGAGCCCCATCCTTTTACTTTTCCTCTAAATTTTTTGTTACGTTCCATGTCGTTTACCAAAGTCTCACTCAAATATTTTGCCGCTTCACGATTTTCATGTCGCTGATGAAACCCCAAGTTGCCACTTGCTAGGATTGTTCTTGCCACTGGCTAAGATTTTTCTATTTTTCTCGACATTTAGCATTATATTCATTTTAATTTAAATAATTAGTTATTTCCGAGTCTCATTTAATTTAATATATCCTTTACCATTACTACAAGAAAACGGGTATTTTAGCCTCACATTAGCACGATTATTTGTAAAGGATTTCGGAGATCCTCAATTTTCAAATAGTGGTGTAAAAGTGGTGATAATGTGGTGACACGCAAGTTGTGCTAAGATTTATGGTGTAAAAGTGGTGTTTGTAAAAATATTGATTTTGGTGTTAAATGAATATGTGACATTCCATGATGTATGGTGCAAACCACCAAAAACAATCTTAAGTGAATTGAAATTTTGTGATGCAAAACACCAAAACCAATTCAACATGGATTGAGACTTTATGGTGCAAAACACGAAAATAATAATCATTATTATTAATTTTTATTTAATATACACAAAGTTATATATGATGCAAAGCACCATAAAATAATAAATAAATATAAATCGCATATATAGATCCACATGATTAATCATTGATTAAGCATATATTTATACAATAGTTTAAATGTGTAAATTGATCAATAATAAATAATAAATTCGATATTCCTTTCATTATTATCATTATTTTTCACATTGTATGAAAATAATCTCAAAATGCCCATTCCTTCATCTTTGACCATCACACATGAAATCATCAAGTACAACATTGAGGGTCATCTAAGCATCGCTTAAGTTAAGGGTATATTTGTACACCTCAACGACACTTATTCGATTCGTATTGAATGATGTCATTGGAAAAAATATATAATCCGCCTTATGGTATGATCGTGAGTTAGGATTTTATACAACAAAATGTGTAGATGTTATTAGGTCTATGTTGATGTATAATCATCTTCCAACCATAGAAGAATAAAATTTAATAATTAAATATTAGTTTTTATTGTTTGACCAAATATATTATTTACATATATATTAATGATATTATAACAAAAATCATTCATCATATTACAACATAAATTTATCTATTTTTATTTTATTTTTGGATAATATGATTTATTATTGATACTAAAAAACAAAAAATATCATAACAATCATAAAAATTAATATCATAATAATGTTTTTAATATATATCGTGTTAATCATAATATTGTTAGGGGCTTTGAACTCTTTTCTTCGAAAAGATAAAAAGTGAATCATTTTTCAAGTTAATTAATTATGTATCATCATTAAAGTTTGGATTCATTGAATTCAATACGAGGGATTGATTTTGTCCCCAAGATTTATAAAGGCAAAGAATAATCAGAAGTAGGACTGCATTCAATTCTCGGTCAAGCCAACAATCATGTCCACCCTAAAATCATAGTGCTTCATTAATGGTGGATGCTATGGAGTTGGACATATTGCATATTCAATTAAATGTTGATGGTGAGTTGGCAATCGCAATGAAGTGACTCAACAACCACCAGTCTTTTCAGTTGTCATTTGGAAATAAGACAGTGCTAATGGTAGCTGTTAAAGCCTGAAACTATGAAATCCACGCTTTTCTCTCAACTGCATCTTCCTTCTTAGATCAAATTAATTCTTAAAGCGTCGCCTCTAGCACTGAAAGGATAAGTGCATTAGATCATTGCCAAGACCTCTTTCTAGAATAAGAGACTTTTGTGCCATATAATGTGGGCTTTATTGTTGAAACTTGGGTACATAAAATTTTGATCCATATATTTGAAATTTCTATAATAATATGTTTCAATGAGTTTCTCCAAGTAAATGTAGAAGACAATTTTGTACAAACTTTTATTGAGACATATTTGTTATGCCTAAAATAACTTTATTGGGTAGATTGCAAGTCTCGTGTATATATATATATATATATATATATATATATATATTCTTTTGTTAAATTGAATATTCATAGTAATATTTTTCCTAAGTATTCCCTTATCTAAATCTTAATACTTTTTGTCATTTCCTCAAAACAAATGTTACTATTTATTGCAGCAACTTATCAGTACAACAAAACTCAATGGTATTCAATACTTATAAAGCAACAGCATAAAAAGTACATGAAATAGATGTGGTTGGTTGAAGCTTCCCGTCCGTCATGCTTTCAGGTTAAGTTGCAGTGCACGTTAGTCTCCTAGGTCTATTGTTGTTATTTTTCCATTGCAATTTACATCATACATAACCATGAGTTAACTAATGCATGGTATGATTTATGAAATCACAACAAAGCTATAATGTTCACTGTTGAGGCCTTGACCTTGAGCTCCCCACCAATAATAATTACAGTTACTCTTTGATTACAACAAGGTAGTGGTCAAGACGAATATTACAATACAATTTAGAAGCATAAGTATTATTATATTTTTCAACCTTAATATGAGTTCAAGGAACAAGAACCAATAACAAACTCTTGTCCACCAGTCTCACACTTTTCAAAAGATGTTATTACTATTTCCCAAGGTATTTTGATTGAAATGTTGCTAATAATTCCTTATGCCCCATGATGAGAGTCATGCCCAATTATCGGTAGAGATAATTAGTATTCAATGCAAGGCCATTAAAATAGGCATTTAAATTAGGTAGATGTTGATGCTCTCCCTATACTAATGGTTGATGCTTGAGTAATGTAGTCTCCATGATCTCCATACTATGGGCTTAAATACATGAGTATCCATGATCCTTTAATGTATGGAAATGCTATTAAAATCCATATATGCTTGATGAACAAAGGCTCATGGTAATTTGCTAGAATTTCAGGGCCTCATTCTGCTTAGGGAACAAGCTCAACAATGTTTGACTTTGAAGGGGATATAGTGTGCTACCATTTCTTTGTATGGTGAGGGAAAGGTTGGGAGGTATACCTACGGAATCCAATGAATATTGTTTGATCGTTTGTTATATTTCATGGCACTCTCAATCCAAGGGAGAAACTATATCAAGTAAAACACAAAGGCTTTAGAATGCTTGAGTATACACATCTTTCTAGTTGTGAAAAATTCAACTATGTCACAATGAATATTTCCGCTTCCGAGACTACAGGAGGCAGGAAAGCTGAGTCAATGAATCAAACTATTATTCCTTTTTCTACCCAAAGCATTAACTCCATCAACCAACTTCTGAAAGAAATTGATGATTGAGTACAGGGAATAAAAAGGTAGTTGAGGGTTCAATGGTTCTACCATTGAAATCTGGCCTCACCCTAAGGCTCAGGGGTTTGAATAACTCCCCACCCTATTCCTTGTGAAATGATGCCCCTATCTCTTTCACGTTGTAGTACATAGATAGCTGTGGTATTTTTATTAATTGTATATTTACATGATATCTTCAAAATGTATTCTACCTGACTTATCACCATAACCATAGGTATCAACCTTGATCACCTATACACAAAACATCAATCAATGGAAGGGCCTTGGCCTTGAGCTCCTTTCCATGATTCAAATACAATATATACATCATGTATAATTTTAATACCATGGGGTCAAAATTGGGGTATTACAGTCCCCTCCCCCTTACAACAACACTGTCCTTAGTGCTCATCAAACTTGAACAAAACTAGATGTGCCAATCGCATGTCATCCTCCATCTCCCATGTATCCTCATCAGGACCATAGTGCTCCCATTTCACCTTTACCTATCCTATGGCTTGATTCCGAAGCATAGTGACCTTCCTATCGAGGATGTGCAATGGCTTGTTTTAGAACTCTCCCTCGGGTTCCACTTGAATCACATCCCAATTTATCACATGGCTAGGATCATGTACATATTTATTAAGTAAAGAAACACGAAAAACATTATGAGCTATAGTGATAGTAAGCAATGCAAGTCTATATGAAACTATAACTATTATTTTAAGCACTTCAAAAGGCCCACAAAATCTAGGTGACAGGTTCACACAAATTCCCATCTTCAAGGAACTCTTCCTTGGCCTCACTATGAGGTAAACATGATCCCCAACACAGAAATATCTGTACACCCTATACTTATCTGCATAGATTTTCTGTCTGTCCTAGGATGCGTTCATATTCTTCTTGATCTTTGCAACCTCCTGCTCCATTTCCTTAAGCAATTCTAGGCCAAGCACAATCCTGTTCACTAGATTATCCCAATTCACTGGTGTCCTACACCTTCTGCCATATAAAGCTTCATATGGACTCACCCCCAATGATTCTTACTGCACATTGTTATAGTAAAACTCTACCAAGTTTAAATAATCCTCCCACTTTGATGGCTTGTCCATCACATGCATGCGAAGCAGGTATTCCAGCACTTGATTCACTCTCTTTGTCTGGCCATCAGTATAAGGATGGTAAGCAGTGCTAAAATTCAGCTTTGTACCTGAATATGCAAACAAACCCTTCCAAAAATTGGAAGTGAACTTCGAATCTCTGTCGAAGACTATTTCCTTAGGAAATCCATGCAATATGCAAATCTCCTTCATGAATATTTTTTCAATTTCATCAGTCTTATGTGTGGACTTAACTGGTATAAAATGTGCTTCCTTTGTCAACTTGTCCACCACAACCATGATGGAATCATGATGTCTCTAAGTCATTGGTAGTCCTGTAATAAAATCCATGGAAATAACTTCCCATTTCCATTCTAGAACTAGAAAAGGTTGCAACAAACCTGGTGGGTGTTGATGCTCAACCTTCATTTGCTGAGATTTCATGCACCTTGAAATATATTCAGCCATGTCCTTTTTCATTCCTAGCCCAAAATACTGCTTTCTGGTTGTAGAAACTGTCTTCTGATATCCTGGGTGACCAGAATATGGATCTTGATGGATATCATCCATAACAACATTCCTCAAGTATGCTACATTTGGAATGTAAATTCTGTTCTTATAGGTAAGAAGTCCATATTCTTCCAACTTATATCACTCATACTTCTTTTCAGGATTTTGCTGCTCCAACTTATGCTTAATCTGCACATAGATTTCATCCTCAGTAATATGATTAATAATCTGTTGTCTCAAATCTGGTTGGAAAATACTTAGAGATGCCACACACATTTCATGCACCTTTCAGTCGAGTGCATCAACCACCTTATTTTCTTTTCTTTTTATGTGTTTGATCTCAAAATCAAACTCACACAAAAACTCCAGCCATCTAGCTTGCCTGGCATTCAAATTTGGTTGATCAAATAAGTATTTCAGATCACAATGGTTTGTACTTAGCTCAAATTTTGTTCCCATCAAGTAATTCCTCCACCTCTTGAGAGAATTTACTATGGCTTCAAGTTCGAAGTCATGAGTAGCATAGCTCTTCTCATTATCCTCCAAATTCCTTGACTCATAACATACCATGTGGTTGTCTTGCATAAGAAATCCTCCATGTCCTTGACCGCAGGTATTAGTACACACCACGAAGTTTTTTCTGGGTCTACAATTTTCAGAATGGGTGCAGTTGTGAGAGGATTCTTCAGCTACTGGAAGCTTTCCTCACATCTTGGGGCCCACTCAAACTTTATCCCCTTCTTTAGAAAATAAGTGTCAGGATGTGCAACCTTGGAGAATCCTTCAATGAACCTCCTGTAGTATCCTGCAAGTCCCATAAAAGACCTCACATTTGTCACATTTCTTGGAGTTGGTCAATTCATAATGGTTTCAATCTTCTCAAATTTGCATACAAATTATGCTCCTTTAGCAATTGCAATACCATTTGATCTTGTCATTATAGTACCTATTTGAGAGGTACTTCTGCTTGAAATACTTCTTGAACTGTTTCCACACAATTCTTCTTTCACCGATCTTCTTTACTTTCTTGAGGTGTTCCCACCATATGGATGCTCTTCCATTCGGATTGAAGATGCTTACTCTTGCCTTAATATTTCTAGAGTAGTCTTGGACTTGGAAATATTTCTTCATACCAAGAAGCCAAGATTCAGCTTCCTGTCCAGTATTTACCTCACCATTAAAGGTTGGAAGCCTTTCCTTCTTAAATTCATCACATGAACTATTCATGTAATGCCTCTTCTTCTTATTCCTGTGAGAAGAAGAACTTGAGACCGTAGTGGATGCTTCAAAGATGACCCACTAGAATATATTTTCCTTCTTCTAGAACTGCTCTTACTTCCCTCAGGATTTACTTCCCTATGCCCAGATTTCATCTGCCTTTGGATGTCTGTCAGACTCTGCAACATGGATGCATTCAGATGATTTTGCTCTTCCTGAGCTTTTAGCAACATTTCATTATCTTCTCTGTAACGTTTCATCTCCACCCTTAGCCTTATCATCCTGGCTGCAATATCTGGGGGAGTATCTTGATATCTCCTCCCATTAGATTCTGTCTCAGCATTTCCAACTCGAACATTTTCACCCATAGCATCTTCCTCGAGCCCATAGGGATCGTGTGCATCTATCATATCGTAGGTTCTCATGGATGAGCCAAAAAACAACTTCTCTAAACTCCAGTATGACTCTGCAAAAATGTGTTAATAAACATCGTTTTTAGCTACGCAATAATCTCAGAATTCAAAAATCACTTACAGACTATTCACTGCAGGTGTAGATAGTTGAGATCATGGCAGAATCAGATCTACAACCCAACATGAATTTCACAATCAAAAGATCAAGGAGGATAAAAAGTGCGGTGGGTTGTGAAATTGGAAACTAATCGCGACAAAGGATATTTGAGATCAACGGATGGAAGCAATTTCATTGGGTGAACTAGTAAGGAGAAATAAAAATTTTCTATGTTCAAAATTTTCATGAAAACCTCTTTAATTATTTTGGGTCCACCGTTGATCCAGATCCAATAATTGCTAGCTCATTTCGTTGATGAACTAGCATGTGAGATAATTGCAGAGAATGGGAGAAAAATATTTATGTGATTTGGTTCACTGTAATTTGAAGTCCACTCTTTTAACAATTTAACTTGGCCCATTTAGCGATTTAGCCCTGTAATGTTGTAGCTTTCTCTTTCTGCAACTATTTATCTTTTCCAATCTAGGCCCAATGTTGTAACCAAAGATCTGATACCTTAATGTAGTGTACTACAATGTTGGTATCAGAGGGTACTTTTTCTTCTATTAAATGTTCAACATGTCCGATTTAGGCCCAGTGCTACAACCAACAGCTCTGATACCACAATGTCATGTACCCATACCCTAGATACCCCAATGTCTAAAAACATTTCTTTAAACATCCAGTCATGGGTCCCGTAACATCCTTTAACATTCATCCTTGGGATTAAAAACCACTATAACAGTCGTTCCTCCCTGGAAAAATCCATTCTGGGACTAGGAAAACCTTTTTTGCACTGAACCTGTCCTTTCCAACCTTGCCTTCCGCCCTTCCACCTTCCACTGCAGATCCCAAAAAGTTGAGGTTTAATGGAGTAAAATAGTTACTCTTCCTCCATTCCACCTTCCATTGTGGGAATTAGAAACTTGGAAATTCAACAAAGTAAACGTCGATCTTCCACCTTCCACCTTTCGCACTTCGAAACATAGAAACTTTGAAATCCGATGGAGTAAAATGACCTTTTCTTCCTTCTACACCGTTTCACCTTCCACACTTCAGAACTTGGAAACTTGGAAATTCGACGGAGTAAAATTTCATTCTTCCAGCTTCCACCTTCTACACTTCGGAACACGAAAACTTGGAAATTCAACAGAGTAAAACATCGTTCTTTCACCTTCCTCCTTCCTCACTTTGGAACTCGAAAACTTGGAAATTTGATGAAGTAAAACGTCATTCTTGTTCCTTCCACCTTCCGCACTTCCGCCTTCTGCCTTTCGCCTTCCACACTTTTTCCTTCCTCCTTCCACTCCTCAGATCTTGGAAACTTGGATACTCAATGGAGTAAAATGTCGTTCTTCCACCTTTCTCCTTCCACACTTCCCACTAGGATTCCAAGGGGCAGAAACACTAAATCAAGCACATTATGACCATGTGATAGGCTTCTAGCCTTCATGAACTTAGGAATTTTTTTATTGAAACATATAAGGCATATATAGGTAAAATGTAGGAAAATAACAAAAGTAAACTTCTTCTTAAATCATCAATAAGCATTTAACACATTCATACATCCATAAGAAAATACATTGCATAATCAATAATAACATAATACTTATCTTGATGATGAAGTTGTCCCGCAACTAGCTATGTCCCTGCAATGTTCCACCCAACCATAGGCCAGTGTGTTCATTAATCTCTTCAAACCACTACCACCCCTGAGATTGGCATGATTTCCACAAGGAACTAGGGAACAACAGACCCACACACTACCTGATCATATAACACACAATCTAGCCAACATTCAGTTGGGTTTATCACACTATCCAACAAATCCAACACTCAGTTGGTTTTATCAGGCTGTAGGAATACAAGCCAAACACTGTTGGGTTTATTAGGATACATAGCTAAGCCAGCTAATAGTTGGATTTATCATATTGCTCACACTCAACCTAACATTTACAATAAATATAAGCCTATCCAACAGATGGGTTTATCAGGATTTCTAGCCAAGGATCACACACATGGCCAAAATGCACAACAAGACACAACCAAGACAACTACCAGTTGAGTTTATCATGATTCTAAAGCGGTGGAAAGGTAGAATGACTAAGCTAGTGGCTTAGTCAATACCTAGTGACACCTCCACAAGATCTATCTGGCCTGGCATCCACATTACCTGCACCCCAACACAAGGAAGAATCCCCTTCTTTGCTCTGCAGTCCCTCTGGCTATGCCTTCCCTTCTAGTTCTCTTTAGGGCATGTAGTGAATATTCACCAACCACTCTTATCTTTTCATGAGGTTCCTCTCTGCACTAGGCTTATCAATCCCATTCCTCATCTCTCCCACTCATAAGTCTTGCATACAATTCATAACCAAACTGGCTTACAAATCACAGCAACCACAATGTAAACACAACAAAACAGGTTACACTCACTCTGTAACAAAGGATACCACTGCGAAAACACCTTTTGTGACTCGGGAGAGTAATACAAACCGTTCTGAAGAATGAACCACTGAACAACAACACTGGGGAAACGATAGAGGAATATACTCTCATAAAATCGAGAGATCTCCACTACCCATTCACTTAGCATACCAACGAGTTTCTCTATCCAGGAGAGTGAATAACTCCTGCATGAATGAGGAAAATGCTATGTGCGACTCCATGATAGCAAGAGCAAAGAATCTGTATGAGAAGAACATGAATAATTGTGAATGCATGACAACAATGTCACTGAGGAACAACAAAACCTCCCTCCCCCCTGACTGAGGAAAGATGGACTAACACCCATCACGTGCTCCCTTGCATCAGAATCAATATCGTGGCTTCCCAGAATACAGGCTGTAGGATGTAGGAAATATTGGTCAAGGAATCAGACTACTATGCCTTGTTCTTCCATGGAATTATCTGCCTCAACCAACTTCTAGAAAGAAATTGATGATTGAGTGCTAGGGACAAAAAGGTAGCCGAGAATTCAAGGGTTCTCCCATTGACATCTTGCCTCACCCTAAGGCTTAGGGGTTTGACTAACTCCCCACCCTATTCCTTGTGGAATCATGCCCCCTTCTCTTTCATGTTGCAGTGCATATCTAGCTGTGGTATTTTTATTAATTGTATATTTGCATGATATATTTGAAATGTACTGTGCTTAACTTATCACCATAACCATAGGTATCAACCTTGATCACCTATAAACAAAACATCAATCAATGGCAGGGCCTTGGCCTTGAGCTCATTGCCATGATTCAAATACAATATATACATCATGTATAATTTTAATACCATGGGGTCAAAACCAGGGTATTACATATAGGCATGCAAGCACAACCCTCCACTTCAAAAATCAAGATCTCGTTCCTAAGCAAAACAGGCCCTTGGACTTTTGGTAAACCTCCATTATATTTTATTCATCCAACACCTTGAGAGTATAATAGCATTTCATGCATAAAATGATCATATCTATCTTGCTTTGGAAGGAGGCCTACAACATTACCAACCACATTAAATTCATAATATGAGGATGTGGAGATGGCATTACTTAACCATTAACAATGCTTGTAGGAGAAGCATCAACCATTACCCTTGAGTGCTTAGTGCAATGGCTTTATATTGAATATTCATTATCTCAATAAATAATTGGGCATGACACTAAGAATTGGAAAGAAGGATTTATCAATAATATTTAAATTAAAAAACCTTTAAAATTAATACTAACACCTTCCAAGCAATGTGAGACTAATGTGGAGGATCTCCTACTTGTTTCCTTAAGACTATTTGAAACATTTGAGTAATGTTATTGAAGAATGTTCTACTTTTGAAGTGTATTAGTATAGGTAGGGGTCACAGGACCCATGCAAATGGAGGTGCCACCTACCTACCTTTGGGATGTTTAAGATGATGTTAATGAGATAATACAAAGGTTGTTGTTGGGTCTCCATGATTACATTGAAAATTGTATTATTGAGTTTAAGAAGGATTTCAAGACTTGTAGTTCAAACATGGGGGGTGAAAGCAACTACTAGTCTCAAATCATTCTTGTACTTGTAATGTTGTAAAAACAATATGGAACATGTGTGTCTAGACATGGACATGTTTGTGAAAGTGTGTCTAGTCATCATCTATATAACCATAAAAATTTTGAATCTCTTATCTTTTGAATTGCACTCGGAAATTCTTTAAAGTTTGTACCTATCAAATATAAATGGTTGATGGACATCTCATATCCAAATTGATGGTGACATAGTTGAATTTTTCACAACTAGAAAGATATGTATACTCAAGCGTTCTAATTCCTTTGTGTTTTACTTGAGTTAGTTTCTCCCTTGGATTGAGAGTGCTATGAAATATAATCGAACGATCAAATAATATTCACTATATTTCGTAGGTATAGATCCCAACCTTACCCTTACCATCCATAGAAATGGTAGAACAAATATCCCCTTCAAAATCAATCATTGCTAAGCTTGTTGCCTAAGTAGAATGAGGCCCTGAAATTCTAGGAAATTGTCATTATCCTTTATTCATTAATCATATATGGACTTTAATAACATTTCCATACATTAAAGGATCATGGATATCTTATTTTGTTAAGATTCATACAACATTTTAACTAGTGTATTTAAGTGCATAGTATGGGGATCATGGAGATGACATTACTCAAGCATTAGCCATTCTTATAGGGAAATCATAATCATTTACCTAATTTGAATTCCTACTTCAATGGAATTGCATTGAATACAAATTATATCTACTAACAATTGGGCATGAGTTTGATCATGGGAAATAAGGAATTATTAACAACATTTCAATCAAAATACCTTGGGAATGAGTAAGAATATCTCTTGAAAAATGTGAGAATAGTGTACAAGAGTTTGTTCTCGGTTCTTGTTTCTTGAACTCGTACTAAGGTTGAAAAATATAGTAATACTTATGCTTCTAAATTGTATTGTAATATCCGTCTTGGACCCTACCTTGTTGTAATCAAAGTGTAACTATAATTATTCTTGGTAAGTGTTGTAATCTCACGGATCACTGAGGTTGTAATCTCACAGATCACTAAGGGTTACCTATAATACACATGGGATCATATAGACATAACAGACATAAGAGACAAGATCATAGATATGGAGAATAACAGATTATATTCTAACATGAGGGTCCATACATACACAAAACTGAATTGAGTTCTCATCTGGCTCAATAGCCTGATATATATGATTTACAAACAATTATCTATAACTACCTGTCGGTTCGGTCAACTAACACGACCTTACGCAGCCAACCGAATCTCTAATTAGTCGATTATTCAACTAGTCGGCTCACCGACTAGCTCCTCCAACATCTCCCGCAGGAACAAAATCTTTCCTCGTCCCAAAGAAATAGGGGAGGTACTTCAACAACGTGTTGTCTTAGTTGTTTCTGATATTGTTTGTTTTCATGGACTGTGTAGTTGAATGGTTTTTCATTTCTGCACGCATATTTCCACAATTGCTTCTGCTGTAATGGCCAGCTGATGTTGAAATTCTACCCAGCTCTGTAGTACTTTCTGGATGTTGATGGTCAATATTGTCATGCTTGATACGTTTGACATCTTCTCCTAGGTGGAAAGGTCTGCTATGCTTTCCATGTCGGGTCCCATGAATTGATCTTTTTCTTCTGCTGTTTCCAGTAGTCTTTTCATCTGTGGGTAGATGGTATCCAGTTTATCCAAGCTTGGGAGTGCTTGCTGTACCCATTGGTGTGCTTGTTTTTCTAGTTTCTATAGTTTAGCTGTCACCAATACAATATGATCTTCTATCTGGTTTCTTAGTGATTCTTCAGTGCCTTTTCTTCTTTCTAGCGCTTGAATTTGTTCTCGAGTTTGTCGGGTTTGCTGAAATACTTGCCCGTAATAAGTGGTCCAATCATGGAGTACTTCTTCTGTGATGATAGATTCTTCCATGTGGTCTTGCAACACTTTGTGAGCCTCTGAGAATGTTGTGTACTGTTGTCTTAACAATCTAGATGTCTCATATTTTTGGTCTTCTTTCGTATTTAGCAAATGTAATTGTAGGGTCAACACCATGCTTTCAAATAGCTGATATGCCCTTTCAAGGAACTTGTTGGTGTCAGCCTCTAGAGGTCCTGGTATTACTGTTTGGACTACTTTTTTGCATTTTAATAGAAACTTGACTTGTTCATTTTTACGGTTGTCAAGCTGTTGTCGTCTGGTTTGGGTTCTTGTTTTTGCCTCAATGGCCAAAGTTTCTAAGAGTTGTCCCAACTCTTCGTCTCTTAGCTTTGTAGCGTCGACTACAGTAGTCGATCCAAGTTGACTAAGGTGGACCATTGTCGACTATGATTCTTTGTGATGTTATTTCTTCTTTTTGTCTCTTTTTCTTTTATGTTTATGTTGTTCTATTTCTTGTTGTAATTGTGCATCTGCAAGTGGTGGATTCTCCTATGGTTGATTTTCTGGCTGCCGATCTTCAATGGTCGGTGGAATTTATGGTTGTTTTCCTTGGGTGGAACCTATAGCTGGATGTGTATCCTAAGGATTTGGCACAGATGGTTTAGAGTTTGGTAAAGGTTCTGTATTGGGAAGTGGTGGTGGAGATGGTTAATGGTCTAGTGTAATTGGTGTAGTGTGGATATTGTCAGTCGATGTTGGGTCTTCGACTTCTGGTGGTGAATTGTCTGGGTTGTATGAGAATAGGTTTTCGATCACCTGGTTAATATCTTCCAAGTTATCTTCCTCCACATCTCTTGCTGGTTCATTGGCTAGTGGAGGGAATGGGATGTCGAAAGGGATAATGGATTAGGTGTGACTTGTGACAATTTGAGATGTCTTGTCGATGTTCCTTAAGGATGTCGACTTGATAATTCCCATAGATCTTGGTTTTTGGGGTATTTGGCCAATTAGTTGCAAGAGGATCTATCTTGATCCACTAGCTTCAATCAGTTGACATTTGGTGGTAATATTCTAGACATAGGTGAGTAGTTCAGGTAATTTTTCAATGTACACCTGGAAATCACCATCCTGGTCGAACCGTTCTTTCAGTGTCTCAGGCATAGCCTTCTTAAAAATGTCGACTGGGCTTATGGTGGGTATCTGTGGGTTGTCTTCTTGTGTAATATTATTTGGGGATGGGGGTGGAGGTGTAGAAACTAAATCAACAATGTTTTCATCCATTGAAGTTGTTGTAATTTTTACTTTTTTCGGTTGTCCTTGCTTTGCTCCGGCTTCGACAAATCGTTTGAATTGTATTTCAACCGAAACTTTGTTGGTTGTTGTGTCTTCTATGATGTTGAGAGAAGTCACCAACAGTTCTTCTTCATCTTCTGATTCTGAAATGTTAAGCTTGTGCTTCCCTTTCCCTTTTTCCTGAAGTGCCTTGCTCTTCCTCGAAGCTGCTACTTCCTTTGCTATTTTCCTTAAGTTTTCTTTTGTCATAGCGTATTCTGGATCATCTGATTCAATGTCTTCTTCTAGTTCTTCTTCTCTCCCATGCTGGTTGGTCAAACTTATAATTTTCTCAGCTGGTTTAGTTACCTGCTGCTCAATTGGTGTACTTCACCTTTGGGTCGGTGGTGGTATGATTGTTATTTGCAGTCTGTTGGTGCCCTTTGCCAGTATATCATCCAGCATGAAGTTACTGATATGTAATCAGAGTTCGTAGTCCTCCTCTTTTTCTTGGTCTGTCAATGGTTCTTCAATTGTTGGATTTATTTCTTTGGCTTTTGCTGGTATTGATAACTTTGTACCGGATTGTCGAGTTAGCTCGTGGAAGGTCTCTTCGACTGTTGGGTAATAGTCGAGAGGTCTTGCTATTAATTTTTCTCCCTACATGTACCAGACTACTGTGTGGTCTAGCTTGAGTTGAATATGAGCTATTTTTGGCAGACTTCTTCGGATGTTCTGAGGCACCCTACATCTGGTTGTCTAACTCTTCAGGTTTTGGAACCAGTTTTCTAGCATTACTTTACCATTTGCAAATTCTTTTAGTGTCCCATTCTGTGAAAATGGCTTGAACCTCTACATGTGGTACTTGTGTGGTTCCTGGAACTGCTTATCCCTGATGGGACACAAGTGGTACAATGCTATCTAGAGAATCAGAGATGGGAACCTTATAATCCCTGCTGACTCCTTGCATTTCTCAGAGATACTTTTGAGCATGTTGGAAACATGGTGAGCCCAATGATAAATTTTTCATGTAGTTGCTATTGTGTCGACTGCTTCTAGCATGTCCAGCTTTAGATCACTCCCTCGACCTGTAGGAGTGAGTCCTGTTGCTATGATTTTGGCCACGATTTGCGGTGTCTGGGATTGTCTCTAACTGATCATTAGCCCTTTCGAGTTCTTTCCTTTTGGTGTTCCAGTTAGTCGTTCTACCAATTCTTCTTTTATACCAATAGGGACAGGGTTGCCTTGATTTGATAGACCAGTAAGTTTGTATATTACTTCTTCAGAAATTTTTACTGGTCGGTCGAAGTAAAATTTACCATTGTTATACCGACTAACAATAAATTTTACTATTGTTTCTTTCGTTCCTCCAAAGCTTGCCATGAACGGTGTGTTCATGTAGCTCATGATGGTGCTGTAGCTAATTTTCTCTGCTTTTGGTGTTATTTTCTTGCCTTGGTAAGCCCATTCTTTGATTTTTGCCTAGGTTTTGGTCCAGGAGGTTTCTTGTACCTTGGAATTCTTGATATTTCTTAACCTTCTCATCAATCGGGTTTTGGTGGATTGCAGTTCTTTTGTTTTTGCAGCTTTGGTTCTGGTTTTCTTCGGGGCCATCTCGTCGGTCTCTTGGTCCACTTTTCTTACAGGTTCTTAGCTCTCAAATTTCCAACTGCTGAATTGTTCTATCTCTTCAAAATACTGTAAGTGATCTTTTTCTGGCCTGATGTTTATAGGTGGAGCGGGTGACGTTTCTGTCAATGGATGTATTAATGGTGGAAGTGATGGTCCAACACGGTCTTCAAATTTTGCATTAATTGTGATTTGATTTTGGCACTCCTTCTGTCTGTAGTCATGAAGGTATGATTTGACCTTCGGGGTCATCGTTCGATGTCGATCATGCGAGCGGTCGATGGCTAAATGTCGATGGGCATGGTGTCTGTTGTCGAAATGTCGGTTATTATATTTTTCTATCATTATATTTTATGGGTGTTAGTTTTGTTTTGCTATTTTTGGAAATTTTAGATTTTTATAGCTTTGTTCTGGCAGTTATGGTCGTTATATATATATATATATATATATATATATGGACTTGTTTTAATTTTTGTACCGTTTTAATCGGGCACCATTAACAAGTTTCTGAAATATTATGCCTTGTAATGTCCTTAGTCAGACTGATCCGTTGGCATGAATCTTTTCGACAGCATAAGCTCCCATCCATTCTGTGTGTAACTTTTTGGGTTTTCCTTTTAATCGACAATTGTATAGTAAGGAAAGGTCTTCTACCAACATATTTTTGTTTTTTATAGCGGCGATCATGACAAGCCTTCTGCTGCTATTTTTGGATTTCTTGGTGTTGTAAGGAGAGCAGTCGGTGCTCTTCTATCTTGCTTAATTGCATCAGTTGGCCATTCCTGCCTTCTTTGATATTGATGTGTAAAATATCTTCTATGATAGGTGTTTGCTATCGAAAATGTAGTGGAACAACTGCTTCTTGACCATAAACTAGTCGGAACGGTGTTTGGTCGTTCGAACATTTGTAAGCTATTTTGTAAGCCCATAATACTGCACGGATCTTTTTGTCCCAATAATCCTTGTTGGTGTTGCAAATTTTTGTTAAGCCCTTTCTTAATGTTTTGTTAAATGCCTCTATTTCTCCATTCAACTGAGGGTGATAAGCTGTACTATGTCGGTGGTCAATTTTGAACTAGTCTATTAGTGCTTTGATGGTTTTGTTAATAAAGTGTGACCCTTGGTCACTGATTAGGGTTATTGGGCATCCGAATCTAGTAATTATATTTTTGTAGATAAATTTAGCAGCTATCTCACTGGAATCTAGTAATTATATTGGGCATCCGAATCTAGGTTCTACTTCTGCCCACTTGGGTACATATTCTACTGCGGTTATTATGTGTCGTGCACCTATTCTTTTTGCTGCTATCGGGAATGGTCCTATGAAGTCGATGGCCCAAATTTCGAATGTAAAACTTGCATTTACTGATATTAAGGGAATTTTTGTACTAGGCAGAGGTCGACCCAGTCGTTGACATCTGTCTCACTGGCTAACAAACTTTTTACAATCCTTGTATAGTGTCGGCCACCATAGCCTTGATTGTTGGATTTTCTTGGCAGTTGTATCTGCTTGAAAATGTCCTCCCGCCGGTCTATAGTGTGTTTTGTACATGATATTATCTTTTTCATGTTATAATACACATCGTCTGAGGATTTCATGTAGGCCCATTTTATATTAAAATCCATTTATGAGGCTATATGGTGCAGCTTTCATAGATAATATTTGTTTCTTTTTCATGCTCATGCCTCTTGGTTCTTAACCATTTTCTAAGAATTGAGCTATTTCCTCTAATTTTTTGGGGACTACTTCTATTCAAAATTAGTGTGCATCTGGTAGGTCGTCTTGAATCCTATTGGTTCCTCTCCCGTATCGATTCTCGACAAGTGGTCGGGTCCGACATTTAATTTTCCTAGTTTAACAACGACTTCATATTCGAATTCTTGGAACAGTAGTAGCCATCGACAAATTCTCCCATGGTGCAAGGGTTTGTTCACAAGGTATTTCAATTCTTGGTGGTCGATATAGAAGATGAAAGGATTGGCTAGTAGGTAATGTTGATACTTCTGTAATGCAAAAAGCATTCCTAATGCTTCTCTCTCTGTTGTCGAATAGTTTCTTTCTGCCATATTTAGTTTTCTGCTGCTATAAACTATAGGGTAATCCATTCCATCGTCCCCTGATTGTGTTAAGATCACTCCTATTTCTAGGCATGATGCGTCGATATGTACGTGAAATTTGATCGACCAATTCAGGAACCTTAAGATAGGTGCCTCTACTAGTTTCCTTTTTAGTGTTTCAAATGATACATTACATTCATCTGTCCAGTCGAACTCCTAATATTCTCTTAATAGATCTTCCAGTGGGTAGGTCATATCTGAGTAGTATCTCATAAATTTCTTGTAATATCCTGTATGACCATGTAGTACCCTGACTTGTTTTGGGTTCACTAGTGGTTTTAAGTAGAGGATAATCTTTATTTTTGCAAAGTCGACCTTGATGCCTTCTTTGGATGTAATGTGCCCTAGTAGTATCCCTATATGAGTTAAGAATATGCATTTCCTTATGTTTAGAGATAGTTGTATTTGTCGTCATCGTTCCAACATGAGCCTTAGCCATTTGCAGTGATCTTTCAACATAGAGTATATTGTCCAATCATCGAAATACACTGCCATTTTTTGTAGATATATTCTTGAAATGTTTTGACCACAATTCTCGAAAATACTACAGGTGCGTTTTTTAGACCAAAAGGCATAACTCTGTAGGAAAATGATCCAAATTCACATACAAATGTCGTCTTTTTCTAGTCTTCTTTGGCTATTGGTACTTGGTTGTAACCTGATAATCTGTCTGTAAACGGGTAGCAGTCATGTCCTGCAACTTCATTTAGTATTTCATATGCATAGGGTGTTGGGAATGGGTCTGTTAAGGTGACTTTGTTTAATTCTCTGAAGTTGACATAGATCCTTAGCTTTGTCAGGTCGTGTTTATTTGGTTGTACGACCATTGGGCTTTCCCATTCTGATTGGTCAATAGGGTAGATAATTCCTGCTGCAAGCATATTGTTGATCTCTTTCTTGACTATCTCTTTGTATTTGTGAACTAATTTGTATAGCCTCTTCTTCACAGGTCGGGCATCAGGTTTAATGTCGATCTTCATTTCTCCCATTTCATGGACTAGACCTTTGAGACCCTTGTAGTCTCTAGTGAATACATCCTGTAATTCTTTAAGTAAGTTTACTATTTCAGTTGTTTGTTCTTCACTCCAGTAATCGCCAATTTTTGCCATTTTTGGTCGATCATCATTTGATATGTCAAAGTCTTTAGTTTTAACTTTGGCATCTAACCATTCCGATGCTTTAGCTTCATTGAATGGTCGACTCCCTTCTTTGATTTATGAGAATGTAGAAGGAAAGTCTGCAGTAGTCATTCGATCAGTATCTTCTTTATCGGTTGTCTCGACTTTAAGTACTGTGTGAATTGGTTTTGTTGTTTCTGAATGGTATGATTTCCATCGAAATCTTTTTCCTTCTGTATTTTCATTTTCCATTTGTAGTCTTGTTGACTATGGTAATATCTTGGTTTGTATGTTATTACATGGTATTGTCGGTCGATCATAGTTTTGTGTTAGGGTGTTGTTCCTGGTTGCTTATATAAATGCTTTGATTTGTTTTGCAATTTCGACTAACTTTTCGTTTTATGGTATAAAGTTGAAGTATTTGATGAATTTCTCTCTAAGTTCGTGCCATTGAAATGTTTTGCCCCGTGCTTCTTCCATTTTGTACCATTTGTTTGATAAGTCGGATAGCGTCGATGGAAACAGGTGTGGCAATGTACGTTCATCTTTATATCCAAGTCTTTTCCACTCTCTTTCACATGTCTTTATGTGTTTCTTTGGTTCTTTCCCTTGGATGAACATAGGTATTTCTGCTTGTTTGGTTAACCTCTTTCCTCCGAATCTTTCTACAAAGTAAGTCGAAGTTGTTGTCCATGTTTGCAATCTTGATTGATGGTTATCCCACCATCTAACAGCTTGTCCTCTGAAGGCTTCTACTAAGCTTTGTAGTCGGTCATGTTCACCAATGTTTTTAGATACTTGTTCTATATGCATAACTGGTGATTCTTTTTCTTTATATCTTGGGATTTGTCTGATACTTACATTTGTTGGTTTTAAGGTAGGGTATTCCCTACTTTTCTTTCCGAATATTTATGGGATAATGGAAACTAAGAAACATTGTTGGACTGGTTTCTTCTATACATTCTAAATGGTCCAACAACCCATTGATTGTGTTTCATAGTTTTCAACTTCCCAATCATATAGTTCTACTTCTGAGTTGTATCCTACTAAATCTTGATTGCCTAAGTGAAGGTCACCATAGATATTGGGTTCTGTGTAGTCTTCATTATTTTGTATTTGGTATAGTTCTCAGATGTTGACTTCTTCATCAATAGGTTCTATCCAAGGTTCTCCTTGGGATGGGTGGATAGGTACTATGACTTTCTATCCATTCCCTTTTAGTTTTATCCTTTCTTTGTCTAAATATATCGATGCTTTCATTTTTCTTCCCCAAGGTCGACCTACTAAAGCTGAGAAGGAACTAGAACCTTCCTTAGGGTCAATAATTTCAAAGTCAACTTTGGTCGATATTCCTTTTATTGTTTTATCAACATTTCTCCAAGCTCCGATGGGTTCGACCAGAACTTGGTAGGCTAACTTGAGGTATATCCTTGACTCATATAGTCGAGGTCTTCCCAACTTTTCCCAAGTGTTGTGAGTCATAATATTTACTTGTGATCCAAAGTCGAGCACAACTTGTCGAATATGTTATCCTTCAATTTCTATGTGGACAAGTGGGTCGGCATCACTTTTGTCCTTTTGGTTTAGACTGCATATGTTTTTTGTTTGTTTTTCTATATTATTATTATGCTTCATATTATATAATAATTCAACGAATTGAGATACTGCTTTATCATCTTGTACTAAATGTATTAATTCTTTAACTGTGCTTTATAGACTATCAACAGCTTCTTCTTGTCTAGCAAATTCTTTAAATATATTCGTTGCGTCATTATACAATTTTTTTTGTTTAACTAGGTTAGGATAATTGTTCTTTTCTTTTACTTTGCTTATACATGGGTTGTCAATCCCAATTTTTGTCCCTTGTCAGGTTACTATATGTAGGTTCTTCGTATTTATTACATCATGTTTTTGAACGCACGACAAGACATTAACATTTTTCTTTTTATTGATTTTATCAAGCATGGTAGGACAATCCTCTAATGAGTGATTGACTACACCACGACTAGTACAAAAATTTTAATCGGTTCTGTCCTTGTATGGCAATCTGCATATCGATGACCTTCTTTGTAGCATGTAAAGCACCGGATGGGCCAATATGGTCGATTGTCACGATTCCCAAAGAACCAACCTTGACCTCCATATCCTCCATGATGGTTGTCGAACCAGTGCTCATATCGACGACCTTCATATCTTTGATTATTCAGTTCTTTTTTATCATTACTTTGCTAGTTGTTATCGATGTTCTGTGCGACTACTTGGTAGTTTTGTCGGTTCTTTGAATTTAGATGGCAGTCGGCTATTGCGTGAATTTTTACTTCACATATTGCACACCAAGATGCTATGTCATTTTTCATGTTATATGGGCAATATTTCATTGTGTGTTCTCTATTTTCTTGGCAGATGCTGCAGAAGCATTTTGTTTGAACAAATTGAATCTCCTATCTGACCAGACATCCTGTTGCTTGAGGTTCAACTCTTTCAATGATTTCTGCATGATTTCTAGTTGTTCTTCCAATCTAGTATCCATGGGATATGCTGGGAAGTCTTTGTCCATCTCCACTTGCAGAGCTTTGGTAAGCGCATCCTCATACGTTTTAAATGTCTCCAAGCTTATGTGCTGCCATATTTTCTATGATAGACGTATAAGAAACCACTAAATTAATAGTTGTTCATCAATTACATAGTATAGTTAGATGAGTAGGTATTTCCATCATTTGTCATATTCTCGGATAGACTCTGCTGGCTTTTAAGATTTTGTTTTCAACTTTTTGGCTGCCAGATGTTTTGCGTCTGGAGTTTTAAAGAAAGACAAAAAATGTTCTTTCATTTCTTCTTTAGATGCTTGGGGAGTTCTCTCAATATAGGTCATGTACCACGTTAGTGCTCTTTTCCTCAAGGCATCAACGAAATGTGCCATCTGTCAATCTTTAGTTGTAACTTGATTTGTGTCCCATGTTGACTCACAGACGAACCAATGTCATCTAGGATCTTCGTCACCCTCGTATAGAGGGATACACGCTGATCCGTGACCCATGTCGGTCTTGTTGTCATTGTCTTCTCCAAGAGGTGGCGGTGTTGGAAGTGGTAGTGGGATGTTTTGTTTGTCATGTTGTGCAGAGCTGTTGTCGATGGAAGTTTTGTTCCCATCGGTTGTTTTGTTTGTTGTTTCTTCTTCGACAAGCAGTTGGTTTGGGTTGACTTCTCCTGTCGATGTCCAACTGCACTGATTTGTCTGCAGGTCCGACTGTTTTGTATTTTCCAAAGCTGTGTTTGGCAGGGGGGTGCTCCTTCATGTGTCTGGTAAAGTAAGTGGTTTGGTTGGAAGGGTATGCCTGAAGTGTTACCCAGTTTCCTTTCTCCGGTTGATGGATCATGATACGATTATCATCATTTACCTCATCGTCTAGTCGAATCCATATACCAAACTCACCAGCTCTTAGTCTTAGGTATTCTTCGACAATGGCTTGTATCTTGGTACTCGGATTCGTTGGAGAGGTCTTAGCTCCTGGGGGGATTTCTACTTGGAGAGCTTCACGCTTCTCTATCCACAAGTCTTTTTCCATGGGTGATGCTTCTTCATCCATGCCTTCTTCTTGTTGGTCATGAATCGACTCTAGTGAATTTATTTCTTGGTCTGTCACCCTAGTATTCATTCCTATTTGTAGTGCTATAGCCCATTCTCTTCTTTCTTCCCTTATTTTTATCCTCTTCTCTCTTTCTACTTTATGTAAATCTGTCATACCTTTATGTGTCACTGTTCGTTTGATTTCCTTTTTAGGTTGACTTTTCATTGCTGGTGATGGTATCTTCTTCATTCGACTAGAATCCTCTTCAATTTACCTCGAAATATGACCAGCTACCCCCCCATAGCCTACACGACGCTTTAGAAAGCTTGAATAGTTCTGTTTACTTGCTTAGGAAATATTCCCACTCCCTTTCGGCAATAAAATTTTCCCACTTTTCTATTTCTCCGCCCAGTTAGAATTTGGAGGTGGTTCATGTAATGACAGATGAGTTTCTACAATATGAACCACTCGTTTTTCTATTAGGAACTTGAATAGCAGGGTCAGTACGGAGCACGGGAATTGCTCGATAAGGTCTGTATAAAATCTTTCCTGAACGGTTTCGACCGAAGTTCTTTCTTCTATGGCTTGCTCCACGCAGAATTCGTCTGTGATATTTTCAAACCACTCCAACATGTTTGTTCGTCCCCCTCGAATCAGTTTCTCTAGCAGCTCTTGGTCCTTAGTTTCTTCTGGCTTTTTCATCCAGAAGTTTTTTCAAAAGCTGGGGTACCAATTCTATGAACTTCTCATGAGTTTCAGTGAATAATTTCTCCTTCTCCTGAGCAATAATTAATCTGTTTCTCCTCGCGTAATTATGCAAATAATTTGCTATCTTATGCTCTCACCAGTTCTTAATCTCCTGTTCTGATATCATCTGCTTATAGTCATTATGTTCAAATATGTACTACATGCAACGAGCCAATGTTGTAATCTCACGGATCACTGAGGGTTACCTATAATACACATTGGATGATATAGACATAATAGACACAAGAGACAAGATCATAGATATGGAGAATAACAGATTATATTATAACATGAGGGTCCAGACATACACAGAACTGAACCGAGTTCTCATATGGCTTAACAACCTAATATATATGATTTACAAATAGTTATCTATAACTACCTCTCGGTTTGGTCAACCGACATGACCTTACGCGACTGACCTAATCTCTAATTAGTCGGCTATTCGACTAGTTGGCTCACCAACTAGCTCCTCCAACAGTAAGGAGCTCAAGGCCAAGGCCCCAATAGTGGACATTATAGCTTTGTTGTGATTTCAAAATTAGACCATGCATTAGTTAAAGCATGGTTATGTATGATGTATAATGCAATGGAAAAATTAAAAAAAAATAGACCTAAGTGGCTAATGTGCGTTGCAACGTAATGACAAAGGAAAAAGAATCCATTCGAGGGAAAATTCAATGACAAGGAAACCTTGAGATTCTAATAGATGATGACGTATTGTCATCATGGTGCCTTGGGAACTAGATCAAAGTGAATAATTTATATTCACTTAACAAACTAAAAGCCAAAATGTGTTCAATGTTAATTTTTAAGCGTTGCAAAACAATGCATCATTTACATAAAACAATGGATAAATTTTTATTAGATCACAAGTGAATAGTAAGCTACTATAATTATACGTTCCTTTTAATTAGCAAAAAAAACTACTATCAGTAAAATTCTTATAAAACAATAATATTACTCACATCTGAGTAATACTATTATTCAATGATAATGGGGAAGAAAATATATATAAATTAAATCTGTTTGTATATTATAGCAATCCACCCTTTAATGGATAAAAATCTATTATCTAATTATATATTAGAAGATGGAATTAAATGAAAGGAAAATTGTAAATATATATAAACATATTTAAAGGTACAAAAGAAGGGGCTACGTTAAAGAGGAGATATGGACTCGAACACTACGACATGAATGAGTGGATGGATTGGCGTTGAAGGCTTGCCATAAGCATCAATGCGCACAATCTTCCCCCTAATTGATAGGTATCATTTATACTCCCCATGTTAATGTTATCTTTATTATGTCCCCGAAGGGAACATATATATATATATATATATGTGGTTCACTTGTATTAATCTGCCTCTTCCAAATTTTAATTTTTATAGTTTTCAAATGTTCAAGGTTAAGTTAAAAAAATATTTAAATAATTTTTTATAATTGTAATTTTCGCAAACTGTGATTGGTTGAAAAATATAAGACATCATATTTAGAAAAAATTGTTCCCAATCGTTGGCGGCTACATTAGGTCATACAAAGGTACTCTCATATTTACTGCTTTGCGTCAGTGCTATATTGACCCTAGTGAACCTAATGGACAACCGAGATATCCGGCGGAAGCTATACAAGGCTAGGGTTTGAGGTTCATTTTGACTCAGGCCCGCTTCTACTATATACTTTTGACTGGGGGATTTCGAAGTTCTCCTACTCATTGTTTCTTACCTCCCGTTTTGGTCATTCGGCACAGGTTGCAGCCGTGATAGCAGTTTGCTGGTGACTTGCACTTTGTCATGCAGTTTTTTCCGAGCTTCTGGGTGGATATCTGCGCTTTTTCTTTTTATATGTTTTGACTCACTTCTTAGGGTTCTGAACCTTAAAGTTTTTCCATTTCTTTACATTTATTCTTATTGTTTAAACTATAATGGGGGTTTCGGTGGGGATGCTTTGGTGCGGTGGCTTAAGATTTAGTTTTGTAGTTAATTGATTATTAGGGTTTCTAGGCGAGGGTTTTCATATGTATGACAACAAATTTGCAGAGTGTTAGACAAAAATCAATGGCGGAGGCTTACCGGAGAGATGGTCGCTCATTGGGGATACCTGCTCCGGCCAAGCGTGCTCGTGGTAAGCCTCTTTCTGGTTTCTTTCTACTGTTTTGTTTCATTGCAGGGGAAGTTTGCTTGATTATTATTGTTTGTGTTATTTTAATGTTTTAAATGACGAGCTGAAGGAAATAACCTCGAAGTTACAGGCTGCACTTTGGGATAATTGTCTCCTTTGGCTGTTGTCTTCTGCCAAAATTGTTAATTTTTGCACACGGCCTCAGCTCGTTTTTGACCTTGCTATTTGTACAGCAGAAGGGAATCCGGATAGACAGTTGAATGATCCATCTGGATAGTACCCAAGTTCCATTAGCTACTGAGTGGTTATTGTTACTAGCACATTCGAGCATTATTGCTTGATTTTAGTTAAGAAGTGCGTTAATTTTTTCTGGTGGCATAGACGAATCTGTGTTGTTATACATTTAAATGAAATTCAGTTCAGCCCACTTCGGACATGCTTGTACATTCAGTATCTAGGTTATAGCAGTTTTTTTTCAACCTTCTCGATGTGGGCTTGCATAGGGCTTCTGACGAATGTTTTTTTCTGTTTACACCATACATTTATTATGATGTTGAATTATATGGATAGACTCTTTGGGAGTTGTGGCGAATTTGGAAATCTGTATTTTAAAGGTGATCTCCTTCCTGATAGAATTTATGGTGGTCGTGATGTACCTGGTTGTTTACCTGACATGACTGGTCGGTCATTTCTACGGGATTGGGGTCATTTCTATGGGAATCCAATCTCGCTGGAGCTCTAGATTCTCATGTTCGAAATGGGATATCTGCTTAATTATCTCGATCTCTTTGTATCGCAAACATAAACTTTTTGCCTTGTGGCCTTGTATGGTGTTTATGTAGAGGATTTTTATTTTAAATTTTGTTTTGGTTCCAGCTTGAATATTCTAGCGATATTGGTGGTTTGGGAGTAGGTTAGGAGGCAGTGGAGGTTATGGAGGGCTGTCAGGTTCTTCCCTTGTGGACTCTGTTTTGATGGGTCAAAGGAAAGGTATTGGAAGTGTGGATCCTTGATTTGGGGGAAAGTTGGGGAACATAGGTTAGGGCTATCAAATATCAGATGCTCAGGGGCTGAGAGACTCTCTGAAAAGGCCTGATGAGCACCTCCCACCAGATGCATCGAATACTCTTTTTTGTTGAGGGTCTTCCTGTCGCAGGGAAGCTCCACGTATCCTTTCGTAGTTTTTGTGTGGTTTAGGATTTGTTATTTAGCATCTATGCTTGTTTTTCTTTTTCCTTTGGCATTTATGTATGCTTGTTCTGTAGCGTGTGCTTTTACTTAACCCGACAACATACATTTTCCGTCCATTCATTGGTTTCAAAGAAGTTCCACTAGTACAGAAGGAGCCTAAATGCGTGACTGTTGTATTTATTGATAGCTTCAGCCGTGAATGATAGCTTGGCTTTTAATACATGTGCAGAGCAGTTTAGATTTTGTCTATTTATTCATAGATATGAAGGCGATTAATACATAAGTATTAAATGTTGCCTCGCACCCATAATAATATGGTCCATTGGATCTCAAATGTTTGAGACATTTGAGATCCAATAGTTCACAAAAAGCTTAATGTAATCGTATCATTTGAGATCCAATAGTTCATAAAGCTTAGTGTAATTGTATCAGTAGGTGTTGGTTCATAAGGATGAAATAGATAAAGGCAATAAATATCCTTTCCTTCTCAAACCAGAAGGAATGAAGGGCGTACTTATTTGGGGCAGCATTTAATACTATGCAGCATGCTATGTATTTATGTATTTTTTGCCAGATATGAATGATAGCTTGGCTTTAATACATGTGCAGAGCAATTTAGATTTTGTGTATTTATTGATAGGTTTTGACGGCGGACAGTGCGACCGCCGTCGCATTAAATACTCTGCTGCATGCAGAGTATTGCTCGCCCTGGAGCATGGAGGAGATCCGCGTGCTCTACGTACCACGATAATCTGGTTTTTCAACGTACCGCGATAGTCTGGTTTTTCAACTGGATTCAATATATTAGATGTACCTCGTTTATAAAATACATCTAATATAAAATTAAATACACATTAGATTAAACTATCTTTAATGTCTCTGCTGCTCCGTGCTTACAAACTCCCCGTGAGCGAACTACTGAGCAGAACTCTCTCATCATGGGAAACTACATTCATAGTGCTCCACATTCCAATAATAATATTTAATATTTAATAACAACTAGATTTAAGGCAAAGGTTTTGCTTCAGAATATTTGGCTCAGTCAGGTAATTATTTTAAATAAATTGTTTCAATAAAATTCTCACTTTTTCAGTGTTTTTCAATCTGTGTCCAGATTGCCGATTTGTTTCAATTATTTCCTTAACGATCTCAAGGTCATGTTTATTGAGTTTTCTATGTCTTTTGATGATTTTGAAGAGAGGGTTTTAAAGGGATTTCATACATATATTTTTTCCCATTTATATATTTCTTTTTATTGATTAATTAACGGGAAGAATGGGACAGACAGGCATTTAGATTTATGCTTACATGCGTGTATTTCTAAGGGATTTAAACAAATTACTGTATTCAGTTTGATATTCTTGGTTTCGATCTTTAAGAGCTCAAAATGTTTGAGTACAACGATTGTGGCGTTTGAGAAAAATAGAACCATGTTCGTTCTTTTTAATAGATCTTCTTTTATTTTTAAAATTTTGTGTTTTTGCAGGAGGTAGAATTTTAAGTATAACCATTATGAAAATCAAGGAACTACGTGTGTAATTGTTTCTGCATGCCTTCTTTAGTTTCTTTTAATTTTTTCCTGTTTAGGTGGAGTTTGGAAAATGTGTTGGGTATTTAGGGTATTGAAACCGTTTTCTATTTTTATTTTATTTTCTCTTCTTTCAAAGAATGCATTTTTTTATTATTTTATGGAATATGAAGTCCAAAGAAAGGCCTGTAGAAAATGGGTGTTATATTTTCTCGAGATCTTGATTCTTTTTAATTTCATTTTGGTGTGTTTTTACAGGAGTTGGAAAGTTTTAACTTTTAGTATAACGAAGTTCAAGGAACTACCAGAAATTCCTTTTGTTTATCTAGACCTTGTTTAAATTCATTTCATTTTGGTTTTTTGACAGGGATTTGAATGAGGTGTAGGGTTTTTATGTGATTTGAATAGTTTTATACCATCAATATGAACTTTTGGGTTTTTCTTAATTATAATTTAACATTGCAGATGACATGTTAAAACAGAAGAGCGTGGAGTCCCCCCTTCGGAGTAAAATGAAAGCTCTTCCTTAGAAATGGCGAGTTAGTTACGGAGCATCTATCTAGAATTTCGAGACCGAGACCGATTCCAACTGTACTGGTAAAGCAGCTGAGCAGTCCAAACTCACTAATGAACTAGTCAGGCATATCACAATAACGATTTACTTACGTTGACAAAATAAAACAAAACATAGACACCCTCTCTGTTTCATTAATACTCTTTTGTATTTATTGGTTAAGTACTTAATTAACGGTGTCTTTGAAAGCAACAGTGGCCACCTGATTGATTTCAAATCAAAATCGAGCCGAGTTGAGTTGTGTTGTTACTGTCATATGAATAAATGAAGTTCTTTTTATTTTTATGCATGTACTCTACAGTTTCTCTGTTTTTTGTTTCCTTTTGATTGCATTTTAATGTACTCTACAGTTGGTATAGATAGATTGCTTCCCCGGTAAATTTGTAGGAGCGATTTATTTTCTTTCTTATAAGGGTAATTTGGTCCTGAGTCCTTTTAGAATATATCTGCATACAAGCCATCTGTAAACTAGGCATGTGTTCTACACATATAATGTTTGTTATCGAGTTTTATAATTGAAGTTTTTCGAGTAAGATATGACAATCCTATGATATGTGTTATTAAGTTGTGTTTCATGTGGATTTGATGTGCAATAATGATTGTATATTTAAGGGTGTATATTAAGTATCACTTAAAGAATGATTCTATTTGTTATATTGTTGTGCTCTTGATTATGTTGTTAGAAGCTTATATTTGTATTGATATTGAAAACCACAAAAGAATATGGTATAATCATTTGTACACCAGTTAGATGTAAGACTTAATACATGCTTGAAGGTTTTAAACTATTTGTGATCTCTTAATGTGGTATTTATGCTTAAACATAATGAACTTATGTATTGATACATCTCTCCCTATAAGAGGTGGGCAAGGGTATTCCCTTCATATCATATAATTAGGATGATTAACCACAAGTTTACAATCAATGTATTACAAACATAAAGTACATATTGTGTGAAGGATCACTTATAAGAGGTGGGCAAGGGTATTCCCTTCATATCATATAATTAGGATGGTTAACCACGAGTTTACAATCAATGTATTACAAATGTAAAGTACATATTGTGTGAAGGATTAGTTATTAGTGCTTGCTAGGGATTCTTAAATGAGAAGAATAATACAAATTGATGACAATTTTTTTTATTAAATAGTTGAAACATGTATGGTTGGTCCTTTTGTTAGAGGCTATGACAAATTATGATAAGTAGTTCAATATAAACTCACAAGAAAAATATTGGGGTTTGTTTCTACTGTATCTTATAGTTAATTGTATTTAAAAGATGTGATGCTACTAGTAAGTGTTGTATCCATATTCACACATGATACTTGACGGCGTTAATATATTAGTGTAGAGTTAATTACTATATTTGGAATCCTATAGAGAGGATATATTGAAATATACTATTTGAAATAAAAGTTACCTTAGAGTGATTTGGAATCCTATTAGAGAGGATATATTCAAATATACTATTTGAAATAAAAGTTACCTTAGAGTGAATATACTTCATAAGTAAGTGATTATCTGATTTATAAAGAACTATTACTGTTGTGGATTAATCACTAGATAGTATGCCTACTTAGTAGATAAGCTTTATGTTATTTGACTATGCTTAATAGAGATGAGATTATGATAATCAATGCTAACATAATTGATTGTTTCAATAATGATAAGGAAAATTTTTGCACCCCATCACTACAACAAAAACTGGATTTAGCGTTGGATATAGTGTAATTTTTTCTCAATTGTGGTGAACAATCTGGCGCTATTGTACATTTTCGTAAAACTTCGTCTATTGCATCTTTTTTTCGTCTTTTTTAATGTCCATTTTTGCGCCCAACTTTTTGCGACTTTTGTTATGTTTTTATTTCAACCCAATTTTGCAACTTCTATTGCATTTTTTTGTGTGTATTTTGTTACATCCTTGTCTGCACCCAGTTTCATGCTCAATTTTGCATCCAATTTTGCGTCTTATTTTGCTCCTAGTTTTTCATCGAGTCTTGCACCCAATTTTGCACCATGTTTTGCATAAAATTATGTGTCCAATTCTACATTTAACGTTGCATCTAGGATTGCATCCAATTTTCAGCCCAATGTTGCGTCTAGTTTTGCATCCAATTTTACTTATAATGTTGCATCCCTATTTGCATCTAATTTTGTAAATTGGTTTACGTTTTTTTTTTGTATCCATGTTTGTGCCTAATGTTTCATTTCGTTTTACGTCGTATTTTCCATCTAGGTTTGTACTTAATGTTGCATCTCGGTTGATGTCTTTTTTTGCATCTATGTTTGAGCCCAATGTTGCACCTAAGGTTGTGCCTAGTTTTGCAACCATGTTTGTATCTAATATTGCATCTAGTTTTGTTTCCAATGTTTCATCCCATCTTGCATTCAATATTAAATCTAGTTTTACATCCAATGTTTTGTCCCATCTTGCATCCAATATTGTGTCTCATTTTAAGTTTTTGTTTGCGCCAACTGTTCTTTCCTTTTTTGCACTTGGTGTTACACCTAGTTTTATGTCCATCGATACACCATATTTTGTGCTCAATTTAATGTCCAATTTTACATCTAGTTAGGAGTCCACTTTTACATCTACTATTGCGTTTAGTTTTGGACCTAGTATTGCATCTAGTTTTGAATCATTAATCGTGTCGAGTGTTGAGTCTCTTTTTGCATCCAATTTTGCGTTGTGTGACATCCATTTTTGTGTCCATATTTGTGTCTGACTTTTGCATTCACTTTTGTGTTTGGTGTGACGCCCACTTTTACATTTTTGTTTTTGCATTTAGTGTTGCATATAATATTGCATCCGTCTTGCACTATTACATTTTTTACTGTTATAAATACATTCCAATATTATTAGGGCATGGAGGAATCGAACCACCAACCTTTTGCTTGTAAAATAGGCGCTCTTCCATTGAGCTAGCACCCTTTAAGAATCAGGAAGAGGGGCAATATTAACACATAGATTTTGATAATTTGTAATTCTAATAAGAGACAATAAGATCCAAATACATTCAAGCTTAAACTCAAATTTAATTTTTCAAACACACTAATAAGCACAAAAATATACCGTCCTTAAGAAAAACAAATATCGTAAACAGTTACGCAATCTATTAAAGTGGTTCGCAAAAGAGTTTTAGAGAACAACATAATGCATTGATGCATACCTAATAATCTAAAATTGATATGGACAAAGAATAAGGGATGTGTTTAAGAAATAGTTTAAGAATCCAATTGAGGATGTGTGTGTTGCTACATAAATTTTTTTATTCATTGATGAGGCAATTTTGTTCAGCAATGGGATGGTAAGAGAAGAACTCATGAATGGTTAATAAAAAAAAAGATGCCTACAAACTAAATAGTGCCACAAACTAAAGATAAACTTAGGGAATATTTCTTAAATCTGCCAAAAAATACATATAACTCCATTATACCTACCATCTACAAAGCCTGTACCTACTACAACTTCAAAATCAACCACTATCTATAGAATAGAGACAACACATTCACATCCCAGCTAGAATAGACCATACCGTAGTCATGGCCTATTAGTGGAGGGTATGCACATTCAAAAATAAGGTTTATCAACCCATAGGAATGATGCCTAAGTGAACAATCCAAGAGCAGCCCAAAGAAAAGAACACGGTCTACTTTATCAGCAGCAAAATGGAATTATCATGCATTCTGTATGTGCTAACAAATGGAATTCAATTCAAGGAAAATTGTGAAATTATTAGTGAGTCCAATATGACTACAACAATAATCCAGTTCAAATGATGGAGAAAAACCATTTCTTAGCTAGATGCAAGGTCCTTGATGGACTTGGAGTATTGTTGGTGGTAGCAATTCGAATGAAGACTGAGCCAAAGAAGTTGAATGGAACAATGGCCAATAGGTGGGGAGGAAGAAGTTGAGTAAGAAACCATCAACAATCATCATAATATATGAAGCAAAAACCTAAAAAAAGTGAAAAAACCATCAAGTTGAGATTTAATATAATAATGTGAAGTACTTATTAGGAATGTGGGTCTTCCTAAGTTTCGATATGTCTCATTAGAAAGCTGGTAAAAGAGACTTTCAGAAAATAACAAATTATAATCTCCACTGTTGTTAAATTTTCCCTTCAAGGTAACTATAGGGAAATGTATCAGAGAGTTTGAATTAAGTTTTAATGTCCTTGTTTCAAGTTGTGTGGTGAGCAAAAGAAACTCTAGTAATTATCTGTAAAATCACCTAAGTGTGAAAAGAAAAAATAATAATCCCTAGTGAAGTGGTAGAAAAAATAACACTATTTGGTTATTCATATATTCATGTTGCGTCAAGTGGTAGATATAGGAAACATGCTCTAGGGGGGCTACCAAATACATGAACATATAAATGCATTTGGTATGGCCCTGAAACACATTTGGTACAATGTGTAATAAAAGCTGGCAAATCCAAGCTGTCGATAAAATCTTGAATGCAATTTATGGAGGGAAGATAAGAGAAACTCTCATGAATTAACTCAAGATGCATTTCCAAGACTTCAGATGATCAGGAGAAAGTTACTGAGGACAATAACAACCATTTTTGTTCATAATATATACTTAACAATTTGAACATTCATGCATATAGACCTCATGATTCCTAACACATCATCTACACAACTATTCACCTGCAACAAATCCATTGAAGAAAAGATAGAAGACTACATTACAATGAAATACATATCATCAACAAATAGCATCATGAGGCCACTACTCCATTCATTCTCGTCATCAACAATAACATTTGTACAAGACTTTATATTATTTTAGTGCAAACAAGTTAATACAAGGTTTAAGGCTACAAAATGCAACATAAAGTATCTATTTGGTAATACCCAAAATATACCACTACATTATGAATCTTTCTTTTCTAGGGAAAACTATCACATTTTATTACTATATAAAGCACAAAAATGCTTTCTATGGGTGTTGTAGCACAAAATACAAAATATAAATCTTACTTTGCTTTATAAACCAAATCTTAAACTATCCACTAAACATAATGTCCCTTTTAGGAAAACAAATATAGTCTTCCTTTAAGATCTTTTAAAAAACTAAAACTATAAGATAAAAAATCACGACTGGAAAATTTTGAAATAAAACTACAAAGCTCAGACCTAGAAACCTCTGGCATGCCCTCATTGAAATTTACAACGAGAAGTACCCCAAAGTGGATAAGTAATACCTCTTTGGATATAGCATCAACTCATTGGTTTAATTCTCTGTAATGTGGTAGATTTTGAAAGTATTGAAGATCTCAACTATCTCCTTAAGACATTATGAAGCCTTTACATTATATACTTGTAATCTCATACAATGGGTTCATGTTGGTTGTTGTCTAGTTGCCAATGTAGTAAATGCAATATTCTAGTCAAAAAATTGTTTGATACTCAATATTGTGCAGTCTTTTGTCAACCCAAACCTCAAAACTTTGGATCATTCTGGATTGTCTAGATCTTATCTCTTGTGGTCCCTATCTTTCTTTATTTTTCTAATTGCTTACTGTGCACTAACTATACAAGTTTGTGCCTTTTCCTTGTTCGGTGTATCTATGTCCAAGACTCATACTTGTGTCCACTTGACTATTTGCAAAATCATTTTTCCTTTATAGCTCTTTTCATTTTTCAATGGTGTTTGGCCTAAAAGAGCATAATTATTACTACACCTTACACCAAAGTTGGAAAATGTGATGGCCTAAAATAGTATAATTATATAATGTTGTATAAATGAAATTGAAAAGTGTTGAATATGGGTATTAATTGAAAACCTTTATGAAGGTGCTTAAATGTAGGGGCTAGTAGTAAAAGAAAGAGGGGCTTCACAATAATGGTGAACAAGGAAAGAGAACAACATCAAGACATTGCAACAGTAGTAAAGCTGTTGAGCACACATTTAAGCACATATATGCACAATGCCTTAATGAATATGTCACCCTCAGTGTTAGACAAAGCCTTTTCATTCGGAATATATCAAAACAACAATAAATAATCTTGTTTTCACAATAAACAGTCATAAAAAGAGGTCTCTCACAACAGTTTGGGGCATAGGATTAGTCACAAAAGAAAACCCCTGTAGCAACTAGCATTATAATCTGGGCAGATTTCCAATAGGTAAGGATGTTGCAGACATATATCTTTCAGTGTTCCCTATAGCAACTTCAACATCAATTGGAGACCAAATGATAACCTTAAATGAATTTAGGTTACAACAATAAAAAATAGTAATTTGAAGACTAAAAAGGATTGCAGCCGTGGCATAAACATGTTTACCCTTGGATGAGTATGATGGTGCTATCATGGAGTAGATTGGGATTGAATTTGTCACTTTATCCTTGTGCTTACATCTGTTGTCTCAATGAAGAAAATCTTGGAGATTTTTATATGGTTGTTTAAATGTACAAGGATGAGGTTGAAGAAGCTGTTAGGTTGATGGCATACCTAGGCACAATTCTTGGTGGTCCTGTGGATATAAGAAATAGTGAAGAGACTTATACCAAATTCTAGAAATAATTATACCCATATCCTGGAGGTGATTTCTTGTAGCAGCGAGTCATCAATAGCCATGAAGGGGGCCGATTTGGATTTTGAGGCCTTATTGTAGCTTGTATTATGGAAGGCGTCATTGTCTCAACACACTTATATTAAGTATTTCTAATAATGATGCACTCTAAGAAAGTTTTAGGTATCAAAAAACATTAGATTGGCATCTTTTCACATCTGCGCAGACATCTGGGTTGAAGCAGCGAACAATATCCAAATTTGGGCATATTTCGATGCAGCACTGATTGAGTCTCAACATCATATGAAGCATTTTGTTATTGCACATCCTAAAGACTTGTAAAAGCACAAATAACGCCACATTATTTCAAATTTGGGCATGATTTTAGACTGTTCATATAGCATGTAAACAAGCAGTGAATTTTAAATTATGGGCATAACTGTGTGTAGAACAGTAGTAAAAAAATTTATTTCCAAATTGTTTGTAGTAGGATATTGGACATCCATCTCTAAGAGTCTTTACATGCTTGAGCCATCTTCTTGTGAGATGGATCCATGCCCCTTTCTAGTATGGGACCCAACCATCCTTGGCATGTTTTCTCACTATTTTGGTGCCAATCTCATGAGACCACCCCAAAAAAACCATAAATCAAATTTAAAAACCGCAACTGCTACCTATAGAATAGCCACCACATCAAAAAAAAATACACATTATTTGGCACTAGGCATAGTTTGGCATTTGGCCATCATTCTGTATCATCAGTCACTGTGTGAAAAAGTAGCATTTTTGTCTTCTATGATGAGGACCATGGTGCATTCAATAGTCACAATTAAGTCAGGTCCAAGGCACATCAAAGAGTCGTGGATGAGTGAGGTGCATTGAGGAGTTTAGCATTGTCAATAGTGCATTGTGATAAACAGTGTGAGGAGATTTTCCAGCATTTGGTTATCTTAGCATTGTTAGCAATAGGGTGAGAATTCATGGCCAGCTACTAGAATTTGTCATTTTCTCAAACCAACATTTTCTAGGCATGCTTATCCACTAAATTATGTTGTGTGATTTCCTAAAATGTTGTAAGTTCTTCTGTGGTTTCCAAAATTCTGCAACACGATTTTACAATTTTAGCTACCTGTGAGGTCTGTTAAATCATAATAGTAATAGCTTATCGTATGACATGTTCGATGTTTTTTTGAGACTTCAGTTATAAAGAAAATTGGCTGAGTTTTGTTACCTATAACTCGTTGAACAACTGAATACACTAAGGCAGTAAAGTCTAATATACTATAGTATAGAGCCTAGACTATATAGCAAATCCAACAAACAGTAAGATGGAGAGCTGTCCCAGATTGACCTCCATTTTGATTGAAAAATAAATAAATATTAAAACTGGAGAGATTGCTAGGAGGAAAAATAGTTCACAATTGGCCTACATTTTGATTGAAATAAACCCTAGATTCTAGGCATTGCTAGGAGACGGAACATTCCAGGATTGGCATTTTATTACAGTTCTTGGCTCTGAGTTTAACCAAATCTATCTGTGGTATGCTTGTGTACCATAAATGCACCTTAGTCTTGTAGCGTGTATGTATCATTGTTTGAATACATTGTAGTGAGAATTATATTTTATATTTTTTTAACATATAATATTCCTACTTTTCCTTTTCTAGCCTCTCATTGACCTCTTTATATTTATCAACCAAACCCCTAAGCGTTATTTCCTACTCTAACAATTGTTCTTCTTCTCATTGCACAATAAGCACTCCAAGCTAGACTTTAGGGGGTAGGCTCGACTATAGACTAGATAGGGGAAAAGTCACAACAGTGCTCCTTCATGAGCTGGTATAACTCTTGAAACAACCGCATTGGCAAGTAATCCATGCATATGATGTCATTCCAACAGCTTGGAAACACTACACATTATAAAGATCTCCTCGGCCTTGTTATTCTCAATCACCAAACTCTTAAAATATAAATAATACAATTTCAATCTTTTACTCTTCAACGAGACATTGCTCTGAAGGAGATTGGTGCATTCTACAATGCGCTCCATGAGATTCTGATTCAAAATTATATGCAAGTTCCATACATATAACAACAATTACTAACTGGCTTTAATCCTTAATGAAATCTTATAAACTCAAAATTTTTTTGGGAAATTTAATCCTCAAGTACAACAATTACTAACTGGCCTTAATCCTCAATGCAATCTGATAAACCGAGACGATTTCCACCCCTACAAGGTCTGCAGCCTATTTACTAGCCAAACCTTGATAGACATTTTGTAATACCATGTTCTAGACAATATAACTTCTTGCTTTATATACTAAAAATAGACATTCCATTACCTTGAACAACACATTATACGTCATAATCTTCAAGTATACAACAAGGTCAAATATAAAATTCATGGTTAATTCTCCAAACAAGAGTTCTTAATTTGAAAAAAAAACTAACAATATTTAATACCCCTCCTCCCAAGCTAATGTAATTTGTTGCCACATTCTAAGTTAGTTTCAAGCATTTCTTCTGCTCTTCAACCAAATAGGATATGGAAGTATGATAGTATTGGTGATCATTCATTAGTCCCAAAGTATACTTTGAAATTTTGTAGGAGTTCTCAACTCAGCATTGATAACACTCTACTACTATGTTTTAATTTGGAGTTTATTCGAGTATCATATCATAGCTTGAAAAAAAGGTTTTTCCATGAAAAAAACTTCATATAACATGTTTATAAACTATAACAAGGCAACAACATTGACAAAGAATTAAATGGTTAATAAACAAACATCCAAACTTCTGATATATATTAAAGAGAGTGCATTTTACATGCCTATAACAGCCTGTTGACAGATCTAGAGATGGACATTGTAACACCCAAGTAATATGGCCATGAAATGTGATAACACTTGAGAAAGACTTATAATGATTGAGATCAGAAATATGTTGTAGATAATCCTTGAGAAAAATGTCTATCAAGGTTTAGAGGGAGGCAGGGCAGCTTCATGACTCGGTAGGCTACTTCTCAAACGATATTTATCAGCAAGCAGATAGCTCATTTTAGTAACACTCTACTGCTTATGAGGATTGGTTATTAATTATTAATGTATTTCTACTCTAATAAACAAGATGATCAATTTAGTTTTGGAATGAATTTCTTTCAGTCTGTGTTTGTTGTTCATATTTAAAAAACTTTGCACGTATATTTGGGAGAGCAGTATGTGCACAGGTATTCTTTTATTTCATTGCAGTTTTTTCTTTTTGTTATAATACTGTCTAGCCTCAGCACTGAGATCTGTGTTTTCTGTTTAGGACCTTACTTTAGAGAATTTTGCAAGTATATATGATCTTGCTGAGTCATATCAAGCAACTTCTTTGGGTCATATGTGTGTTCATTACTTTCTGGAACACCATGAACAAATGTCTTACATGTTAGGGTTAGGAAAACTTCTACATAAATGAACAATTACAGTGAGAGCCAGGCACTTTTCAGGATCTATCTAAATTTTTATAATCAATTTTCTGTGCAACAACCCTTCCCTTGTAGAATGCTTACTACCAGAGATACGTGATTACTAATTTAGAATATTAAGGCCGCAGCCTTATATGCCATCATTGTAAAGGAAGTCATGATCATCTTGATTGGCTTCTATGGATGGTCTCATCTTCTCGGAGAACTAGTGCAGAGAGAGTTATTTTGAAGGTGGTTCTTAGCATTGCCAAGATTACTGCTAGTTATGTAGGATGCACCAATTTGTCAAGTGAAATTGAAGTGAAATGATTGAGAGACGTCAATTGACTAATACTTTTTGAGATCTTCTCAAAATGATCCAGAATTTTGAAGTTAGAGATAAGCCATCAATTTATATTTGATGGTTTCTCAATTTAGTTGTGTATCTCATCTAACAATTGATATAGTACATAAAATATTATAAACAAGAAATAAATTGCAGACATAGGGTTATAAATATGAAATAAACCCTTAAATACCCTAACAGGAAATATTCTAGATAATGGAATGGAAAAACATCAAGAAACTCATACCTGTATGGTGAAGCTATTCCAATGGCTGGAAACCTACACACTTAATTTCCTAGCATTAACACATTCACAAACAGATCTGACCTATGTATAGATAATCGAATCACTTGGTAACTACCTCGTTCCACCCAACCATGACCTAGAACCGTTCCTGGTTTTCATCCAGATCCCCTCAAGCTAGTTCCAACATGCAAGTAGCTTAGAGCTCCTAAGGTAAGGCTTCCCTAACTAGGATATCCTGTCTAATTCAGTTCTCCTTTTTCCTCTTAGGAAAATGTTCTCCAAGAACTCTCTTGAGAATAAACAGGAAGAAATAATGTTTCACCAAAAATATGGAAGAGATCCCCAAGCCTCTCTTTGGATTGGATATTTATAGGAAGAATTTTAAGTCAAAGGGGCAATTAAATCAAGAATCATTTTATTTCTTGATTTAACCCTTTTATTTAATTTAGGCACTTTTAATATTTAACTTAGGAACTTTTAACTAGTTCTTGTTTGGACTTTTGTAGGTATTATACTATTTAATTATTTTAATT
>LPNX010589916.1:12534-35308 GCA_001517045.1 Pseudotsuga menziesii | reverse complement strand
TATATATATAATTTGTTAACATTTGTCTTTAGGTATCATATAACATGACCCCTAAACTTATGATGCTTTCTTCATTAAGGCCATTAGGTAGGTGTTTAGGTCTACTAGGCTAGGAAACTCTAAGCATCCTTGCATGTTGGATTCCCTCGTATAACATGGTATCTCTCTAGTACTTGATGAGATATAGAAATTCAAGATTTCATTTAATCACTTGTAAATAAGTCAAATGAGATCAATATTTTACTCGATTCATTTTCACTCAAAATCATTAATTATTTTTAGCAACTCCTAGTGCTTATCCAGAGCCCATACTCAATGCTAAAAACAGGGAGTTACAAACTTAGTGCAATTCCATAGCTCCTTTCTCAACAGTAATGCTAGAATGTATTTGTAGGATACACCTAGGGATACAATGGCCAAGGATCTGAGGTTCCATAGCTTATGCTCAACATCAACTTGGAAGGCTCCAGGGCTTATGCCTAACACTTCCAATTATCTTTTCATGTGCTTTAGAGATTCCTACTCAACATAGTCAATGGGGATTATGCCCATAAGTGTTAGTTCAAAATTTGGGATATTACACACCAGCTCTCAACTGTCTACTGCAAACTGCAAGTCCACGTACTCCTTACAGGCTTGGCTAGGAAATACATTAAGGAAATGCATCTGACGATTCTCTTCTCAATCATTATGAACATATAATTTGGTTCCAATCGGTTTCATAATTGGGATTCCATCCAATTCCCTCTATAACCAGTGACTGAAAATACTCGCTAACATTGAATTATATTTTGTCTCTCCTTACGAGATGCAGTTCTGAGGAATTTGATTCAGTAGCCAATAACCATAGTATAAGATTATTCCTTGCAGTTATGATAATTATGGTGAAGAGATTCCTTAAATGACTTCAGGTGATGTGGAGGGAGGCCTTGGACAAGCAAAGTGGGAGGCCTAATCTTTCACTTGAGGTTAAATATTATCGTATGATGAAGCAATTAATAATAAAATCAAATCATTTAAACCTCAATCATGGAAAGAACCACCATAATCAACCACTTCCCTAACCTCTATCCAAAGGTTAACCTTAGATCTAGAAGAGAATAATATGTCATAGGCATTGAGGGAAGATAGTTTCAAAGAAGTGATATGCTATCATCAGATCATGTGTGACTCGTGAGCGATATAATATAAATTGGCTAGTGAATGGTCCAGTTACTTCTGTACCCAGAGAGGATATATTTTATACAACATAATACTTTTACGAGGGTATCAAGATAGAACCTGGAGCTTAGAAATGGTGCACAGGAACATGGGAACTTTCATTTGAAAGATCTTGAAATATTTAATATTGATAGAAAGGAAAATTTTAATATTGATTGTTTGTGAGTTGAATAAATTACTTGTTCATGATGCAATCTAACTTTCATTTCCTTGTGGTTTGGGAACAAGGTTGCAAACTGTCCAATTAACAACAAAAAATTCCATGTTTAAGACGAAGAAAATAAAATTTGTCTTTTGAATGAGCATCTTGTTGCCTCTTTATGAAATGGTAGAGGAGATAAGTTGTTGGTCAATGAGAGTGGTCTCCCCAATCTAGAAATCCCTTGAATAATTCAACCCCTATGACAGTGAAAAAGAAAGTGTTATGGTCTAAGAGCATGGATTGATCAAGCCACTTCATTGCTCTTTCCCAAATATTGTGAAAATTGGTCTAAGTGAGCCATGACTTTAACAAATTATTTCCCATGAAGTAACACCTAATCAGTAATTATGGGAAACATTGAATCAATTTCTACCATTATTTGGAATGTCCTACCCTTAATAGTAGCAGTAAGAATGGAGCCATTATATTTATCTAATTTTGATAGGGTTACTATAGGACTTGATTTTGCACTCCCACTCTGTACTTATACCATTTTTCATTCCCATTGACGTACTTGATGTCACCATTCATTGCACATAGATACAATCAATATTTTCTTTTGTCTACCACAATAACCGTAAGCAAGGCCATTAATAGCGTTTTATGTTTCTCATTAACACTTCATTCTCATCTTAGTCAATATAACTTTGTTTCCCATGTATATAAGTTAAGTGGAAATAGGCTACAGAAGCATCATCCCTAACACTCTTCATTGTATACAGAATTTTAATCATAGTGTGCATTGGGATATGGTTGTGTAATGCATACCATAATATCCACATGAAAAAAATTGTGTTTGGTCCAAATGTAATTCAGTGTAGGACCAGTGCATTTGGGGGAGATGGTTGAAGGTTAAATAAGGCATACAAACTGATTATAGATCTATATTTTGATGTAAGAGATCCAAGGATGGGATTAATTTTATGTTGTGGTGTTCTTGGCAAAGAAAACCGATTCATGCATTTGATTTCCAAATTACAAGAGTAATTGTGGCATCTATTTAGAAGAATCTTCATCTCTTGCGACCTATTCCTCAACTACATAATGTTTTAAGGGAAGTAAGATAGAAAAAGAAAAGGAGTGTGATAAGATTGAATCTTTAGAGATGAGAATATTTTATGATATGATCTTACAAGCTATGAAAGGATGGAAATCTTGTTCAACGATCACTACGGTCCAAAAGGTGGGAATCCCAATAGGGGAATGGTCCCATGTCACAAACCCAGGGTCGAATAAGACAAGGAGATGGCCTATAAAAAAAATGAAACTATCTCTGCCCCACTAAGGAATTACCCATGTGTGTAAACTAAATATCGCTTCCTTCATCTCGTGGACCTGGATGTCAAACAAAGGCATGCATCATGTCCAGGTTAAAACACTACTCCTTTATCACCATATCTGCCCGATTATTCATGACTGGAAATCAAAGGGTTACCCCAATGTATTTTTCGGTATCTGATAAGAGGCGGTATTGTCAAATTGATCAACCAAGAGGATATTTTGTTGGAAAATGTCAAGAAATAAGAGTGATGGGTGATTCCTTGCAAACTAAAGGAAGATAAAATTGTGAAAGCAATTTAGGGCATATGACTAGATTGAATGAAAGTGCAGAAGAACAACATTCTTCAATGTACATACAATTAACAAACATTGCAGTGCATATTGTCCGGAGTATAATCACTTATCCAATGTCACATTTAAATATAGCAAGAAATGCTTTAATTGATATTATCTTGTTCTCGATCACTATTAAATGATACAGAAGTTGATTGGTGGAACTAGACATAACCCAAGAAATATCATAGGAAAAGATACATTTCTCTCATTGACTAAGTTAAATGGTTACTCAATAACTTCTTATGCATGCATTTTAACATTTTTTACTTACCGCCTCAGATATAATGTTAGCATTTGATGTTTCCTTTCAGATAGGTGATCTCAATTAATACTATTTCTAATATTTGGGTGGTCTTCCTGAATATCCAGATGGCTTAGATAGGACTGAGAGGAAACCATGGGTTCACACCAATTGTAATGGAATGAAGGTAGGCCTTACATCCTATTAATTTTATTTATTTATTCCATGTTTTATATGCCTAGTTAAGTGGAACTAGGTTTTTTTGTTTGTTATCTAATCCTATAAATCACATGTTGTTTTCCCCTTTTGATTTAAACCCATTATTCCTAGTTTCATATAGTGTTTGTTGAAAAAGACCCTGTGTAGAGGGAAAACTATCTTTGACCGGCTTCCATACATTCATGCCTCAAGTATTTTATTTCTATACTTAATTTGTGACCTTACAACTATTATGGTTTATCCTTGAAATCTTTAGCTAAGATCCCCCAACTATGCATAAAAAAGATATGTGATTCTCCTTAGCTTGATTTTTGGCTTTGACTGTGATCAAACCTTCATTTTAGTTGTTATAGTTTAAGGGGAAATGAAAGGTCCCAATTACCTTATGTTTAATTTCTCCCATGAGCATTTGGTTAGCTCGATCCAACCCTACTGGCATTGGTTTCATATGTTTTGGGCCATTCTTTCTTCAAGGTAATTCGATGGTTTCCTACCCAACACTTGTATGACATACATGTGATTACGGTTGAGTGTTATGAATATTCTATCATGGTGGATTTTAACCTTAATGGAATTATTTACAAGCCATGGACGATTCAACAATGAATTGTCCCTATTTTTTAAATAGAATCCCAAGTTTTGATTGATAAATGATATTGATCCATTCAAGAGAAAAGAGAGAGTTGATTCCTTACTTGGATTTAGGACAAAGTGAAGAAACCCTAGGGAAAAGAAAGAAAGTATTAAAAAATGAGCAACCTGGCCACTAGGGTAAATAGAGTTTTAGATATTAATTACATTAACCTAAGGTTGTAGATTATAAAGGTACTTCAATTGCATTTCAAATCAGGTTTTTTTAAGAAATCAACAAAGGAAATTAAACTAACAAGGGTTGATTTATGGAAGACTCCCTTAATGAGATAGAAACCCTAATTTTGAAAGATTGAAAGATAAGTTTGGAAGGACCTCACCTAAAATTGACAACAGTAGGTGTTGAAGGTATTTGGTATGAAGAGGATAGTGATGACAAGTCTCGAAGAGTGAAAATCATTTAATCATAAAACTGACTGGGTATATTTGTTGGAATATTAATGTAGATATTACAATGATTGAATCTTTTGTGTAGCCACTTACAACCAATTTGTATCTTCAACAATCCCTTTTGTTTTATGATTGGATTATGGTGCTTGAAAATGATATGATTTCATTTTGGAATGAACATAGATCTGTTATTTGAGGCCAATTTTCTATCCTAGGTACCATGTACTTGCCAGAAGAGAGGCCTAGTTACTATTACAAAGTATGGAGATTGAGGGTTTGTTGCTGCCAAGATTCATTCCTTATTTTACCAACCTATGTTCTCATCCATAGAACTAACCCAGTGGTTCTAAAAAAACTATTTTCACTACCCCAAATATTAATGGCTAATTGAATTTGATCCTAGTCAAAATTGCAAGGACTTTTGAGGAGTATCATGCTTTCTGTAAATTATAGGCATCATATTATTTTATGCTAAAATGTGAACATTCCCACCACTATATTATGTTTTGTGTGGTGATCAAAGCTAGAAGGGCTAGATTTTTTATATGTAATCTACAAAATGTATTGTTTCTTGATGAATATGTTACAAAACCTTGTTCAACTGTATGCTTGATCATCATTTACAAAAATTCCAATCACATTTTTCTAACATGCCTTAAAATATTTATAATTTTTCTTGTAATTATTCACTTAATTTACCTTCTTTGCTAGCCTCAGTATGCAAAATTAATCAATGGTTGTAAGTCTTTGTGTTTTTCCTCGAGCAATTGTCACAACATTTAATTTGAGAAAGAATAGACAAACAGATTACTTTGACATATTTTCTGGTAGCAACAACTTGCATGCATAGTCCCAAGGACATTACCATATAGTCCATTTCAATCATAATGTCCTTCCTTTTCATTCATAGGTTTCCCAGGTTTGTTGAGTATGATTCCCACTATTGTTAGGAGGAAAAAATAGGTTTGAAATTGATTTATAAACCCCATGCATTCCCATATTGATGTTTGTTGTTGTTATGACCTTAAAACCACCCAGAATTGAGTTTTAATCTGTTTTATTATTGTTTGAGGGTTAAAAAAATGTTTAATCATGCAAAAGATTTCCTAGAAGTGTTGCTACAGGAAACTTGACTGCTCAAAATGCCCTTTCTTAGTGGATTGGATGCATGGTTCCACCCAAAATGTTCCTATATCTGAGGAAAAATGAGGCTTTAAAGATGAACAATTGCGTTGATCATGATCACATAATATTCTATTGGGTGCAACATGGTGAACCCCTTAATAGTATTTGTAGGCACCATTGATAATATCCAAGTGATCACATTAATGGTATTATTGAAAGTATGCCAATACTGGCATGGTGGGAACCGACAAATTCATATGAAAGTCCTCATCTTGGCTTGATTAGTCCAGTTTTCTGCTCATGTAGTTTGAGTCCTTACCTATGCATGAACTCAGAAATAGTTATTTCTTCAACAATGAATGAGTAGGTGCACATCGCTTCTCAAGGTTTCAAGGGTTTGGTCACATTTTTTTGCCTTGTATGCTTTTTGTCTACATGAAACAGTTTAGCTTGGGATTCAGGGTAAAATGTTATAGGTATAATAATTTAGTTTTATATTGTTTTATATTGGGTTGATTCTTAATAGGGGATCTTTAGTTCATTCAGCCAGCTCCTTCCCTATGATCCTAGTAGCAAATATCATTTCCCTTATGCATCACATTGTTGGCCAATGGAGACGGAGTAAGGGAGCCAATACAGGGTTTGTATCTACAAATTGTCCAATTAAATTAAATGACATTTATCAATGATCTGTAGAAAGGTTTAATTCTGTGAGCAAAATATGTTGTCAATATAGGTCATCAAATTTAAATAGTTATGTCATTGAATCCTTAAGAGGAAAAAGATAGCCCCTTAACACCTTCTGATTGTAATAAATATGACATGATAATTTATTCATTATTCATTCATGGTATGTGAATGGGTGGAACATATAGAAAGACTTGGATTCATTTTGCTTAGTAAAAAATCAAGTTTTTAGATATCTTCCCACTTTCACCATTACTTCAAAATTTGTTAGGTTGTGCACAACAAGTTTCTTGACATGTGAACAAACCATTTTAAATCTTTTTTCCTCGATTACATCTCTTATGCTTTAAGGTATAATCATTGTATCTTGGAAAACTAAAGTTAGATATTGACGGTGTTAGCCTTTGATATTATGCTCGACATTGTTAAACTCAAATTTCTATACATTGTTATCTTTCTATAACAAAGAAAATATGAAAGACAAGTGTTCTATCTAATGTGTTTTGATGGAGATAGATCATCTCAGTTTCGTTATTGAAAAGGATTGGTTATGCTAAATACATATATTCATTTAGTGGAGCTTTCAAAATATAGGAATTTTGGCTAAATATACAAAGGATCATTTGCAAGTGGTACAACTTGACCTTAGAATTCATTGATATATTATTCATCTCTTCATTGATGTGATGCAATTGCTTGTTATTTCAAGTTGGTGAATAAGAAATAGAAATTGTGTTAAAAATGGTGCATCATATAACTATTCACTACATACCATAGGAGACATTTGTCATCATCTAAGGAAATGATACTTTATGTTACATAGAACAAAGTCTACATATGTGTATGTCATGAATGTTGGGATTTTGCTGCATGATGTATGTCATGCTTGTTTGAATTCTTTGGATTGTTTTCCAAAAGAATAATGTGGATCATATATGGCTTATCAATCTTCTTCTCATATGTAGAGACCTACATCTTTTTTTCAAACAAAACTATTGTATTCTGAGCTTGTTGATTTGTACTTAAACTGATAATGTCTTTCATTGCTTATAAAATATTTGCTTTCATTGAATTTATTTACTTGTGATATTCTTACGACCATAGGCATGTCATAATCTAGGCTCTCCTTACTTGTAAACTATATTTATCTTGATTCAATGTCTTTCTTTGCTTGTAAATTATTTTGATCTTGATTTGTTTATCCAATATGTTGCAAAACCTATTATCTTTCAGTTTCAATATTAGCTTCATTTACCAATGTCAATTTCACTTTGAGGTAAATGTCATGTACATTGCATAGAAAAGTGATAATAGAAATACTCGAGGTCTACATAAAGTTAGACTTTTCTTTCAATATAAAACTTTTCATGATATGAAATGTGTCTCATAGTGAAGTGATTTGCATGATTTGAACACAATGATGACATCAATTGGCTAGTGGAGGCCAAGATCAAGCATAACGTATGATTATATTAGTTTATTGGTTTGTTAAGATTCAGGTCCCCACATGTCCGTTGGACCATTAAGGGACAAGATAACAAGTGGAGTCCCCACTTGCCTTGAATCTAGTCAGTGCAGTTGTGTTTCACTAACACCTTCGAGTTGTGACTCGCGATTCTACATGTTCTATTGTTGATGATGTCATTCATTTTATTTGACTAATGTTGTTGTTCCTCTATTTTTACAATATTTTATAAATCAATGAAATATTTGCTAGTTTTTACAATTTTTCTATAATGAAGTGAAATATTCACCAAGATTTTACAATATCTTATAACTTAGTGAAATAATTGCCAATATTTTAAAAAATTATATAATAAAATGAAAGATTCGTCAAGATTTTACAACATTATATACTAAAAAGAAAGATTCGCCAAATTTTTTATATATACATATTATATTATTGATAAAATCACCTTAAAATTTTCCTATATATTGGAGAGATTCGCCCATTTTTTATACATATCAATCTATGGAGGGGGGGGTTCTGCAAGTCATCCATGGTCAAATCAGTCATCCAAGTTCATTTTAGTTTTCATGCTAAATAAAATAGATATGACTAAAGGATACCTTTCTTCCAAAACATGGACATATGAAACACTTATACACATGGTTAGATGGCCATACATTCCCTTCAAGTATCTATTAATCTTTTTTATTTTAATGGTTGGTTTTGTGGGAAATATTGCCCAAGATTTATTCCTTCCCACTTGGTTAGGGGAAACACATTGTAGGCTGCAACATGGCCTCAATATTAGAATCCACTTTTGTGGGTGTAGGTGAGTGCTCCAAGTGACTATGCAAATTGATATAGTAACAATGAAACAAAGGAAAGGAAATAAAAACAAAACTAAATAAAATGCAAGATGGGGTAAGCGATGCAAAATCCAACAACCAATAGATTCCAAACCATTTCTTTTCTTTCCAATGGTCAAGAATATACAACACCTTAGAGATGTGAGCTCCAAATCAAGGAAAACAACCCTCCTAAGGGAGTTCTATTTAGTCCCCACTAGATTTCAAGTGGATTGAAGAACAAATGAGGAAAAGACTTGCTCCTTGAGGGAAGGAGGAAAGAGAGATTGGTGAATGATTGATAACAAGGAAATGGAAAGCTACAAGGGAGATCAAACACAAATATAGTAGCATATAAACCTTCTCTAATAATTCTCTTACAATTATCATGCCCATGGGTTTCTTTTATAGGCCAATTGGTGGCCAAGAAATAACAAGATCCCAATGTGAACCCAACAATCCATGATGTGGCTCCAAGGTACACATGACAGGCTATTTAAGGCAATCAAGTGTGTGAAGATCCAAAATTCAAATTCAAGTTTGAGTAAATTGAGCTTTCATGAGCCTTTAATGCACTGTTGGTGGGTATATAAGGAATATTCGCACTACCGAATGCTCATTGTACTAGAGATGCATTTTGTTGCACATCTAAACATTTCATTAACCATGTGGTTTGTGTGTTTCAACTGTTTTAAGGAATTTTTAAACTTATGATACTCTTTGGGGATTATGAAGATGTCTTTTCTTGGATGCACGATGTATGTTGAAGATGCTTTAGCGTGTAAATTATGGAAATGTCGCATGTGTGTGATATTTTCATAATAATAATTGGAGATTGCTGCATGATTTGAACATGAAACTAACCCAATTCATTTATCACTGGTGAGAGACTAATGGCCACTAAGGAATAAGGATCAACACCTTATTACATGCCCCTTAGTAAATCCTTGTTAGTGACAAAATCCATAGCATACCCTCACAATGTGTAGCCTTTAGGAAAAAACATTGAATGTGTTTTTCAACCAGTTACACGATAGTAGTAGTAGGTATGAATATACAACGTAGACCTTGTATTCCTCAATGGTACTCATATCATAACTCTTCTTACAAACATTTTCCCTTATCTAATCTTATTTGACAATTGTTTCCCTATATTAGCACACATCTAGAAGAAACACATTAATTAGTTATATAAAATAATCATAAACAATAACTGTAATTATAAAACAAAATTGTATATATGACAATCATCCACATATTGACCCCATCCTTGGTCTACATATATTGATTTTATCTAGAATCAATATGTACCTACGATTCTTCCTGTCATACTGGAAAAACCATAAGTAACTTACTCAAAATCATAACATAACGTGTACTAAATATATTTTAATAAACATATGTTCTCTATCACCACCCACCATCATCAAAATATGCAATCCATTTTTAAATTTCAAGAGTGATATTTTAATACATTCATCAATTTAATCATAGGCCATAAAAAATAATATCATTATAATAAAATACATCATATTCATGTTACCCAAAACGGTCCTGGAAACATAATTCAAGAGAAGGTGCATGAGATAAACAACACTAAAGTTACCTTACCTCAAATGTTATGAGTCACATACATTCACCACATAGCACAATAGCATACACTCATGCCATATTCACAACATGTCTCAAACAATAAGCTATATCTAATTACTTACAATTCCAATATCAATGATCTAGTCATCTAATATTGTCTCGAATTATTACGACTATTATATGAGTTAGATATATATGGGGCATTACATATGTACATATACTAAGAAGTGAATGGAAAGAATATGAAACTCTACAAGCCTTCCATGCTGGACTACAAAGTTGATGAGTATGCCCTACCTACCATAGAAAAATTAGCAATAGAATCTCGAGTAGAGTTATCAAAAGATACAATGTTGTAGAAGAAGTCCAAAACAACTACTCATGGCACAATGAAATTTGGAAAATTGGGCTGAAAGGACATCTTTTACATAAAGACAAATGGTACTATAGAGAGAAGGTTTCTAGGAGATATTTCTTCATCTCATTCAATAAAATATTTTGGGGACCAAAAGTATTGGTAAATGGGGAGGTATGATCTAAAATGGATCATTATATTGTTTTAATCAATTTTCATCATTTTTGGTTAAAAAATATGAGGTATTTCTTTGTAGGCCCATTTTATTGGTAGCTCGTGACTCTTTTTGGGTCTAGAAAATTTTAGATCTTATTTTAGGCCTTAAATGACCATTTTTTAGGTAAAATGTTTGTGAGCATAGCTCTCAACCTTTCGATGTTGATATCTATGCTCACACATTGAGACCTTTCAACTGATGCAAAGATCTTGTTAAAAAGTGTTTATATCCAAAAATTACGCCTTCTTCAAGTTGGCCTAACATTTGTAATACCATGATATATTTAATTGGATGCCACTTCTACTTCCACGACTCACACATGTGGAACTAGTCATTCGTGGATTTTCAAGAAAATTAAGGGATCCCATTCTTATTTTATTGTATATTGTTCCATGGTTGAAAACAATGTCTTAGAATGGGATAGTGAATCTCTTAAGAGAATAGAGGAAGCATAATATCTTATAGCAACCATATTTTCCACAAAATCCATGATAACTCCACAGTGAACACCCATTTCTTTGTATATGATCACATTACTTAGAAGAAAAGAATAAATAATAGGTCTCACAATTTAGTTGGGGTTTTCCCATCTTGGATTATCCCAAGGTATATATTGTGTTCATTACGTGGATGGTGTATATTTTCTTTTTTCATTCAATTTTAAGTTCATTTATATTTATTTACCATTAAACAAATAACCTTAAATATACAAACTAAAATAAATAAATAAAAACTCCACAATAAAAAAATTATAAAATATTATAACACCTCAAAATGTTTTACTAAAATATCCATAAAATTTTACTTATAATAACAAATATTAGAAAATACCTCATACCAAAAAGTGATAGAATATTAAAAGATCTTTCATACCAAATTATTCCACTAAAATATTCATAAATTTTGTCTTAGAATATAAAATAACCATTTAAAACCAACGTCAACGTCATATAAGCAAATAAATCCTTGAGATGTAGAATAGTTGGTGGTCGGGTATGGTTAAGACGCCCTCTAAGCTGAAAGGTCGTTGGTTCTAATCCCGTCGGATACCAAAAAATCCAACCATGTTAAGGGTTGGTGCGGTCCAAGCCGGGTGCGATCACCGGGTGATTTTGACGGATTAGATGCCCCTCGTTCATGGTTAGTTAGCCAATGGCAACCCTGCTAATCAGGGGGGTTCCACCACTTTTCCAACAAAAAAAAATGTCATATAAGCAAATAAGCTACAATAGTTATATTCAAATAAACCATATTCATTAAATGATCAAACAAAGGTATGAGCACTCTACTTTGACAAGTTTAACCACAATGACACATGCCATCAAAATACTTAAAAGATACTCCTCCAACAACTATTTATAAGTATTCTTATATCCCCTTTAACATTGATTTAGAAAAAGAACCATACAACAAACCCCACCGTATTTACGATATTTGGAGTACAAGTATTCTTAATATGCTTCCTTATCTATATATCCCCTTTAACATTGCTTTAGAAAAGGAACCATACAACAAACCACCCACCATATTTACGATGTTTGGAGTCTAATAAATCTATTTCTAAGGTGATATTTAAGTTAGATAATCAATTTGGTGTATGAAACTTCTTTATTTACGAAACAAAAGGTTTCTTTCTACTTACCAACTTAGCTTCTAAATTCTACAGATGTTTACATATCCTAAACCCTTTAATTTTAAACTTATGATCTTCTATGAAGAAACATAGAAACACATGTTCTAATTGTTAGACTCACGTAGGTTATACAAAAAGAAAACCTATAAAACACGGAAGCCACATAAATATTGAATGTTCATAAACCCCATAGGTTAACTCAATTGCTTAAAGTTCTACATGATCATAAAATTAAGGTCAAACATTCAATTCTCTAAGCTCTCCAAAATTAGACACCCAAATACAGTAAAAAAAAACCTTTCTTAAGAACTTCGATATGTATCACTGGACCAAATTAAGAAAAATATTGGACATTCACAATAGTCCACCTAGTAACATTTTAATGGGATCGAGTGGTCGAGCAGAGGACAAACTCAACCTAGCAATATGGGGTCTAGTCTTCGACCAAAGGACAAACTCCACCACAAGTACATAGGACGACCCCATTAATTTGGTTGGCCTTTTTCATCTATTTTGTGGTTTGGATCGAACGGTAGCGCTTAAGACAGTGAAACTTGTTCTGGACAGATCTTTGACATGTAATCTTACCAGATATGCTATTATTTCTACCCCATCCTCTCATGGCGGCACAGAAGAGGATTAGAGCAAGTTTTGAGACTTTTTGAAATTAGTGAGAAATGTATCTTTTAGTTAAAGTTATGATTTTTTATTTTGAATTTTGTTTATTGAGATATCAATAGTTATAACACAAAACAATGTTATAATAGAAATCATAGGTGACGTAGTGAAAATAAGCTTAAATTATAGTTGTGAATCACATATAAGGGAATTATGATAAAGCGAATTTTAAAAGATATGAAAAAATAAAAAATAAAAAAGTGAAGGAAAGGAAACTCAAGTAAATCATAGAGACAAAAATCTTAAATAATATGGAAAAAATCATATTTATAATTTAAAAAAATATATATTATGTAGATTTAAGTTTTTGTTGAAGAAAACAAAGTAACCTAAATTATTTGCTTCACATTCTAAAAAGTGCTTTGTTGGCATGGCCATTTAATGTATATTCATTGAAAATAACAGTAATGTATAAGTTAAAATGATTTAAAATACTATAAAAAATTCTAAATTCTAAATCAAGATAAATTGAAATTATAATTAAAATAATTGTAACATATTAAGATAATTGTAACAACCTTAACAAAACTAAATTATTATTGATTTTGAAAAAAAAATACATCTCTTGACATGTCCTATTAAAAATTGATGCCAATAGAGATCACATTGAAAGCCATTAGTTTGCCTAAACTATTCACATACCAAATAAAAAGATATAAGATATGCTAGTGTGCCTCTCTCTATTTCATATAAATTTGTGTTACCTTTTTAATATTTCATGAAAGCACTTTAATGAATAATATGGAACTTAATTACTTTGGAATTTAAAAAATATAAATTATAATAATTTAATTTGAATTTAAATAAAATAAAGTTGTTAATTTTAACTAGTTTATTTAATTAAAGTATGAGTTTCATTTTCTCAGCAACCTGAGTTCAATATAAAGATCTGTGAAAAGTCTAGTCAGGTTAAGCGTTTGACTTTGTATACCCCAAAGAATAAGTATAAGTCATTTTGATAGCTTATTAGGTTTTTCTTAACTAATGATTAAATAAAACCATACATGAAACAAATTCCACAAAATTATATATTAAAAAAAATTCCATAATCAATAACTGAAAAGAAAGACAATCAACAAAATTATATTTTAAAATAGAAAAAATGAAAATAATAAACGTGGGTTTTCATCAGCGACATGGAAATCATGAACCGGCAAAAAATATTTGAATGACACTTTGATAAGCGACATGGAATGCAACGGAAAATTTAGTTAAAAAGAGAGGAAAAGTAAAAGCACGGGGATCGAACCCGTGGTGTTAAGGCTGCAACGATTGTTATTAAATTGCATTTGTAAGAATTTATCCAACGATTTCATTATCCATGAAATTAAAAACATTACAATATTATGAAATCGAGAGCAAACCATTAGAAGATTTTGAAATCATTAGAAGATTATGAAATATAGAACAACAAACAGGCAGCCTGAAGTACCTATAGGTATATGACCAAAAACACAACCCACCTCTCTGCATGCATTTCTTGTATTCCACAACTTCAGCTCTAAACAAAATTCCATTGCCGGGTCTCCGCTCCGTCGGGCGCCAAAGGGCCTCCTGTTACTGGTGGCCCTTTGGCGCCACCAGTAACGGGCGGCCCTTTGGCGCCCGAGGGAGCGGAGCCTCCCCCTCCCTCCCCCGTGAAAGAACTTAGCCATAATCATTCACCATGAGACTTTGTTGGGTTCGGAATAAAATTTAAATCCAAAGTTCAACCCACAGCGTAGCTCTGGGATCAAATCCTTGACAAGTTCTTCAGAAGGGGAGATCATTCCTTTTCATGAGTCCGCATCCCGTGGTTACTTTGCTGAGAGTCAGGTAGCATGTTGCAATTTCTTTGAACCCTCCAGCAGGTATATTCTCTCTCCCTACTTTCATATTGATCGTAATGTTTTATTTTATGAATCTCAATGCAAGAGTTCTGAAGAAAGAAAGAATGTTTATAAGCTTTGTAAAGGAGATCGCAGTTCAGTTACTTATTATTGTTGTATCATTCCAAATATATCTTCAATTGATTTGTCTAATCTATCGATGCTTAATCAATCAGGATTTTTGCAGAATCAAGATTCTCGCTCACAATCTAATAAATATGTTTCATCCTCTAATCATAACTCGGCATAATAGGAATCAAAATTAAAAGCAGCAATAATTTTAGAAGATTATATGTTATATAGTTACGTTGGATTTGCAATGATTATTTTTCATTTTTGACTTTTCAACTTAGAAGTATTAAATCAATGATCTTTACAATGGTGGCCTTTGCATTTTGATCTTTCGACTCACTCCTTTTAATGGGTGTAAGGGTTAAGTATTATTGAATAATGGGAAATTATATTGATTTTTATTATGATCTTCTTTGTATTTTGATTTTACAGTTTAATGTACATTTAATTAGTTGGAAATTGTGGCGATGTAAAGTTGAATTTCTAGTTAATATCTTTATCATAACTCTTTTATAATTTGATGTTTTAGTCGAATAGTCTTTAGTACCCTTAAATAGTTGGAATTTGTGGTAATATATTTTGATTTTCTAGTTTAATAGTCTCCAAAATCCTTAAATAGTTAGAAATTATAGCAATATAAAATAGTATTTATTGTTAATATTTTTATCATATTTTTTTTATGTTTTGATTTTATAGTGTAATAGGTATTAATATCTTTATCATAACTTTTTTATATTTTGTTTTATAAACATACACTTTGTTTACAATTAAAATAGTGACTAAAGCAGCAAATAGGAATCAAAATTAAAAGCAACAATAATTTTTATTGACAACAACAGACAATCAGTTTGATGGTATGAAAGACTGTGAGATGTCAGCGAGAGCACATTTTGGATTGAGATGGGACAAGTCCGACCGGATGAGGGAGAATAGTTTGGTTCTACTTAGTTTATTTTATGTCACTTGAGGGTAGCAGACCCCGACACGGCTCTTTGTTTAAGGAAAAGTTGTCTTTAAATGATACTTATGTGAAACTTTTTAAATAATTTAGAAGATATTTTTTTTGTTTGGTGATGTGTTAGGTTTTACATTTAATAGAGAATGTATTCCATGTTATATATATGTACCTATAAGGGTTTGCTTAAAATTGATTTTGGATGTAATATTTTTTTTATATTGGATATTAATTCCCTTATGAGATGGATATTGTATAAATGACACCCTTAGAACTGATTTTGGATGTAAGTTCTTGTATATTGGATATTAATTTCTTTATGAGGTGGTTAGTGTATAAATGATAAGTGATTGTTGGTTGTTGTATGAAATGGATAATGTTTTAATAAACATTATCTTCTTGTAGAGTAGAGAAATGGGTGTTGTTTTAAAAAATTAAAAAAAAAAATTATGTTGGTGTATTTTTGGGAGGAGGGTCGTCGGGAAGGGAGGGGCGTGGAGGAGGAGGGGGGAGGGGGGTCAGTGGCAAGGGAGGAGGGAGAAGAGAGCGGTGGATTTTTTTTAATTTTTTTTTTTAATATAATGATTAGGGGGGCATTTAGGGCGCTAGGGAGTTAAAAATGATTTTTTAAATATTGTTTTAAATTTAATGTTGTGGGGGTTAGGGGAAGAGTTTATTAAAAAAATTATTTATAATTTTTTAATGTAATGTTGTTTGGGTGATGTGGAGTTTAGGGGTTGGAGCATATAATTTTTTTTTAAATGTTTTTTTAATGTAATGTTGTGGGGTGGGGTTTAGCGGGTTAGGGGGGATTTTAATTTATTTTAATGTAATGTTTTTTAGTTTAATGTTGTGGGAGGTTTAGTTTAATGGAAAAAAATCAATGATGGTAACACAAAATAGTAATCAAACATCTAAACTCTATTGTAAATTCTATATAATTTAAGTAAAGAAAACGAAATCAGAGGAGAAAAACATAGACAAAAAAGTCACTGTTTGTAACACAAAATGTGAATCAAACATCTATGCTCTACTATAAATTCTATATAATTTAAGTAAAGAAAACGAAATTAAAGGAGAAAAACAGAGACAAACTGTTAAAAAGAAGCAAGAAAAAGAAAATGCTTATCTGTGCAAAGATCACTCAGCTCCCTTCTACACCATTTTCATCTGATCTCCATTGCCTGCAAATAAAATCGAAACCACAAATCCTAAATTTAAATGAATTGAAATGGTAACAAATCACTCACAGATTGAAAGATTTGTAACAAAGAATCTATCCATCCAGCAAATTTAATAATTGAATATGAAAACAAAGGAAGGAGGAATTAAGTCTCTAGCCTCACCATCACATATTTGAGAGGTCGAAGTGAAACCTGTTCCTCAGCTTCTGTCTCATACATAAAATATATGCCTCCCTTCCTCTCAGTTTTCACAGGAAACACTAGGAAACACTAACTCGTGAAAAAAAACACAAAAGGAAAAGAAACAAAACATATAACATAAACATAACTTACTCAACATAAACATAACTTACTCAACAAAGCCAGACATAACATACATCGCCCATAACAGAGAGACCACGCACAAACAAAGCATAAAAGACGACACCAAACACCGACTCAGAGGAGAAGCAAAAGCAGAAAGCTCATGGAGGAGATAAAACTCAACCAGAAATAAGCAGGAGAATGTTTGAACATTAAGGATTCATTTATTAATTTATAGGTCATTGTCAGCATTCCATGGCCCAACGGTGAAAAATATCGTCATTTATAGCCGTTGGACCTATCAACTTTGTTAGGATGAAATGTCATTGCCAGGATGCCATGTCCCAATGGTAAAATATTTCGTCATTTATGTATTTGCAGATCGTAAAGAGTTTCAAATATAAAATTTTTATGTTAAAAACTTTTAAAAAATCAAATTTATATTCATGTTTAAATTATCTATGAAATTGTATTTTAATTAATATAAATCTAATTTATATGAATTTATATTTTAATTAATATAAATCTACTTTATATTCATATTTAAATGGTTTATGAAATTTTATTTTAATTAATATAAGTGTCCCTCCCTTCAAATTCATAATTAATATAAGTAATGTTCCCTCCCCTCAAAGAAAATAAAAGACTAACCGGTAAACCCAAAATTTCACATTAGGCAATTATATAGATATATAAATCCAAAGGAATATGGCTCTTAGAAATAAATTATATAGATATATAAACCCAAGGAATGGCACTTAAAAGTTTAAGGTTTATCAAAACATTCCCCATCCATCATTTGCCCCTTTCATTCTTAATCCCGTGAGACCTCTTTACATCTCAAATGACAAGGACTAATTACATGCAATGTAATAGAGAGGGTGGTAGCTACAAAATTGTTTTCATGGCCATCTCATGAAGAGGGACGTTTACACATTAGGTTGAATTGGTTGAATTAGGAGGAGAGATTGTTATAAGGGGTTTTCTACTCTCAATGCAGGGTATATGATCTTAATAGTCTAACAACTACATCAAATCAGTTATTTATATCTTTACCATGTAGGCCTAGCTTTGAAATTACATGTAGAGGTTAGAAAATAGTGAGGTTAATCATGTAAGATGAACATATCATCTTATCCTACATAATTCTTGAAAAATATTCATTTCTTATTTTGTTTAATTCAAATATTTTTACTAAAAAATAGTTATATCAAGTTATATTACAATGAATCAAATACATCTCACATATTATAAAAATATTCTTTAACTAATTAACTATGAATGTTGAGATATCTATTCTATTAAAATCAATCAAACCTATATATACCTCTAAATATATTTAAAAATAAACAATTCAAACCACAAATTACAAATATATCTTAAAAATATTTAAACCATGATACATATCTTTACATTACTCATTGAACAAATTTTAGAACTCCTTACCTTACCTACTAAACAAATCTTCAAACCTTTTATTAGTCAATATAAAAAAACGGATATATTGCAATGAAAACATGCATGGGCTCTTGTTTCAAATTTTATGCATTAAATTATACAAATTATGATGTTATGGTTTTTATTTAATTAATTAAAAAATAAAAATAATTTTGTTTTTTCCATTTTTATTCATTATATAATTTGAGGTCACTTGGAGATTAACATTGACGTTAATTAATATGTCAGCATTAAATTATATATATATATATATTCAATTAACATATTAATATATAGCATTTTTTAATTTTATTATATTTAAATTAGAATAAAGTTTTTTTAAATGTAAATATTTAAATTAATTATTATTTAAACAAATATTGCACAACAACCAAAATTCTTATCACTTAAATTCAAGAATAAAACACTGTAACAAGAATAAAATATAGTATACCTTAATGGAGTAAAACACTGTAACCATAACACTAAAATTCAAGAATAAAATCTAAGACCTTAAATACTCATAGAAACAACTAAACATTTGTCACTAAAATGTCTAAAATACAATGTGAAAAGAAAGCACAAAATAGATGTGATCATAACATGTGGTAATAATGTGTCATCACAAAAGTGGAGATGTTTTCGATGAAAAAATATTAAAGTGTATTTGCAATAAAAATAAATAAAAAAATTCGAAGCTTTGTGCTTTGCGTTTCTATATTTCATTTCCTTTGCAAAAACAAAACTTCGAAATTTTTATCCAAATGTAGTAACCAAATCGAACCTTCGACCTTCTCGATTCTCTATTAATTTCGTCACAACAAGAACAAATAATATTAATGCAGAATATACACCCACAAGTGGGATTACCAATTTGTGTACACCAATTTAAGACCCCAAAAAATAGTAATCACATCCTGCCATCAATGTTGTCATCAATGTTGTTGACTACTATTGAAATTGAAAATAGCCCTTTAAGGAGTTTTTAGTTAGACATAATTTTATTTTGAAAACTATTAAGCTCTTTGAAAGCCTTTGTTTTAATATTCTTAAATTATTATAAAAATTGATCAGTTTTGAATTAATCTGGAAGTAATCACATTATGCCATCATTGTTTGTACCTTGTCAAAATGAGCATGTCAAGATGGTCCATCTTTCATTCTCCTCCATGCCATTCAACGTTTATAAACCGCAAAGAAACAAAAAACACTACCCTTTAGAAAAATAAATTTCTATTGCTTGAAAGAAAGAGCATGTTGAAACACCTGTTGTGATCGATCCCTCATGAAATGTGGCGTCGACATAGTATACACGATGAAGATTGTATATGTAGCATGCCATTGGCCTAAATCTGATTTTGTAATTACATGCTACTGGGCTAAATCTGATTTTGTAATTATGTTAATAGCTTCAATGATGACTAGAACACTTGGATTAAACATATTCCTATATTCCTAAATCCGATTTTGTAATTATGTTAATAGCTTCAAGAATGACTAACACTTGGAGTAATTATTGATGAACATTATTCCGTGTCATGTAAGTGTGCATCACACTATAATTATTAAAGGGTGCTTGTAAGAAGTTGCTACCCAATTATGATGGAATGGGAGTGTGTTAGCAAAAAAAACAGGAATGTGGACGCACACTTGGACGTGTGCACACAATCCTACTTCAACAATAGCGAACCTCCACTTCGGCTTGCCGATGCAGACAATAGGAGCGTGTATGCAGCCCTGAGCACATGCATGCGTGTTTAGATGCTTTAGTGCATAAGCATAAATGTTAAAGAGAAAATTCTTATTGAAGAAAAGAAAGCAACCTAAATTATTCGCTTCACTTCCCACTCCAAAGAGTGCTTTGTTTGCGTGGCCAGTTAATGTATATTAATCACAAATAACAAAGTAACTTATAAGTTAAAATAATTTTAAATATTACAAAAAAAATCTAATTTCTAAATCAAGATAGATTGAAATTGTAACCAATCATAACATATTAAGATAATTGCAACAAACCTAACACAACTAAATTATTATTGATTTTCTAAAAAAAAATACATCTCTCACCTTATGTGTGCCATATTAGAGATTAATGCCAATAGAGATCACATTAAAAGCCATTAGTTTGCATAAACTATTCACGCTAAATAAAAATATATAAGATATGCTAATATGCCTCTCTCTATTTCATATAAATGTGTGTTACCCTCCTCTTTAATATTTCATTTATGCATGAAAGCATTTTAATGAATAATATGGAATTTAATTATTCTTGAATTTAAAAATATATATAAATTATAATAATTTAATTTAAATTTAAATAAAATAAAGTGGTTAATTTTAGCGTTTGACTTTGTATAGCTCAAAGAATAAGTATAACTGTATAAGTCATTTTGATAGCTTAACAAGTTTTTCTTAACTAATGATTAAATAAAACAATTTATAAAAAAAAATCCACAAAATTATATATTAAAAAAATTCCAAAATCAATAACTGAAAAAGAAAGACAATCCACAAAATTATATTTTAAAATAGAAAAACTGAAAATAACGTAACGTGGCGAGAACGTAACGTGGGGTTTCATCAGCGACATGGAAATCGTGAACGGGAAAAAACAATGACAATGGAATGTAACAGAAAATTTAGTTAAAAAGAGAGGAAAAGTAAAAGCCCGGGGATCGAACCCGCGGCGTTAAAGCTGCAAAGATTGTTATTAAATTGCATTCGTAAGAATTTAATTGACCCGACAGAACCTATAAGGAAATCGAAATCCCATGATTTTCAGAGGTTCTCAGGAAAGAAAACGGAAAGTTGGTAGCTCATCAAGAATTTCCTTTTCACTAATGTTCAATCCCGTGGCTTAATTCCGTAGATGTCTTTTGGAATTTCAAGATACCTAGCTCAAAAGATATGGAAAGATTTCAACGTTAGATACTAAAAGTTTATGGCCAACATGGGAAATCATTATAACTCAAATTGGAGAACTGACGGAATTGAGCGACGTTGAGAGGCTAAAAAATAGTGTTGAACGAACTATCCTTAGTTTATTCTTGAGGTCTCATCAATTATGATATTATGATGTTATATCGGAGTCGAACCCATCGGATTTCAATCCTTCGAAAGATAATATTCAAGAAATGCTCATTCCTGCTAATAAAAGGTTTCAATAATTACAAAAAAACAAAAATAAAGAAAAGTTAAGCACTTTTTTTTTTGCTGATTTGGTCCACATAATATCGCTAAAAGGTACAAGATCTCTCTCATACTAGATTGTAAAACTGTGTCTTTTGGGTTTAGTTATTTTTTTGTTAACATATATTCTAAATATAATCATCCAATGATTTAAAATATGAATACTATATCCACAATTAAATATTTTAAATATATGTATAAATCAAAATAGAAATTAACATGATAGCAATATTTATTGACCACTAGGCACATATTTTTTTTTCACATACTACTTTAAATCTATGTCAACTATGACTCTATCAAGTAACGAGAGGGATCAGCTAGCTTGAGATGGCAAGGCCTTTTAACGAGAGGGATCAGCTAGCTTGAGATGGCAAGGCCTTTTAGATTCTTAAACTTAAAAAGTTTACAACTCTCTTAATCTACCACTTACTTGATAAAGCCCTATTAAGATAAATCTATAGTAATTGTAATCAAATAAACCAAATTCACAATATAAACAATATATATAACCAATTAATACATATAATCAATTTTATATCAAAATAACACATACAATCCCATGTAATTGTGTAATCTAAGAACTATCAACCCATTATACTTATGGGTATAAAATTACTTACTTTTATATATATATAA
>LPNX010589907.1:118675-200254 GCA_001517045.1 Pseudotsuga menziesii | reverse complement strand
AGACTGAAGGCTCTCTGAAGTCCGAACAAGTTATCCCTGTCCGGTTCACCAGGCTCACTTGATAGAAAACCACTAAGTACAACTTAGGTGGTAACAATCCCCACTACACCAATTACACCTGACCATTCACCATCTCCACCTCCATTTCCCAATCCAGAACCTTTACCAAACCTTAAAACATCTGTACCTGAACTATCTGCACCTAAACTCTCTGTACAAAATTCCCCAGATACACATCCAGCTACAGGGTTAAACCAAGAAATTCAACCAGAAGCTCCACTGACTATTGTATATCAGCAACCATAAAACCCACCATAACAAAATCAACCACAGGAGAATTTACCACCGGAAGATGCATAGGCACAACAACAGGAACAGCAATAGACAGAGCAACATAAACATAAAAGAATCAGAGACAGAAAGAAGAAGGACCACCAAAGAGAATCACAGTCGACAATGGTCCACATTAGCCAACTTGGATCGACTAGTGCAGTCGATGCAACAAAGCTAAAGGACAAAGAGTTGGGACAAATATTAGAAAATCTGGCCACTGAAGCAAAAATAAGAAGCTAGATTAGACGCAGGGAGCTCGACGACATTGAGAATGAACAAGTTGAATTCCTATCAAAATGAAGAAACTCAGCACAATCTATAATACCAGGGCCAATGGAAGTTGAAACCGACAAGCCACTAAAAAAATCATATCAACTATTTGAGAGTGTGGTGGCAACCCTACAAGTACACATGAAAAATACAAAATGAGAGCAAAAAGAAGAGACATCAAGATTATCAATGCAACAGTACACAACATTTTTTAGAATCTTAGCAAGTACTACAAGACCACATGGAAGAATTTGTCACCACAGAAGAGGTACTCCATGACTGGTCTACTTATTACGGGAAAGTATTTCAGTAGACTCGACAGACTCGAGAATAGATTCAAGCATTAGAAAAGAGAGAAAGCACTGAAGAATCACTCAGAAATACAATACATGATCAAATCATGCTAGAGACAGCCAAACTGCAGAGACTCGAAAGACAAGAACATCAGTGGGTGCATCAAGCACTCCCAAGCTTGGAGAAACTAGATACCATCTGCCCATAGATGAAAATACTACTAGAAACAACACAAGAAAAAGATCAATTCATGGGACCCAACATGGAAAGAATAGCAACCTTTCCATTTAGGAGAATATGTCGACCTTATCATGCATCACAATGCTGACCATTGACATCTAGAAAGTACTACAAAGCTGGACATAATTTCAACACCAACTGGATGTTACAGTAGAAGCAATTATTGAAGTATGCATATAGAAATGACCAACCATCTGACTGCATAGCCCATGAAAAAAAAACAATAGAATAACTATCTCAGATATAATTTTTTTTTTGAGTACCTTCCCTATTTCTTTGGGACAAAGAAAGATTTTGTTCCTAGGGGAGATGTTGGAGGAGCTAGTCGGTAAGTAGACTAAGTCGAATAGCCAACTAATTAGAGATTAGGTCGGCCGCATAAGGTCGTGTCAGTTGATCGAACTGACAGGTAGTTATATGTAACTATTTGTAACTCATATATATTAGGCTATTGAGCTAGATGAGAACTTGGTTCAGTTTTGTGTTTGTATGGACCCTCATGATATAATATAATTTGCTATTCTACATCCATGTTCTTGTCTCTTGTATTTGTTATGTCTTTATGCTTTAATGTGTATTATTGGTAACCCTTTGTGAGCTATGAGATTACAATAATTATCCCATTTCAAAGGTTTTGAATCGTGAATGTCTGATAAAGAATAAGGAAATATAGAGTTGAGATTTACATTACAACTTTCAAAGGAGGGTTTGGTATCTTAATTAGTGTTGCATTGTTTTACAAATTATATAGTGTTTTGTTTGAAGGTTTTTTTCACATAACCATTATTCTTTAAATTTATTGTTTTTATTTTTTAATTGCACAAATAATTTGGATATGGATTTTTCAAAATAGTCATTATATTGGGATGTTTTAGATGGTGCAATGATTCACATAATCCATGATTTGGAACCATCGGTAGCCTCCATATTGTACCATAATATGATTACAAAGACATAATTTAGGTGAATCTCTATACATCCTTGGGTAGAGGTGGTGATACCCTTTTGACCTGGGCTAGATCCCATTTGGAGAAATTTACTGAAATTTTTTTAATCTCTTGTCATGTCCCCATCCTAATAAGACTACTAGTTAGAAAAGTTTTACACACCTACTAGTTCCCTAGGATGTGGAGGAGGCATTAAATATCGCAATAAGGGAGCTATGAGACCCAAGAGAACCTTAGTTTGTCGTTTACACATTAAAGTAGGTCATAAAAATAATAGATATGGAGAAAATAAAGTGGCATTGCTTCATAAGGACATTTGAAGGTTCATGGAGACCTTAAGTGGCTAGATTATTCCTTACACATGTCATGAATTAAACCAAAATTTGAAATTATGGATAATGGAACTATTGGCCTAGTTTTCCCCAATCACGCAACCAAGGTTCAACAACAACAAGAAATCAACAAAACACCCAAAGACATCGGCTCGACAGAGCAATTGCAGATGAAAACAACTGTGAGGCAGGCACAGTCTCACCTGAGATATCTTAATGCGTAACTTCTAGAACCATGTTTCTATAGTCGATGAGGGATTATAGTCCCTTGGCGTGTGGCCAAGGTGCTTGACAGAGATGGAGGGTTGGAGTATTTACTACTGGACAGAGGCACAATAGTGCGACACAACTGGCGCACGACACAATCTCGTCCCTAACAACAATAACGGGTGGTGCAATAGTGTGACATAGCTGATTCCTTTAAAGTAAATGACTGTGATGCAACTTATATTGTGAATTAACAATGTTTAATCATGAAATAATACATGGTTCTTGGTAATTCTTATTTATCCATTCATTCACTGCTTATCAATATTGTGACATTCATTCAAACAATGACCATAAATAATGCGGGTAACTTAACATTCAACATTAACCGTTAAACATTAACACAACATTCAATCATTCATTAACACAAGAAATAACATGGAAACCCATCTGGGAAAAACCACCATGGTACTCTTTATCTGGCCTTAGAAATATAGGTAGCACCTTAAAGTATGCGACTTACAGACTGTTTTAAGATATGTATTTTGGCTCAAACTCTTCTTTCTATCATGCTCTATATTTATTCTTCTATCTACTCCTACTGATTTGCACACAGCCTGGATCGAATCTTCTAATTTACTATCTATTCACTCAGCTACAGATTAACTCCTACAAAATGGTATGCACACTCAGCTGCAAATCTGTGGCTCAACAACCTACTACTATCAGACTCCTCTCTGATATGAACATAGTAGCAACGACTGAACCCTTATAGAGAGTAGGTTCCTCATATTTATAGTGTTTACAAGACCGCAAAGGTTCGACTAAGTACAACTCAGTTATTACAGGCGTAACTAGGCACAAAATTTCTTCTATTACATTGATGATGACCCATACCTAGCCACAAAGTCCTACATTAAATTAACCCATGACCATAACTAGTCATAGAAACATCTTTCAACCTGCTTGTATAGGTCATAACTAGCCGCAAAACTATCCTTTAGTCTTCTGCTGACTCTGACTTTTGTCGTCCTTCTTGACTTGCACCTGTCCAGCCTTAACTCTTCTACCTACCTCTTTTAGGTACGTTTTTTCCTTCATCGCTTCAATCTGCATCGTAGCTTTCTCTCCTTTGCACTTGCTTTCCATCCTTTACCTACTTTTCCTCCCCTGCACGCCCACTTTTCCTCTTTTGCGCACTGTTGAGCCGCAAAAAGACTACATTTTATTCGTCATTTCACATACCATTTATCAACTTATTCCTATTTTTCCTTCCAGAAAACCATTAATATTCAAGAATTTCATAATAAATATGGGTTTATATTACCATTTTCCAAATCATTTATTTTTCAGTATTTTGAGTGAATTTGTGGTTATTTATTGAGAAAAATAACATATTTTCATTATATTTTAAAGTTGGAGGAGTTTGGTGATGCTTACAGGTGTATTTGAAGACTTTAGCAAGCTCAAAAATCATTTCCTAGCTTCAAATTCGAATTTCATCTTCAATGTGTGCTAATTTGAAGGAGAAGATCATGGAAACATGGAGAGAATATCTCATCCAATATTTGTTTGAGTATTTGAAGGGATAAGTCGACAGAAAAGTGGATTTGTTGGAGGATTTATAGGGATAAGTTGAGAGAATAGTGGGTCTATAATTATGATCAGTTATCTTGAATTCATGTATAAATAGGAAGGCCCTCTCCTCATTTTGGTTAGAGGCCTCTCTAGTGGTTTGATAATAGAGAACTGGTTCATGTTTTTAGATATTCATGGATTTGATCCTGTTGTAATAGATTCATATTTTTAGATAGTTTGATCTCTTCGTATTTTGATCTCTTGGTTATGAATTAGTTGTATTTGTTTTATGTGAGCTCACAAGTTAGTGTTGATTGCTTTATATTAGTCTATTTTATGCAATTTCATGTTTTCTGCAATTAGATTTCTTTTCATGTCATTTCTTGTTTTTGCAAGCTTAATTCAATTTCAGTTGCATGTTAATTTCAGTTGTATAATAGGTTAGTAATACTCTACCCCTGCATATATTTTGTCTGTACCTCACAAGTTTATGCTCTCTCTAGGTTGACAATTAAATCGTTGGATATATGTTATAATTTGTTCAATGTTTTTCCTCAACACGGACCCACTTCAGATTCTTCCTTGTGCACTTGTCCTGGCCCAATAGGCCCTCAACACTCACATGTTGCTCGTCCGGAGCCACTAAGAAAAAATTTAAGTCTCTGCAAAATTTATGTTCGTACAAAACTCATGTCTCTGGTGCAGGCTACACCATGGGACCAACCTTGTCGTCAAAATCCTTCAAAATTTCTTGCAGTCGAGCAAATTCTTTCGTTACTTCCTCCACCTGCTTGTCCAATTGTTCCACACGGTTGAAACTGATATGTTCCGATGGTCCTTCTTCTAGTGACTCAGTAATATATTGAAGGTTTTGCTGTACAAGCTGAATAATCCCTATAACTCATTCTGCTTCCGATTGGTGCACTGTCACCTCATCATTATGGGTCCGCTCCTTTTCACGTAGATTCTTTACCTCCTGCTACAGCTACTTCATCTTGACTATCTTTGTAACCTTTGCTTTGACCGACAAATTATTCATGTATGCCTTTACCGTGGTGATATTTAAATCAGTTTATCATGCATATTCCTTGATCTTCTCTACTACTTCATCATCCAAAATAAATTTCCATGTCATGAAAACAACTTCAATTGCCTTGGTGCAGAGTTGTTCTTCTTTCCTTATCCTCGGAACATCCTCCAATGTTGTTTTCCTGCACTCTTCAAGCACCTCAGGAGGTGTTCTTGGTTGCTACTTCACCTTAAGCTCTTCTAATTTCTTCTTGATTTCTACCGCAATATTTGATAACCGACCGACCTTTACGACTGCATCCTCATCTTCCTATTCCTCTTCCATGGGAAACTATGCGACTATGCGTTTTTGGATTCTACTAGTGACCATGTAAAAGAATTCTTGTCGATGAAGTGTCATATTTATAGGGATGCACCTCATATTGAGTTGGCGTTGGGGTTTTCTAATGAATAATTTAATGGAGGTGTTACCTCTTGCGTGCTAGTTAGAGTACTAGCACTATAAGTATTAACAACTCTTTTAAGAGATGAGGCTCTAGACCTTACCTCTGGCAATAGTCCAAGTGTGATGTAGTTGCATCCTGATCTTGGTGTCTCTGTAGATTCTTCAGAATCTTTCGCTCCTTCAAAAATCAACCTATAGTATTCCTCTTTGTTGCAAGACCCTTCGTCTAGATACAAATCAACTTTGTACTCACTTCCATCAAATAGACTAGGATTCCGTCTACCTCCTATTGTCTTTCTTCTATTTCTTGACCCGCACCTCCTTCCACTCCTTAGGAATCCATCTTCTAGTTTAGGTTCTGTACTTCTTGGGAACATTTCAGCTCACCATTTCCCATTTTCTCTACAGGTCATCTGTGACATATCCTCTCCCTCTGGATATGCGGCTCAACTACTCAATTGTAAGATACCCTTCTCATAGATGAGCATCTTTATACAGATACTTATAGATAATAAATACCTTCATCAAGGTCCTTGGAAAACAATTCTTTTAGCCTCACAATATGAGGTTATAGTTTCTACTACAAACTTGGTAATATACCCTTGCAAAACACTGTCGACCCAAAAATCAACATCTCTAGAGATGGGGTTACTTACACTGGTTATCTCGCGAACCAACGGATCACTCCACTCGAGTGCTTATCTTCTTTGGAAATTTTTCTACCTAGTTTCCAACCTTGACAAACTCATGTATCACTATAGGAAAATCTACAAAGAAGATCTCATGAATGTAAGAGTATATTTACCGATCTAACCAATTTTCTGCACTCAACCACGGCTTTGTGCTTTCTTCTTATGCAAATTCCAACGTCTTAGAATCCAACCAATAATCTATTTCCTTCTTTGTCGAATGCCACAAAATTTCCCTTCACTCAAATGATTACATTTCCCTGTAACAGAACCATTTGTTGGCCTACTTTCCCACTCACGTGACCCAGGTTCAACAACAACACAAAACCAACAAAACACCCAAAGGCATCGACCCGACGGAGCAAGCTCAGACGGAAACACCTGCGAGGTAGTCATAGTATCACCTGAGATATATTAATGTGTAAGTTCCAGAACCATGTTTCCATAGTTGGTAAGGGATTATAATCCCTTGGTGCACAACCAAGGCACTTAAAAAATATGGAGGGTTGGATTCTTTACTACTGGACAGAGGCATAGCAGTGCAACACAATCGGAGTGTGACACAACCTCGTCCCTAACAATATTAACAGTTGGTGTAATAGTGTGACACTATTGATTCCTTTAAGGTAAATGATTGTGATGCGATTTATATCGTGACTTAACAATGTTTAATCATGAAATAATACATGGTGCTTGACAATTCTTAGATATCCATTCATTCACTGCTTATCAGTATTGTGACATTCATTCAAACAATGACCATAAATAATGTGAGTTAGTCAACATTCAACATTAACAGTTAAACATTAACACAACATTTAATCATTCATTAATAGAAGAAATAACGTGGAAACCCATATGGGAAAAACCACTAAGGTTCTCTTCATATGGCCTGAGAAATATAGGTAGCACCTTGCACTTTGTGACTTACAGATTGTTTTAATATATGTCTTTTGGCTCGGACTCTTATTGCTCTCATTCTCTCTGTTTATTCTTCTATCTACTCCTATTGATCTGCACATAACCTGGATCGACTCTTCTACTTTACTATCTGCACACTCAGCTACAGATTAAATCCTACAAAACAGTCTACACACTCAGCTGTGGATTGATGGCTCAACAACCTACTACTATCATACTCCTCCCTGATTTGAACTTATTAGAAACCAATACTAACTGACTAAACCCTTATACAGAGTGGGTTCCTCCTATTTATAGTGTTTACAAGACTGCGCAGGGTTGAATGACTACAACTCAGTTATTATAGACATAACTAGCCACAAAATATCTTATGTTACATTGATGAAACCCCATACCTAGCTTCAAAGTCCTGCATTACATTAACCCACGACCATAACTAGCCATGAAAACGTCTTTTGTCTTGCTTGTACAGGTCATAACTAGCCACAAAACTGTCCTTTAGTCTTCTGCTGACTCTGAATTCTACCGTCCTTCTTGACTTGCACATGTCCAGTATTAAATCTTCTACCTTCCTCTTTTAGGTATTTTTTTCCTTCGTCACACTGATCTGCATCACATCTTTCTCTCCTCTCCACTTTCTTTCCATCCTTTCCCTTCTTTTCCTCCATCACACTCCCTCTTTTCCTCTGTCATGTGCCCACTTCAGATTCTTCCTTGTACACTTTTCCTGGCCCAACAAGAACATTCTTGGAATATGAATAGGTGTCAAGAAACATGTCACAATCCCAAGGATTCGAATAGATGAATAGGAGTTACTCCCCATGGAAGAGGAAGAAGCTAGGAAGAAACTAGGTGCCACTTGGAGAGAGATTCCCTGCACTTTATGGTAATAATGATGGAATATTCTATGACAAATCAGACCTAATTACAGACCTATGCCAAATCTAACATTTCAAGGCTAAAAATATCCTCCAAGAGGGTGCACTTGGGGTTTGGTGGAAACAAATGGAAATTGGAGGAAGATGAAGGGATGAGGAGAAGGACAAATGTCATGGAGGTTACTAAACATCAAGAATGAGTTGTAGGAATCCCATGGGAGGGAATTCGACCTTAGAGAATCTTAATAGGGTTATAAAAATATGTCATGAGGAATGAGAATGGATTTTGATAATTTGTGATTTTCCTTTGGAATTTTAGAAAGCACTAGCATGTCCATTGCACGGTGAGTGCTCACTTTCCCTACTAGTGAGCCAATTTCGAAATAGTGAGGTTCTCATCCAAATTGGTTATTGGAGGGGCCACCCTAACCTCTCATTTGGAGCTTAATGGAGTTTTTTTTATTACATATAGGAGTCTGCTACTTTTCATGACCCATCTCCCCTCCCATTCTCTCAATCCCTACTTCAATATTTCCATATTTCCCTATGATGATGCACTTGTATGAATGGTGGTTGCGCCTTGTTGATTCTAGTTGATGCCCAACCATGGGTGAATGATTTATGGATATGTAATATGTCTTCCATCCTCTATGTAATTCGAAATTAGCAAAAATTCATATGCAAATGTCTACATTTACAGGCTATGGTGTGACTAGTTTCCATGTGTTGGTTTCACATTTCAATGGAGTTGTATATCTGATTTGTGTTGCAAGTTGGATATGATGTTATATGATATTGGTGAGATATTTATATTTTCTTAATGTTCTAAATTCCTTATTCTCTATTATGAACCATTACATGTTAAGAACCCGTGTCAACCCTCCTCTTTATTTTGTTATTATATTTTATCGGACGCATATGCTTTTTAAGTCGTCCCATCAGTATGTTGTATTATCCCACATTCATGTGGAGTAAGTAATAGTTGTTAAGTTGTCTAGTTATTATGTTGCATTATCCCACGTTCATGGGGGGTAATAGTTGTTTATATTAGACTTAGTATATAAGTATGTGTAGAGGCTAATGAAAGCATCGAAGAGTTATTTTGTATTGAGCTTGCTCAAAGGAGGCTTCCCCCTCGAAGTGGCCCGCGATCAATAAAATCTCTTTTGTGCTCCAATATCTCTATTATATATTGCATTCTCATTGTTTATTGTAGGAGGTTCTCCACATCTGGTATCAGACCACTTTCCTTGGCACAAGTGGGAGAATTTTTTTTTTGGAAAAAAAATGGGCAAAATTGAGTGACGACTTTCACATCCATTTTTGAAACTTTTTGTGTAGATTCAAGAAAAAAACGTTGCATATATGAATTCCTCTTTCAAAAATATGCATTTTCAAAAACAAATCATCTCATTTGGAGTTCTAAAAGTGGAGATATCGTGGATTAAAAATCAACAAATTTTCAGAATTTCGGTGATGGCTGCAAAAATTGCAGAGCAAAAATCTTTTGACTGGGTGCCTAGATTTCTATTTCGAGTTATTGAGTAGAAGCAGAGTGGTTGTTCAAGTTCTAGAAATAGTATATAATAGTGATTTTGAGCAATATATATCAGGTTATGCTCATTTTAAAAGTTTTTGTCTCAAAACCTAGCTCTAATTACGGGTCTTTGGGCATTGGGTGGAATTTCTGCCACATTTTTTTTGACAATGTGATTATTGCAGTAGTTATTCTTCTTGCAGTGGTATTTTTCATTTGGATCAGGGAATAAACCCTATCCAATTAACTATGGGAAGTACTTGGGTAGATCCCTCAAACTCATTGTGAGGAGTACCATAGGAACCCTGAAGTAGCTGGCCATTGAGAGGACCTACCAAGAGAAAAGGGAAACGAACCCCACCAGATTGACTAGATTCCCATCCATGAGGAAAACCAAAGAGCTGTCGTTTTTGGCCAAGCGGTTAGCAGTTTTGCTTGCGCCATGAAGTGAGGGGTACTGCCCCAATACTCAAGCCTGAGACAACCTTGGTGGTCAAGTGACTACCTTTGAACCATTAGGAAGCTGAATATACCTAGGGTCCATATCTATTTACAGTTGATAACACACAGAATTCCAAAATTGTTACAAATAATTTACTCCAATTCAAGTTGATAAAGCACTGCCATAGATGATTTCTTCTTCTTCTTCTTCTAAAAAAAAAGTTATAAATTTCTATTTTTTAGTCATATATTCCTTGATTTAGCTCCATTTCCCTTGAAAATTCACTATAACCCCTTTAATTCCCTTATACATATTTCATTCATTGAGGACCCTATCCCAATTCCACTTCCTGAAGCCTGAAATTACATCTCCTTCTTTCACCCCACTTCTAAAATTCACATTTTTTGTTTCCTTGTCCCTTAGAAAGTGTCCACAACCTAGCTACCCACTCACGTTTTTTCCAACTCAAAATTTTCCTTTTTCTAAAACCCTCTCTGTTTTTGTTTTTCCACCTATTTCTGATTAAAAAAAATCTTGCTTTTGGTTGTCACCCGCGCATGAGAAAATAGACAAATGGAAGAAGAAATTGTCACCATCAAGACCAAACTCGAAGATCTGGATCAAATATTTCTCGACCTCCATCTTCAACATTCAGCCATGAGTAATTGACAACAGCCTGAGTCTTCTGCAGACCCTGAGTTCTCTTCTTCTAGCAACTTTTGTGGGCCGAAGATTGAATTCCCTCGCTTCAATGGTGATGATCCAAGTGGATGGATACACAAGGCAGAACAATACTTTAATATGCATAACAATTTTTATGTCACCAAATTCCCACTTGCATCATTTCATTTGGAACATGAAGCCCTTCAATGGTTCTGTTGGTACATCAGGGATCATGAAGAGCCCTAATGGACATATTTTTGCCAACTCCTTTTTCACCGATTTGGCCCTAGTGGTTTTGATGAATTCACAGGAGCACTCACCAAACTTCGCCAAACTAGCACTGTGAGAGAGTATCAGACAGAATTTGAGAACTTAGTAAAGCACACACAAGGATTTTTTTATGCATTCTACAGGAGTTTTTTTATTAGTGGTCTTAAGGATACAATCTGATCTGACGTTACAATGTTCTGTCCCAAAATAATGATGGAAATCCCAGGGTTGGCTAAGTTGGTGGAGGACAAGATTAGGGCTCAGTAATGCCCCAAATCCACTTTTGTTCCATTCAGAAATATGGTTCCCCAAACACATCCAATCCCTCTAGCTCCTAGAACCACTCCTATCAAGAATTTGTTTAAAGATGATATGCGGGCACATAGGGAAAAAGGACTTTGTTATAATTGTGATGATAAATTCACCCAAGGACATCAATGTATTGAACACAAGCCCTATTTCTTGGATGTGGCTTCTTCGCCTACACTTGAAATTTGTGACGCTACTCAGGATCCAGTAGACGATCAGCTCGACATTTTGCATCCTCCTATTGACCCTCAGATTGCTAAACAAGTTTATTATTTTGTCCATCCTTGCTCCAGCTTTAAAGTCATGGTTTCCAATGGGAGAACCTTACCTTGCAAAGGAAAGTGTCATAGTGTGTGTATCTCTGTTGGAGATTATAACTTGTGCTCTAACATGTTTTCCATACCCCTAGGAGGTTTTTCTGTGATTTCAGGCACTCAATGGTTACGCACACTTGGACCCATCTTATGGGATTTTGTTGAACTATGGATGCATTTTTTAGTCAATGGGAAAAACCACACATCCAATGGATTACAACCATGGTCTCTCAGCATCATTAGTTCACATTCCATGGAAACGATCCTTAATAATAATTCACATGGTGTCATCACTCAACTCCATTTCATTCAGATGCAACCTTCGGCAGTCTCAAATACTCCCTTGGATCTTTCATTCCGATGCACCCTTCAAATTCCTGATTTTTTCAAGCCCTTCACTCTTGAGAGTGATGATTACGACAATGGACTTGGTGTTGTCCTCTTTCAAGATGAACATTCCATGGAATTCACTGGTAAATCCCTTCTTGGAAAGAATTTATCCACCTCCACATATGAGAAGGAAATGATGACTATTTTGCATAAGTACAGAAGTGGTGGCCATACCTCTTAAGAAATCCTTGCTGCATTAAGACTAATCACCAAAGTCTAAAATATTTCTTGGAATAATGGGTCTCATCCCCAACACAACAGAAATGGGTTAGAAAACTCAGGGGTTATGACTATGAGATCAATTACAAGAAGGCTAAGGACAATCTTGTGGTGGATACTCTTTCTCGCACATTTGATGCCCCTGTCTCTCTTTCATCTATTGCTATGCCTATTCCAAATTGGTTACAGTTTGTTTAGCAAGGCTATGTCAATGAACCCTCATTATATAAAATCATCCAACCATTGGCCAGTAACCCTTATGTGGTATCACATTTCTCTTGGGATGGCTCTTCTCTGAGATAAAAGGGTCGTCTGGTGCTTCCCTAGAGCACAGATATTAAACAGGTAGTATTTTATGAACTCCATGCTTCTCCATCAACAGGGAACTCTAGGTTCATGAAAACATATGAGAGGGCACAATGTCACTTCTTTTGGAAGGGAATGCAACAAGAAATTCAACAGATGGTTTCCGAATGTGCTCCTTGTCAGCGCAACCAAGGTGAAACTACACTCTATTCCGAATTTCTCAAACCTTTTCCCATCCCTACTGTTAAATTTTCATATTCTTAGCTAATACATCAATATTTCATTTCATTTTCATAACAAAATCATATACACAGTATCACTGAAAGAAACAACATCACAAGAACAACACAGATTTATCCTGGGAAAACCCTAAAGGGAAAAAACCCAGCAAAAGATTCCTCAATATAGATGCCCCAAAAAGGTAAAAGATAAAACTAGCAAGGAGATCAAAAACCTAATCCTCCTCCTTCTCCATCTACTTCTCTCCTCCACAAGTGCACTACTCAAGTGAGTGTGTGTGCTCAAATAAGGAGAGCTACACCTCTATTTATATTCATCTGTTCACTTCAATTAACTCATCTGACATGTAGGCTCGAGTTAATCATGTAGGCTCGAGTTACACATGTAGGCTCAAGTAACCACAATAGGGTGCTAATGACCCACCTTTACAATTAGAGGGGACAACCTCATGACTCTTATTAGTTCTTCCAATTAGAAGCATCGGGGTACAAGATAATACAAGTGGTTCTCCCAGTAGGACCATCAGGGACCACGAAAGATACATATAGAATATTATTTGAAGTTACAATATTTCAACACTCCCCCTTAACGAGAAGGGTATTCTACAACAACATCAACAACAACAATAGTAGGAGAGAGATAGAGGACATCATCAACATCATCAGGGTAATACATCTATAAATCATTGGAAGCTTTTCAACATCATATAGTCTTTGTATTCAATTTTCAACGACAACAACTCTTTGATCAGCATCAACATCTTTTGACCTTTTGATCAGCAACATATTCAACACTTTGAACTTTTGATCAGCAACACCTTCAGCAACATCTTCAGCAACATCTTCAACACTTTGACCTTTCGAACAGAAACATCTTCAGCAGTTAGACCTTCAATTAGCAACAACATCTTCAGCACTTTGGCCTTTCGATCAGCAACAATATATTCAGCATTTTGATCAGCAACATCTTCAGCACTTTGATCTTTCAATCAGCAACAACATCTTAAACATTTCGATCAGCAACATCTTCAGTACTTTGATCTTTTGATCAGCAACAACTTCTTCAGCATTTTGTTCTTTCGATCATCAACCTGATCGGTAACATCGTGATCAACACCATAATCATACTTCAATTCTCGAACAACATCATCATCATGATATTATGATATTTTGATCAGTACGTCGTCATCATCACATACTGATCATTTGATCAGTACATTATCATCATCATACTTTGATCTTTCGATCAGTACATCATCATCATCATACTCTGATCAATACATCATCATCATCATACTCTGATATTTCGATCAGTACATCATCATCATGCTCTGATCTTTTGATCAGTACATCATCATCATCACACTCTGATCTTTCAATCAGTACATTGTAATCATCATCATACTCTAATATTTCGATCAGTACATCATCATCATCATACACTGATATTTTGATCAGTACGTCATCATCATCATAAAAACATAAAAATATCATCATCATCACACTCTGATCTTTCAATCAGTACATCATCATCATCATAAAAACATCAACATCATAAAAACATCAACATGATCCTTCCTTTTGGAATTACGGGATTTAGGTCTTTACAGAGTTACCAATGATCCTTCCTTTCGGAATTATGGGATTTAGGTCTTTACGAAGTTGATAATGATCCTTCCTTTCGGAATTACAGGATTTAATTCTTTACGAAGTTACTAGCGATCCTTCCTTTCGAAATTACAGGATCAACAAATTTGTGGAACTCAGACAATCCTTCCTATTGGAATTACGAGATCAACACATCTGTGGAACTCAGACAATCCTTCCTATTGGAATTACAGGATCAATTCAATGATCCTTCCTTTTGGAATTACGGGATTTAGGTCTTTACGGAGTTACTAATGATCCTTCCTTTCAGAATTACAGGATCAACACAGATGTGGAACTCAGACAATCCTTCCTACTGGAATTACGGGATCAACACATCTGTGGAACTCAGAAAATCCTTCCTATTGGAATTACGAGATCAATTCAATGTTCCTTCCTTTCGAAATTATGGGATTTAGGTCTTTACGGAGTTACTAACGATCCTTCCTTTCAAAATTATGGGATCAACATAGATGTGGAACTTAGACAATCCTTCCTCTAGGAATTACAGGATCAACACACGTTCTCAAGTACTGAAGTCACCAGATCCGTTCTGAACCAAAGTTCAAGGATGATACAATCCTACCACATTCACGGGGACCGAGATCTTCAGATACATTTTGAACCAAGGTTCAGGGATGATGCAATCCTACCACTTTCATGGGGGCCAAGACCTCCAGATACATTTTGAACCGAGGTTCAGGGATGATGCAATCCACCACTTTCACGGGGGCCGAGACCTCCAGATACATTTTGAACCGAGGTTTAGGGATGATGCAATCCACCATTTTCACGGGGGCCGAGACCTCCGGATACATTTTGAACTGAATTTCAGGGATAATGCAATCCACCACTTTCACGGGGGCCGAGACCTCTAGATACATTTTGAACTGAAGTTCAAGGATGATGCAATCCCACCACATTCATGAAGACTGAAGTCACCGGATCTATTTTGGCCAGATGTCCCGGGATGATACAATCCCTCTTCATTCTCAACGACCGAGGTCACTGGATCACTTTAGGGAAGATGCCCAGGGATGATACAATCCCACTGCAACATCACTACTCCCCCTTTCGAGGAAGGTTCTTCCGAATCTCACCAAGCTTGTCTCGAAAGTGTTCGAACTTTACTCGAGACAGAGGCTTAGTTAGCACATCAGCAACCAAACCATCATCATCTACATCTTCAGTATGTGAATACTGAACTATCATCATCTGTATCTCTAGTATGTGAATACTGAAAGCATCATCATGTATATCTTCAGTATAGAAATACTGAAAGCATCATCATCTCTATATTTAGTATAGAAATATGGAATCACCGTCATCTGCATCTATAGTATGTAAATACTGAAACATCATCTATATCTTCAGTATGGGAATACTGAAACATCATCATCTATATATTCATTATAGAAATACAGAATCACCATCATCTGCATCTACAATATGTAAATACTAAAACGTCATCTATATCTTCAGTATGGGAATACTTAAACATCATCATCTGCATCTTATCTCGTATGTACAAATACCGAATTTCTATGTGTTACGACGGAACACAGGGTTCTCTGTCATCACAAATTTAGTTATCACATAGAATCATTGCAGTATCCATCTTCAGTTCAAAGAGACTTGATATCAGCTTCCGAAGCCATCTAGCTTCACAACTTAGCAGAGCAATCTGCTATGTATCTTGCTTCAGCCATGCTACGAGAAACATTGGACTGTTTCCTGCTAAACCATGAACTCATATGAGACCCCAAACAAAAGCATCTACCTAATGTGCTTTTCCTATCTAAGATACTTCTAGCCCAATATGCATCTATAAAGCCATACAATCTATACTCATGGCTACCATCATAATATAAACCAAAGTCTATAGTCCCTTTCAGATATCCCATCACATGTTTTGCAGTTACTAGGTGAACCCGTATTGGTTGAACAAGATATTGACTTAAGGTGTTCAAAGCAAAACAAATGTTTGGTCTAGTATTTGTTAAGTACATCAATGACCCAATGATCTGTCTGTATTGAGTCATATCCACTAACTCTGATGAGTCATCAGCTAACAGCTTCAGGTTGGAGTCCATGGGTGTGGCCATGACTTTGCATTCCAACATATTAAATCTATTCAATATCTCTACTGCATAATTTCCCTGGTTGAGAAATATTTCTTCTGAACTTTTCCATACTTCTAGACCTAGGAAATAATGCATTAACCCAAGGTATTTCATCTCAAATTCTTCTGCTAGTTTCTTCTTGCTTTCCATGACCTATTTCTCATTTCCGGTCAAGGATAAGTCATCCACATATAATAACAGGATGACAATTTCATCTTATACAAGCTTGAGATAAAAGTTAGGATCAGCTTTACTCTTGGTAAATCCCATGCTTGACAAGAAACTATCTATTCTTCCATACCAAGCTCTAGGAGCTTGCTTCAGGCCATAGAGGGCCTGCTTCAACTTGCATACGTGATTCCATCTGGCTTCAACTTCAAATCCTCGTGACTATTTGATGAAAAAACTCTTTCTCAATCATACCATTAAGGAAGGCTTGTCTTTACTTCACCATGGAAGAAACTACCATGATAGTTATGAAGGAAGTGTACCTTACATCCTGGAGTAAGTGTCTCTTCAGAATTAATTCCCTCTTTCTGAAAGAAACCTCTGGCCACTAATCTTGCTTTATACTTCTCGATACTTCAGTCAGCTGCATACTCTATTTTGTATATCCATTTGGAGGATACAATTCTCCTTCCTTCTAGTTTGGGAACTATATCCCATACATCATTCTAGTATTCTTTCATCATGAGTTCATCTTGTCAGATCATCAACATATCCTAGTCTTCTACATTCAACTTTGAAGGTTGCAACCCACTTTACTCTTGGTAAAGTCTCGATCCATCAAGAATATATCCATCATGTCGTACCGTGTCGAACTCAGATATCTTCTATAGTCACTCCCCTTGAAGTGGAGTATTATCTTCCTTCTTCATTCTGTATAGGTGGTTCTATGCTTGATATATACTGGTCAATAGAGTATGTCATGTCATAGTCTATTCTTTCTGAGGAAAATCATGAACCTTTCTTTGTACACTTGTTCTTGTAGATCCATATGGAGGATACTATGTACTTCCCTTTATGTCTCAAAATCATATCGTATACATCATTCCCCATAATCAAATATTATTCTTTGATCATAGTTTCTTTTATAGCATTCTTTTCTTCATCTTGAGTTATCTCTCATACCCATGGTGGTCTTCATCCTTTGAGGTGGATCTACTGCTTTTTGAAGCTCTTTCTTCCGTCATGGCGTCTCTGACCTTGGGAGCTTCAGATTCATGTTTATTGGATTGTCATCACTTGTTCTTCAGAACAAGTCTCATCCTTCTTTTCTTGTAGGAGGTTGTACAGGACCTTTCCTACAATTCAAATGCACAAGTTTCATGGTTAGAACTATTTCATGAAACATATGCATAATGACAAATTCTTATTCATCATGCAACTATTTATCCAATACAACATTCATCCATATCTCATAGAAACTTTCTATATGCCTTCCATCTCTACCATGACATCATTGATATTGTGCACTAATCCAATATGTCAGCAAAGAGGTTTGATAAGTAGCACTGGAGTGCCATGAGCTACTTACCCATCACATGCATATTAGTAGTATTAATGTAAACAATATATCATGCATAACACATCAACTGAATATAATCAAATGTATAACAAAAAAATATCATGAAATGGCAACTGAATACTTATCTTTTATTCGTTTCGTGGGTAGACTCCATCTTGATCATTCTGCTTTATCATCTTCTTCATTCATGAAATCATCATTTCTTATCCAAATGATAAGATGAATAAGAGGTTCTTCAAGAATTGAGTTTTTCATATTCCTCATCACTTGAGGGATCTTCTTTGAGTGGTGAGAGCTTGAGCTTCAATTGCTCCCATCTTCTTCTTCTCTTCTTATTAGTCGAGATAAAAGTAATCACTTACTTCTGGCATACATTCTTCTTCTACAACTTCAAGTTGTTCTGCATTCTAGATCTTCACATTCTTCAACTGTTTTCTCAAAGCCATCTTCTGATTTAAGTTCTTATCTTCAAATATATTGATCAAGGAATCAAACATATTCGGTGTCTTTAGGGAAGACACTTGTGGTATAAGTTGATCCGTGATTGAATCAACAATGATCTTCTTGGCCTTGATCAAGTTCTTCTTGTGTAAGGCTTTGAGCCTCATCTTTGTATGGAACTAGAACCTCTCTACTCATGTAGGTGTCCAATTCATTTTCTTCAGAGAGATCAAATAATTCCATGCTTGGAATTTGTCAACTGATGTGATATATCACTTTGAAATGAGAACCTCAAATGAAAATAGCGAAAGATTAGATCTTACCGATTTGAGGTGTCCATCCTGCTTCTAGAGCTGGTTGATCTAGGGCTTGTCAGAGAAACCCTAATTTTTAAAACTTGGAATATTTCAGATCTGATTGTATAGAAATATAGATATCTTCAAATGGAGCTGTCCAATGTACTCCTTTTCTGAAAATAGTGGAGGGAAGCTCCCAGAACAGGAAGCCCTAGTTTTCCAATTTCTTATGCAGAAAGTCTTGTCACTGTTTATGTGATATCTCCAAAATTACTACTGATTTATGTATGGAATTTCGTAGTGAGGTAATATCGCATGTTCCTGATCCAACACCATAGGTTTCATCAGAATTTGTTTCACCAATTGGTATGTATGATCATTTTACCAGGGTGACCTGTTACAGGACTGTTCAGAACATCGAAGTTGTATGGCATGCCACATGTCACTGGTTCATATTCTAAGTCTAATATTCAGACCATAGAAAGTAAAGTCCATGATTTTTCTGGAACATCTTCATGAATTCCATTTGGACCTAGGTAGCCCAAGCTATAGCGATTTTCTCCAGGTGTCCTGTTTAGGGATGAATTCTGGAAGAGGCTGGAACCATAACTTAGAGGGATCATGTCTCCCAGAATATAGAGAATATGAATCTGAATTTTGGATACAATTTACATCAGGATTTTATCTTCTGCCTCTAAAATTTTTAGCTCTTGAACCTTCTCCAATCACAGGATATATCGAATGTACCAAAACTTAGCTGTTTTAGTATTTAGGGTTTTTCTGGCTCGGGGTCAAACTAGGGTTTGAATTTCCCAGAGTTTCACCCAACCAAAAATATTGATCCAGGTATCTAAACTTCAATTTTCATGAGGAGATAAATCCTATGCTAGGCTCACTCAACAATTCTTCTTCTGTAAGAATCCCTAATTTCTTCCGAGGAGAGAGAGAGAGGGCTATTTTTCCTTGTGAAAGCTGTCCTGTTCAGGTTAGCTCTGATACCATGTTAAATTTTCATATGCTTAGCTAAGACAGCAGTATTTCATTTCATTTTCATAACAAAATCATATACACAGGATCACTGAAAGAAACCGTATCATGAGAACAACACAGATTTATCCTGGGAAAACCCTAAAGGAAAAAAACCCAGCAAAAGCTTCCTCAATATAGATGCCCCAAAAAGGTAAAAGATAAAACCAACAAGGAAATCAAAAACCTGATCCTCCTCCTTCTCCAGCTACTTCTCTCCTCCACAAGTGTGCTACTCAAGTGAGTGTGTGTGCTCAAATGAGGAGAGATACACCTCTATTTATATTCATCCGTTCACTTCAATTAACTCATCCGACATGTAGTCTCGAGTTAATAATGTAGGCTCGAGTTACACATGTAGGCTCAAGTAACTACACTAGGGTGCTAATGACCCACCTTTACAATTAGAGGGGACAACCTCATGACTCTTATTAATTCTTCTGATTAGAAGCATCGGGGTACAATATAATACAAGTGGTTCTCCCGGTAGGACCATCGGGGACCACAAAAGATACATATAGAATATTCTTCGAAGTTACACTATTTCAACACCTACAAGGATTTGGACATATATTTCGATGGATTTCATTTAATGGCTCCCTAAATATGGAGGGAATATCATAATCTTGGTTGCGGTTGATCGGCTCTCCAAATATCATCATTTTTATGCTCTCAGCCCTCCATATACCACCTCCTCAATCACACAAATTTTCATGGACAAGATATTCCTTCTTCATGAAATCCCTTCTTCCATTGTCTCAGACCGCAACACAAATTTCACAAGTCATTTTCTCCTTACTAACACCAAACTGAATATGAGTTCAGTTTATCACCCACCAATAGATGGTCCAAATGAAGTCATCAACAACTATTGGGAAACTTATCTTCATTGTTTCACCTCTAAACAACAACATCTCTGGGAAAAGTGGCTCCCTCTCGTTGAATGGTGGTACAATACTTCCTACCATACTACATCTCAAATGACTCCATATGAAGCAATTTATGGTCACACACCTCCATTACTCCTTCCATACACCCCCAACAGTTCACCAGTTTAGGAAGTTGACATGGTTCTTCAAAATCGACATCAGATTCTTCACATTTTGCAGTACAATCTTCACATGGCTAGAACCCTCATGAAACACCAAGCCGATCAGCACCATTATGAGTGCACTTTTCAAGTCGGTGACATGGTTTTTCTTCATCTGTAGCCTTACAAGCAATCCTCCTTGAAACTCAAAGGGCATCAAACGCTTGCTCCAAAGATCTCTAGTCCATATACAGTTCTTCAGAAGATTGGGTATGTTGCTTATAAATTGGCACTTCCTCCTTCTTCTCGCATTCAGCAAGTGATTGGCACCAACCTCAGAGAACAAATTGTTTTACCAAAATGGGATAATGAAGGATCCATCATTTCAGATCCGGAGACCATCCTCAATAAGCGCACTTGTCAACTTCACTCTTGGTCCATCACAGAGGTCTTAATTCAGTGGCATAACATGCAACCAAAGGATGCTACATGAGAACCTCTCCTTTAGATTTAGCTACAGTTTCCACATCTAAAGCTTTGATGAAAAATATTTTTTTTAAGAGGGAGGGGATGTTAAGAACCCGTGTCAACCATCCTCTTTATTTTGTTAGTATATTTTATCGGATGCATATGCTTTGTAAGTTGTCCCATCAGTATGTTGTATTATCCCACATTCATGGGGAGTAAGTAATAGTTGTTAAGTTGTCTAGTTATTATGTTGCATTATCCCACATTCATGGGGGGTAATAATTGTTAAGATTGTACTTAGTATATAAGTATGTGTTGAGGCTAATGAAAGCATTGTTATAGCGGATTTTACCACACATGGTGAATCACATTTTTATCGCCTTCCCTGTCCTTCTACAGACTCCTTAGACCCCATCGACCATTTTTGTACTTTTGATGTTTCCAAGATCATCCCTAAAAACATGCAAAAATTTCCATATGCGACTTTTAAACCCTTTCTCACGTATATACATGGGTTTGACACCTAAAACCACGTACACCGGGATGTGTGCAAAAGGCCAAATTCTTTTGGAGTTTTCCTTGATGTGGATCCGACTCACTTGTCTCCTGGCCTTCCATATGCCTTGAGATCACTCTAATTCAACCTTTCATTACCCCATTGAAGAGAAATATAAGGAACCCTTTGGATACATTGAATGCATGAAGAATTGAAGAGCAAGAAAACTATAGTCCATTGTTTTCAGAGCTTATACTTGAGTCTACATCACTTTGTCCCTTGGAACACTTTTGTGTTCTTCCCAAGCTTGCCTTTTGCTTTTGATCTTGCTTTCGAGAGATGGAGGATTGAAGTGGTGGAGGCCCAAGTGGGGGACTCAGTTTCTCTGATTCGCAGACGTGTCGACAGAGGTTGTCTCTATTGTAATATCTATTTTATATTAATAGAAATATCTTTTCTTGTCCAATAATGTGTATTTGAATGAATATTTGATCCATGGATGATTTCAAATGCTTATATGTTATTGATTATATATGCTAGAGTAGGTCTACCACGATTATATATAGCATGCTTGTCTTGTTTATTGAATGTTGAGGAATCAATTTATCAATTCAAGATGGAGTCGGAAAGCTCAACGGGGATCTACATCAACTGTCCGGAATAAGGTATGAATCAAGATCCTTTAGTGTTAGATATTTAGTTTCTCTTGAATATAAGAAAGAATTGATTTCTGGAGTCAAGCTTTCTGTTGTGGTACCCCAAGCCATAGGAATTTCTCTTTGTAACAAGATTGGTGACTCTGTTGGGGAGTTCCTAGCAATTGTCCTTTGGGGGTTTTTATCGGCATTCAATGTTCTTGAATTGGTTTGATTTCTCTATTTTTGAATTGGGTCTGGGGGCATGTTTTCCAGGTAGTGTCTGATTGGTGTGAATTTTGTCTCAGCTTATCTATTTGGACTACTTCTCACATTGATTCACACACGATGGGAGATCATGAAGATGAAATTACTGAGTTGTCTTCTCCACCTCAGGAGGTTGGGGAAGAAGATCCTATTCCTGTATATGATCCTTCACCTGACATACCTACACACTCTAGGTTTGATCCTTCACATGATATACCTACACACTTCAGGTATGATCCCTCATTCATAAGTCGCTGGTATTGGATGCCACGTTATGAGACTCATAATGAACCTAGGAGCACTAGTTATGTTAGTTATGGCATGTCTGGTATCCCTGCACATGATCCAATGCATCATGTCGAGTCGGAGTTTGATCCTAGCACTATGCCTGCGGGCATTCCCATTCCTTTCCATGCGGAGAAATTGGGAGCATGAGTCACATTGCACCCTCCATCTCGATGGTGGAGGCTACATCTCATGTTTGTCCTAGACCTGGTGTTAGTAGTCCTATTCAGATACAAGAACCAAGATGAGTGACTATAGGGAATACCACTTACATAGTTTCACATGTCCCTTCATCCTCTATTCCTAGTTCTTTGAATGCTATTCCTCCCTATCATTCACGTGGTCCTTCAGGCTGAAATGTAGCTACGAGTCATGTGCGTACTGCTGCTACTTGCGTAGTTGTGTCTCATAGTCAAGTACCTCTTGTTGTCTTGAGAGGTTGTATTCCTACTTCTGGAGGTCATATTCCTACTTCCAGAATGTCTATTCCTACCTATGGAGTTTCTCATACGACATCTCATGGGACTTCTTATGGACCATATTATGGACCCCAGTATGCATAGAATTATTCACCTTATGGGTACGGGCATCAAAAACCTGCTTACTTCTCGAATTATGGCTTTGTAGCCCCAAATAGTCAAGGTACACCACATTATGGTGCTTCCATGCCAACCTACATGGGTCAAATAGGAGGAGGATACTATGTCCATGGCCATGGTGTTTATGGTCATCAGTCCTATGTGAACCAAAATTATCAGGGAGCATCTCATAGACCTACTCAACCTAGGCTCCCTTTCCTTGCAACATTAAATTTTACTGACTTGTCGAGACTAACGAATGATCGGATATCTTATGACCCGGCTTGGCCGACTGTCCCTACGAAGCTTCCCTCGGACATCCCCAAATTCGAGGGTGTTATCCCTAAAGTTGAACCTAGACTACAGGGGTTCATGCTTATAGAAATCTTTTTCAAAAAATATAATTCAACGAAATCAAGATAAAAAACTGGGTTGGTATATAATCAAAGATATAAGGAAATCATATAACCATTAAAGATCTGTATAACATAAAATAGAATACAAAATTTAATATCAAGAGAACTACAAGCACGAATTTATGGATTAAGACTAACTGTGTCATTAAAAGTTTGAAAATTAATTGTATTTCACCATAAGAATCATGTAATGGGATTTAATTGACCATATATAGGATAAATCACAAAAAATACAATTGATAAGATACAATGTCAACTCATAATCATAATCATATCAAAGTGGAACCTGTAATGAAGATGCAGAGAATTTCATGTCATACAGCGTACATCAAAATTGGATTTCCATGTCTCCAATTGCCACACACTTTTCAATCTAGTGACTATCCTTATATACAAAATATCTGAGTTTCTAAGATAGTTATCAGATCCTACTTCGATGGATCGCGTTCTTTCAAAAATAGAAAAGTTGATCTTCTTCAAATAGTTTTTTAATACAAGCATAAATAAAACATACATCTGTCCAAACCTAATTGCTTTCAAAAGCCAATTATGACTCTAAATCTAAAGACTCTTAGAAGCCTTTGCCAAGATAGTTAAATCACTTAAAACTTAGGATTTTTTTGCAACTTGGCAGACTCAGCATCTTTGTTCTCCTCCTTACTCTAAGTCTTCATTTGTTCGAGCTACTTCTAGATGGTTCTTTTGTCCTTCAAAATTTCTTTAGAGATTGAAAGTAACTTTTGATAATATGCCTCCTTTTCCTCCAAATCCTCTCAAATTATTTTATTTGTTGTCATTAACTTGTCATTAATACTCTGTAAAAACATAGTTTTCTCCTCATATGTCTGCAAATATTTCTTAATCTGGTTAAATTCTGGAGTTATTTCAATGGCTTATTCTTTCATAAGGACCTAATATTCTTGTGGAACCCTTGAAGCTGAACAAACTTGTTTATTTGTGCAAAAGATTTATGGTATAGACCCTGCAACTCCCTGAACATCAATGAACTTCTCATTATCTAAACAATATTGAACTTTGGGTGTGTGTACAGTCTCTTCGCTAAAAGCATCATTTATCATCACAATCTCTTCACAGTATCCATGTGTCGATTTCATTTTTGCCTGCAATTTTCTTCTTAACCTAGTCCTAGGCTTCACACCAATGCTCTCTGGCTTCAACAACTGAACACGAGCTTCATTCTTTGAAGTTATATTCTTCAACATAACACTTAATGTTTTAGGGTTTTCATCTGTAACTAAAACTTTAGGACATAAATTATTTTGACTTGGTTCTTCTAAAAAGCCCTTACCTTCTGCTACAACATATTCAGTTTGTTTCTCGTGATTTCTTGTTTGTTGGTTCAAGTCTTCCATTACCTTTTTTCCCTTCTCCTTAGTCTTTTCTTCAGACCCTAACTCTGACAACAAAATTTCACAAGTTCACCCTTCTCTATGTAATTGTGAAATCAACAACAATTTTATTAACCCCTGATGGTATACTGAATGAGCGGTATGATATGGATGGCCTTGAACCCACATAATCATCTTTTGTAGGCTCTTTAATAAATAAAATGGGAGATTGGGCTTCAAGCTTCCTTTGAGGTGCATCAACAACCGTAAATGACATTTGAGAACCCTGTCATACCGACCCTCACATGTAATATAATTTTGTACCATCTCTAAGGGAATTTGCCAATTAGGTTTTATCTTGCTCACATGAATACCATTCTTCCAGTCTAATTTTTCAAACCCTGGAATTAATAACTCACTGTAATCTCCTTGAAAATCTTGTTGTTTAAACCATCTTTCTCTTTGCGCTGGAACATCTATTGCTTCAGCAATAGACTCTTCATTTACCATGACCTCTAAAATCTTGAGCTGAACCATTCCATCTTTATAACTTTTGATAAAAGCCATAGTTACCTGTGAATGATAACTCTGCAACTTTTCATAGAAAGCAAACCATCCAACATTCTTCATCAACTGTGTTGACCTTCAAAATTGCAGTATGCTGACCTTCGAAAAGGCAAGTGTTGGGAAATAGGGCAGACCCGGGTTTAATCCTTTAATGCCGCACCAACAAAAGACCCACAGAGTTGGCCCTTTCGGCAACAACCTGCGCGCAGGTTGCAGTCTCACCCAAAACAGCTATGGGGGTGCCGCAAAATCAGGTTTCTGCAAGCAGAGAGGGGGGATTACTGTACCTTAGCCTTTTAATAACCTTATTAATAAATAATTACAATCTTTACCATTCATTCACATACAACTTCGCAAATAAATAAAGAGTCGTGACTTTCTCAACCCACTACAGGGATTTCACAGCGATCTAACTTATCAGATGTATACAGTTATTAATGCATAAAAGAGATAGAATTAGAAACAGCACAAGAAACCACAACACCGGATATAACGTGGTTCACCCCCAGTGTAGGGGATACGTCCACAAACTGTGTTCTATTCAACTTGCTACAAAACCACAGTTTGATCTGCGCACTCAACTGCAGATCCTTTCAGTCCTCAAAAGCCACACACACAGCAGCAGGCCCCTGCACACACAGCTGCAGGTCGTTCCTTAATCTTCCTTACAAAAACCCTCTGCGCACACAGCTGCAGAGGTCGTCCACGCACACAGCTGGGACTTAACCTTTTCTTACAAAACCAATCTTAGCTTCGCCTTAATCTTTCTTTCATCATAAAACATAACCTATCTTCTTTACACAAGCACTTATTTATACTGCACATTTTTACAAAACCATGGTCTTAAACCATGGGCACCCAAAACCCTAAACCATGGATTTCAACCACGAGTTTTATTACAAACAAGGTGTTTTAACTTTCCCCGATACCCCTAAGATTGTTTTGACCCATAACTCCGCTTACAAATTTTCTAATTAACCGCGGAGTTACCCAAACATGGAGTATGCGCCCCAACAGGCCCCTAAGACTCACTAGTGGCCCGTCCCGGGACACTCTTCAGTTTCCCTGGTGGCAGACTTCCACTGACGAAGCATAGTGTACTGCTTGCTGAAGCTCTCCATGCTGCTGCCGGCTGCCTACTTCTGTCCTTTGCAGAAGTTTTGCTGATGAAAGCTGTCGCGATCCACCTGCAACACCATCCTTCACTCCAATTGCCGATGCCTGACCATCTACAACTTTGGGGTCCCCTGGGATTGTGTGTCCCACTGTAGAAGGAATATAGCTGCCATGGTTTTGCTATGCCGAAAGATTACATGGCGGGATTCCCCAAAGTCTTTCTACGAGGCCTCATGCCCTTTGTTGCTCTACGTTAGAGCAAACTCCTGTTCGTCTTTACAAATTTAGAGAAAAATCCTACCTGTCGATGTACTTAGCCAGGTAAGGCTGTACTGGCGGAGTACTTAGAAGGTGCTGTAGACCTCTGTCCCTTACTTCGCGTACTAGCTCCTGGACGTTACAATCGTTCGACATGGTTCGGGATGAATATCTCACAGATGCTTAAGGCAAAAAACACAGGTCGAGATGTCTCCTTATAGAATCCCGAGGCGGAATTTGTCATCATGGTGCAGTGATGACGCCAAATCTGACGGAGTTCCAGAAATATTCTCCACACAGCGCCAGATTTTCCCAAAATCTCATTATGACCAGTAATGAGAGCAGCTCTCGTGCCAGCGCCACCGATTGCAGTATGTCCCATCCGTCACATTTTGGGCTGCGACACACCTTGACAACCTTCGACTTTGACACAATCTGACCCTGCGACCTACGATCAACTTGTAGCTTCACATCCTGTAGACAAAACCGACTACGATAATCCATAATGCTACAAGCATCTTCACTTATTTGCTTGGTGCTACCTCCTATTCTGAATACCTGGCCTGTCCGTGTACTTTTTTAAATGGCTCCCATTTATCATAGAGGGGAAAATCTCACCATTTAACTTAGCTAGCTGGACTGCGCCCCCGTCAGTAACTTTCTGTACTACATACGGTCCTTTCCAATGTGTCTTAAACTTTCCAGGGAACTTCATGAATTTGCTGTCATAAAGGAGCACAAGATCACCCTGCTGAAAATGTTTCCTCTTGATGTGTCTGTCATGCCACGCTTTTTCTCGAGCTTTCTGCACCTGTTGTTGGAAGCCTGTGACAAATATATCCTCTTCAAGTTCTAATATCTATTTCAGTCTCTCTGTGATTATGGCTGGGTCATCCATCTCGGTGAAAGCAGATATCCGGAGGCTGGGAACAATGTATTCCATGGGCATGACAGCTTCTTGCCCATAAACTAGTCGAAAGGGTGTATGGCCTGTCAACTTTTTGCAAGTAGTTCTGTAAGCCCATAGCACTGCTAGAATTTGAAGATCCCAATCATTCTTGTTAGCATTACAAACCTTTGTTAAGGCATACTCAAGGATTTTGTTAAAAGCTTCGACAGTCCCATTTGCTTGTGGGTGATATGCGGTACTCTTTTGATGATACACCTGAAATTCTTCAGTCAATACTTCAATAGTCCTGTTCAGGAAATGTGACCCCTGATCACGCATAAGAACTTTGGGACACCCAAATCTGGATAAGATGTTGTCGAAGATGAACTTCGCAGTAGTAGCAGTGCTACAGGTCTTGACTGGTTGAGCTTCGGCCCAACGGGTAAGATAATAAGTTGCTGTAATGATGTATCTGGCTCCTGAATTTTTTGCAGGGGGGTTGATAGGACCAACAAAGTCAATGGCCCATTTGTCAAAGGCCTGTAATGTTACTTGCAGAGCTAGGGGAATTTCATCCCTCCTAGATGGTTTACCTGTCCTCTGACAGATGTCGCAGCTGTGGCAGTATTCTCTTACATCTTTGTGAAGTGTGGGCCACCATAAGCCAGCTGTCAAAATCTTCTGCACTGTTGCTTTACCTGCATAGTGACCTCCTGCTGCACCAGAGTGTGCTTCAGCCAATATTAGAGGTTTTTCATGTTCCAAAACACATCTGCACAGTATCTCATCTGGTCCCATTTTATACAGATGTCCTGCTATTAAAGTGAAGTCCGCGGCTCGAAAAACCAACTGCTTCTTCTGCTGTGTGGTCATCTCTGAAGGGGGGATACCTGTAGACAAATACTGAGCAATATCCTGGAAATATTCATCAACTATCTGTATAGCAAATAATTGTGCATCGGGGAGGCCTTCATCCATATTGGTAGGTTCTTCGCCTGAATCGAGCCTCGACAAGTGGTTAGGTCCTAAGTTAAGTCGTCCAGGCTTAACAATGATCTCAAAATCATATTCTTGAAATAGAATTAACCATCTGCATATTCTTCCTCCTAGCACAGGTTTGTTAACTAAGTACTTCAAAGCAGAGTGGTCAGTAACCATCTTAAAATGAGATCCTAGAAGATAATGCTGAAATTTTTGTAATGCATATACCATAGCAAGACCTTCGCGTTCTGTCGTAGTATAATTTTTCTCCGTTGTAGACAACTTTCTGCTGGCAAAAGAGATAGGGTGATCGATATTACCTGCGCTTGGCTGAGCGAGCACAATATCTAAAGCAATAGAGGATGCATCCACATGCACATGAAATTCCTTGTTCCAGCCAGGGAATACTAGGATAGGGGCAGTGACCATTTTCTCTTTCAGAATGTCGAGGCTTGCTTGGCATTCTAGAGTCCATTCGAACTTAATATCTTTCTTTAGCTGCCTTTCCATTGGGGCGGTAATCTTGGCATATCCTTGGATAAATTTCCTGTAGTAGCCGGTGTGACCAAGCGTTGTGCGAAGTTGTTTAACGGACTTTGGAGGTGGCAGGTTCACAATAATAACGATATTCGCAAGGTCCATCATCAATCCCTGCTTGCATACCACATGACCAAGTAGAATGCCAAAAGGTGCACAGAAGATGCACTTTTTTAAATTCAAGGAGATTTGGTGCTGTCTGCATTTGTCCAACATAAGTCTCAAACTAGTTATATGGTCTTTTACTAGCCCAAAAATAGTCCAGTCATCAAAGTAAACTTCTAAGAATTTATGTATGTATTCCTTAAACGCGGAGATGACTACTTGAGAAAATATGGCAGTTGCATTCTTCAACCCGAAGGGCATGATAGTATACTGGAAGGATCCCATTTCGGTAGCAAAGGTTGTCTTGTGTTGGTCCTCTGGAGCAATTCGGATCTGATGGTAGCCCGAAAAACCATCGGTAAAAGAGTATATTTCTTGACCTCCGACATTGTCGAGCACTTCATCTGTAAAGGGAGTGGGGAAAGGGTCGTGCAGAAAGGCATCATTGAGTTTCCTTAGATCGACATAGATTTGGATTTCACCCTTAGTCTTCTTCTCCTGGACGACCATAGGGCTGACCCACTCAGATTCTTCAACAGGTTCGATTATTCCTGCAGCAAGCATCTTTTCCAACTCTAGCTTAACCTTTTCCTTGTATTTTGGATTCAATCTATAAGGGCGCTGCTTCACAGGCTTCACATCAGGCTTCAGGGGGATCTTCATTACTCCGATATCTCCCAAGATACCTTTCATTTCAGAGAACTTTGTTGGAAATAGATCTTGGTATTCGTGGATAAGTTGAGTTACCTTGCTTACCATCTCGTCATCCCAATAGTCGCCAATGGTAGCAAGCTTAGGCTGTGCCTCGGATCCAATGTTAACTGTGTGCGTCTTCAAGGGCTGCGTCACTTCAGGAACTTCGACTGCCGGTCCATGCACGTCGCAATATCCTTCTGACTCAGGGATATCAATACGGCATGGATCCTCTTCTTCGTCGACTGTGAAGTTATAACATTCGACTGCGAGGGCTTCTTGTGTGGCCTAATCAGGGTGATTTTCTGTCACTTCTTGTTCGTTAAATATCTTAGTATTGATGATCCTGATAGCTATGTCTAGGGATGGACAGACATCATTAGTGGAGAAAGTATTGACAAAGCTATGAACAAGACAGTCCCAATTTACAGTATCTTGGCGAAGTTCAGCCTCTGCGTACCAGTTCTTCGCCAATGGTCCCAGCGTGTGCACAAATATATGTACCCACTCATCCTGAGAGACATACTTCCATGCCTCATAGCATTTGCTTAAGTGGTCCTGGGGGCAAGTTTTTCCATCAAACTTGCTTCGCACCTTTGCCAACTGGTCTGAGAACCGCAGGCGAAGGAGCTTCTGACATGCTTCCTAGGTAGGGATCTGCTTCTTATGGCTCGTCCCCCATCTGACTGCTGTGGCTCTGAATGCTGACTCCAGGGCCTCCATTTTCTGTAGGTCAGGTATCTGATCCGAGAATTGTGCAATAAACGGTTCAGGATCTGTAGAACCATTATACACAGGTATAGTTCTGGGTTGTGAGTCGACCCGTCTGATAGACTGGGTAGGGCAGACATTGCTTCCCCTATGGTGCTCCGATAATCGGTGTTTCCAGCTTTCGAATTCATCTTCACAGTCCGTCATACAGGAGCTACCAGACTCCCACCTTGCAGCCGGAGGATCCGCATAACCTTCTTCCTGCGCTGTGATAGTAGAGATGGGTTCCCCATCAGCATGATCCTCATGGTGGAGTGGCTCGGTGTACCGTTCCCCTTGTGAAGGATCCAGGGGCAGGATGAACCTGAAGTCTTTCCCTTCAAAAACCATCTGTCTCTTCTTTAGGTTGATGACTGCGGCATTTGCCATTTCCCATTCAATTCCTAACAGGGCCGGGTAAGGGTTGCTGTCATCAATGATCTCAATTACTTCGAAGTCCATGAAAGTGCTGACTCCATCAATATCTATTTGGAGATCCAGGAATCTCCCTAAAGGTACAATCTTTTGCTGGTTGGCTAGCCTCAACTGTATAGGGGACCAGGAAAGGGTGGGTTTCCCCATTTTCTCCCAGGTTTGTTTGGTTAAAACATTTACATCGGACCCTAAGTCTAGAATAACATCGGTCATATCATATGCCCCTATCTGAGCATTCAATCGCATTTCCCTGCCGGTCCTGCTAACTCGATGAACAGTTTTGTCCTGACCACAACTTTGCAGAGATTCGCAGGAGGCGATGACGTTCTGCAGCGCATTCAGAGTAGCTTGATTTCTTAAAAGTTTGAGACAACTTTGCAAAAAGGTAGATAGTATACTTACTTTATCCAGCGACGCGTCGCGGGGTGGCGACTGAGGCTGCGCAGGCGCGCTGGTTGGGCTAGGGCCAGAAAAATATTTATTGGCCTCCATGAATGTCTCTTTCTCTCTGATGATATCAAATGCAGGGATTTTCTCAGGACCCTTATGAACTAGAGCTTCGGCAGGTCAGTTTGACGTATTGTGGAGGTGTGTCGTAACTCCACTTCTTGTAACAACATTGATGGTCGCGGCAGGGCGAGGCTCCACAGAAATCATCTGGAGGTTCTGAGTAGGGGTAGTCTGTCATGCCTGAATCTTAGCGATCAACTGGGGGCACTGCTCGATCACATGATCTACGGCGTGGCAATACCGACACGTCGTAGTGGGGTTCCGACAATCGCGAGCCAAATGCCCAGCTTGGTTACAATTGTAACACACGAATTGGCTTCGGCCTCGCCCGGCCATGCCACCATGGCCTCCAGAAGTACCTCGTCCAGAGGCACCCCCCTAGTAACCATAACTATCATTACTTGGGCCTTCATTATGCACCCGGTAAGCCTCATAGGTGCGACACGCATCCTCATTATGACCTACAGATTTGCAAAAATTACAGTAGGAGTTCTTAGGTCCCTGTCCATACCTTTGCAGCAGGTAACAGTGCTCAGGTCGGTGCTGACCTATCATTCTGTAGAGCTCACAATAGAGAACTTGTTGTGGAAAGGGGTTCGGCGCACCTGTCTGCAAGTACTTGTTTACCAGGGGGCACCATTCCTTGTCGTGACCTTCGGTCCGACATTGCGTACACCAAACCTCTTCGTGATCAGGTTTTCCCTTTTTCATCTCGCAAAGTTCTAGGGCCATCGCAGCTAGCTGCTCTTGGATTTGAGCAATCCCAGAGTCATCTCCGACAGGGGCAGTCTCTAGTTTCATTGCGATTTCCAGAGCCTCCTGCTAGTCAGGAACCTTCTGCTGCATGAGTGGGGTTCTGATATGTGGTGACAATGCTGCAATAAACCATTCCTTATGCTACGCAGAACTAATAGTAAAGCTGACTTGGTCCAGTAGAACTTTGAATCTCTGATCAAAGTCCCACACTGATTCGCCGCGTCGCTGTTGAATCTCCTTGAGTTCAGTGATGCTTTGTGACTCCGATTTAGGCTTCTTAAATTCTTTGATTATGGCCGCCTTGATCTCTCCTAAAGTAGGGCTCTGAGTGCTGGAAAATTTCATGAACCATGTCAGAGCTCGGTCCCGAAAGGAAGTAATGAGCTGCATGGCTCGCACATCCGGATCTGTAATTTTCTTCGCATTCCATACTGCTTCGCAGAGAAACCGGAACTGTTCTGGGTCCTCTGATCCCGTGCCTTTAAAGATGGGGAGTTTAATGTCATCAACGAGGTGGGCCATGGATTTTTTGGGGAGGTTGGGAGGGGGACAGGATGTCTATGGGGGGGGATTTACAGGGGCCGACTGGCCTGTGGTCGGAACACTCGGGCCTGGTTGACCCTCCGATGGCGATGGACTTTCAGGGGTAGCGGAGCGGCGTTGTGGGGTGACCGGAGAGTTTCGAACCGAAGGGTTTTCTTCAGAAGCTGGCTCCTCAGGGTTTACAGGGGTGGACGCAGTAGCTTGACCTAAGGAAGAGGGGTCAAAATCTCTCTTATACCATTTTTCGTTCCGCAGCAACCCACTTTGCTCGGCGAAGGGAGTGTCACTTGCAAACATATGTTAGTACGACTAAACCAATGGTCTGATTCAAATAGAAATATACCCTTTTCGGCCAATAGTATTTTAATCCTTAAGCTAAATAAATTCAAAAAATTACCACGGGGACCTCTGAAAAACTGCCGTTCCGCTTCCCTGAAGGAGGTGCTCGTGTCAATGGCAAACTCTGTCACAAAGGCTTCCAACATTCACGTCGCCCAGAAGTCAACAGCGCGGGATACCTCGTTGTTCACGTGTTGCACAAGATTAACCCTTGCGGGGGTCCACACAAGAATCCATCGAACTTGAAAGTTCGTCCTCCTCTCTGTTAACCTAGACAACCACTGGTGCAACTCTATGTGGATACTACCAAAAAAAAATTCATAAGCATCACAAAAAACATACCTTTGTAAAAATTCACTTGCACTACACCGCGGATTGGCGTTCTCTTGCTGCGCAAACTTCAAACAGATCTCAGCAAACCAATCACTAATTTCCTTCACAGATGGCCTCCAGAACATAGCCCTTGAGGGACAAAGTAAACCCCTTTTGAGCAGGTACTGAGTTCAACCGGAAACGGAACCAATTTGTTGGGCAATAGGGCAGACTCGGGTTTAATCCTTTAATGCCGCACCAACAAAAGACCCACAGAGTTGGCCCTTTCAGCAACAACCTGCGCGCAGGTTGCAGTCTCACCCAAAACAGCTATGGGGGTACCGCAGAATCAGGTTTCTGCAAGCAGAGAGGGGGGATTACTGTACCTTAGCCTTTTAATAACCTTATTAATCAATAATTACAATCTTTACCATTCATTCACATACAACTTCGCAAATAAATAAAGAGTCATGACTTGCTCAACCCACTACAGGGATTTCACAGCGAAGCTAAATATTAGCAGCGATCTAACTTATCAGATGTATACAGTTATTAATGCATAAAAGAAACAGAAACAGAAACAGCACAAGAAACCACAACACCGGATATAACGTGGTTCACCCCCAGTGTAGGGGATACGTCCACAAACTGTGTTCTATTCAACTTGCTACAAAACCACAGTTTTATCTGCGCACTCAGCTGTAGATCCTTTCAGTCCTCAAAAGCCGCGCACACAGCAGCAGGCCCCTGCGCACACAGCTGCAGGTCGTTCCTTAATATTCCTTACAAAAACCCTCTGCGCACACAGCTGCAGAGGTCGTCCACGCACACAGCTGGGACTTAACCTTTTCTTACAAAACCAATCTTAGCTTCGCCTTAATCTTTCTTTCATCATAAAACCTAACCTATATTCTTTACACAAGCGCTTATTTATACTACGCATTTTTACAAAACCATGGTCTTAAACCATGGGCACCCAAAACCCTAAACCCTGGATTTCAACCACGGGTTTTATTACAAACAAGGTGTTTTAACTTTCCCCGATACCCCTAAGACTATTTTGACCCATAACTCTGCTTACAAATTTTCTAATTAACCGCGGAGTTACCCAAACATGGAGTATGCGCCCCAACAACAAGCTTGGGAAGAACACAAAAGTGCTCCAAGGGACAAAAGGATGCAGACTCAAGCATAAGTTCTGGCAACAATGGACTATAGTTTCCTTGCTCTCAATTCTCTCTTATGCCTTCAATGTACCAAGGAGTTCCTTATATAGCTTTTCAAAGGGGTAATGAAAGGTCGAATCCGAGTGATCTCAAGGCATAGGGAAGGCCAGGAGTCAAGTGAGTCGGATCCATGTCAAGGAAAACTCCAAAAGGATTTGGATTTTGTACACATCCCAATGTATGTGGTTTTAGTGGTCAAACCCGCGTATATACGCGTTTATGGATTTAAAAGTCACGTGTATCATTTTTCACATGTTTTTAGGGATGTTCAGGGAAACATGAAAGGACAAAAAATGGTCCAAGGGGTCTAAGGAGTCTGCAGCGGGATAGGGGAAGGCCATACAAAGTGTGATTCACCTAGAGTGGTGAAATAATCTATAACATATTCCCCCTAATGTGTGAGGTCAGAGGGGTCATACAACGGCCGAAATATATTATAAGTCCAACCCAGAAGTGGAGTGATGAAGGATCCCAAATGGAAGACCAGCCACCCAATCAGCATAGTACAATAATGCAACTCTCCACATTACTGCAAATACATATAGTAGTCTCGGATACATAAGAGTATAATGACCATGAATAGGCATGATACAAGATATCACATAAGTGGTCTTCGCCACATACAATATACATAGATCAGAATCTCCATGATGAAGATATACAAAGGATCATGATCTCCATAATGGCTGAAGATATATAATAGATCAAGATCTCCATAGTGGCTGGAAATATTTGACATATACTGGAAGCAAGTCATGAGATCTGAAATCTCATGAACACTGGCACGATCAAGGAGGTAGCATATAAGAGATGCCACCAATTTGGAAGGTCTTCTACATAAACCGCTACGAGTACATGTCCTACTATGTGAATAGAGGTGTCAAGGTCAAACATAGTAGTCCATCATCTGATTACCGGTCATTGATGTATACCGTTAACAGACGTGAGATCACCCACTGATAATGAAAATGGGAATCACGGTACTAGAGTGCAAACTAACAAGTGTGAATAAATGTGTTGAGGTTGAACACTTGAGAGGATCCATTGATTAGGGGACATTGATGTATTCCCAAAGACTGTCGATGGTGAGAGAACCTGCCACTAATGATTGCAAGTCTCAAGGCACTCAAAATGACTCTAGATTCCAATCCCAAAATAAATGATCTGAAGTCGATGGGATGAAATCTGCTGGAAGGAGGGCATTAAGGCATCCCCCATCATCCAACACGAGGTACTCAGCAAAGCTATATAATGTGGAAGGACTCGATCATAAGGTGCATGAACCAGTAACTGTACTGGGAATGGTCGACATGCAAAGTCAAGATAACTGAGGAATGGCTAACTGAGGATTCAACTTCCTTCGAACAAGAGCATAATGGCGTATGGTGACTGAATAAAGGTAGCATAGACTCGATATACAAACTGGGACATCTCTGTGACACAGAAGGCATCGGCAGAGGCTCCATAGGGACTGGAAGCTTAACCAGTCAGTGGAGATAAAATCAGATAAATGAGTATAGCTCCTAAAGTCAAACTATAAACCAAACCAATGGATGTGATATACAGTGCTCTGTTCGAAGGCGACACGACTCGACAGCTGCCAAAGATAACATCTTTCCTTGTCTGGCTTTTTGGTTTTTTTATTTTTTTTGACTTTTTCAGTTATTTAAAAAGCTTGAAAAAGAATAAAATGGCTTTATAGTTATAGACTAGGAGGAGATGAGTGTCATAAGGGCAAACAAACTAGTTCCAAGTAGTGGAACATACCTATGCTCAATGCAAGGATACATGTGTAGGATATCGACACTCGAGGGAAAATCCCCTCCCGGTAAAAAGGGAAACAAGCTGCGAAGGATATAAAAAATGGCTCTACATGGCTAGACATGAGACAAGCTCGGGCTATATGGCTGAAACGAAATGTCAAGGGATCTGGCATAAGGCTCAATAAGGCAGGAAAAGCTCATAATAATGCATCCACAACTTGACATGAGGGAGTCCTGAGGGAAATAGGATAGAAAAAGATCAAGAGGAGTATGAGGCTCTTGCGAAATGTCATGGCAATACTATACAATGGACTCCCACACACTAAAGGAGAAAATGTCAGCATGGGCACCAAATGCAAGTAAGGTGCTAACGAGGGTACCCATGTCAGGTGAAGCTCTACCACTCATATCATGCCACTTCTAAAATAGCAAGAAGGTTCCGTGACATAATAGAGTGGGTTCGTACCTAAGGTCATGATGAGATGGTCATAAGGTCATGCAAAATGAAAATAGTGATGAAACCTAGCCTATACCAGTTTAGATATGATACCTGAGATCGGCACGAATGGGTCAATCCAACGGCTGAAATGACACTAAAAAAGGTCCTCTACATCATGAATTATGTCAAAAACGGTCCAAAATGGTTAGAAAATGTCGAAACTATAGGAAAGGGGGTAAAAATTTTCAAATATTTGAAAAATTTCTATAAATAGTAAACAATTCAAAATATTATAAAACATTTGAAACTTTTACCCATTTGAGCTCATATTTTCAATAGCGAATTCCAAGAGATCTAGCCGGTGGAATCCACTACTGTTTCTTCCAGGTATTTACCCATGCTCTTATCTTCCATTTTAATGCAATTTTTGTCAAATTCCATGGTCAACTAGGCTTTCTAGGCCAAACTAAAAGGGCGCTGCGGCCCACATGAAAATCAAGGGTTTTTCCATGTATAGGGCTCGATATACGTAGAAAATTCCCCCAAAGCCACGTACATACGCGGCTGTTTTGAAAATAGTCACCTATGAGGCCGCGCATAAGGTTTTTTTAATGATCTAATTGGAAAATTTGCAATTTCTTGTGCAGGATGGTCCTAGAGTGGAGAGAGTGTGAACATGGTGAGGTAGAGGAAGCAGTAAGGGCCGATCTAATGGCTCAACAAGCTCTACATGCATGTGGACTCTACAAGTTTTGGTGTCTTGGTTGTTTGAGGGCCAAACCAAGGCTATTACAGATGCTGGTGGATTACTGCGATCTAGACTCAGAGTCCTTCCAGATAGATGGGATGTCCCTCACCATAGAGGTGGAGGACATACACTTCATTACTGGGCTTTCTAGATGAGGGGAAGTGATGAAACTTCATTCTCGTGGTGGGCCAGGAGGTGGCCTGACTATCGATGAGTACATTGTGGTGTACTTCTATCGAAACATAGAGAAGGTGGGGAGTCAAGTCCCTACCAACACTATACAGGTGTTGGGCCTAAAGGCCATACTATTGACATTGGGCAGGATAGCAGGCTTGGCATCACTCCACCAGGTCTTGCAACCTCTGATGTTCTATGCAGTGGAGTGCATGAGACCCACGGTTTATGACTAGAGCACTAAACTACTAAGCAACATGAAACATCAACTCAGTGAGTGTAAGGCAGGCAGAGTGCGGAACTTTGGGTTCAACAGTATTTTGAGCATTTTTTTGTTGGGCAATAGGGCAGACCCGGGTTTAATCCTTTTATGTTGCACCAACAAAAGACCCACTGTGTTGGCCCTTTCAGCAACAACCTACGCACAGGTTGCAGTCTCTCCCGAAACAGCAATGGGGTGCTGCAGAATTAGGTTTCTACAAGCAGAGAGGGATATTACTGTACCTTAGCCTTTACTAACTTATTAATCAATAATTACACAGCTGTGTCATTCACTTTCATACAACTTCGCAGATAGATAAACAACCGTGACTTGCTTAACCCACTACAGGGAATTCACAGCGAAGCTTGTTATTAGCAATGATATAAGTTATCAAATGTATACAGTTATTAATGCATAAAAGACAACAGAAATAGAAACAACACAAGAAACCACAACACCAAATATAACGTGGTTCACCCCCAGTGTAGGGGCTACGTCCACAAATTGCGTTTTATTCAACTTGCTACAAAACCATAGTTTGATCTGCGCACTTAGCTGCAGATCCCTTCAGTCCTTAACAGCCGCGCACACAGCACCAGGCCTCTACACACACAGCTGTAGATCTTTTCTCAATCTTCTTACAAAAACCCGCTGTGCACACAGCTACAGAGGTCGTCCATGCACACAGCTGGAACTTAACCTTTTCTTACAAAATCAGCCTTAACTTCACCTTAGTATTTCTTACATCATAAAACCTAACCTTTCTTATTTACAAAAATGCCTATTTATACATCGTGTTATTACAAAACCATGGCTTTAAACCATGGGCACCCAAAACCCTAAACCCTGGATTTAAACCATGGGTTTCTTACAAAAAGGGGTTTTGACTTACCCCGACACCCCTAAGACTATTTTGACCCATAACTCTGCTTACAAACAACCGCGGAGTTACCAAAACTAATAATCCTTAGGGTACGCGTCCCAACAGGCCCCTAAGACTCACTAGTGGCCCGTCCCGGGACACTCTGCAAGGGCTCTGGTGGGAGAATATTCTCTGCAAGAGTCTGGAAGTGACTGGTGAGGTTGTGTAGTATATCATCAGTGGCTTTATCCTTTTCCACCAATTCCTGTAACACTGAAGATGATTCTGTATCCGCCCGTTCCTACTCAAAAGTGTCATAGGTCTTCAAAAGTTTGAGTTGGCTCTCTGCAGTATTGCTCAATTATAATGCTTCATCAACCAGGGGCTGTAACGCATTCTCCAGCAGCGTTACCTTCGTCCTACAGGACTCGATTTCCTGCTGAAGTTCCTTGCTGCGCTTCACTTTAGCCATCTTCTGCATCGGTGGCAGCGTCTTGATTTCTGCTCTGACTGCATCTAATTCATCCTGGCGCAACTTAATGATTTCCTGGATCTTACCTACATCTGGATGGTCCTATAGGTTTTCCCATGCTTCTATGCTATCTTCCATCAGTTTTGTGACGCTGGCCACATTATCTGATATTTTTTCTACTGAAGCCTTGATGTCCTGATGGCGCTGTTCTCGGACATCTGGTGGAGTCTCGGGAGGGATGCGCAGTTGAAGTTCTGCAATCTGGTTCTGGTGTTCTGTCTTCATCCTTTCAATCTCGCTGCGAGACTATTGGGCATAGTCTCTCAACTTAGCGATTCTCTGCTCTGGTTCCTCTGCTCCCTGTATGTCGCAGTCAAAAAGACTCTGACATGCCTCGTCCAGTGCTCGCATTAGCGTAGTTGTTTTATGTTTAGCCTCTTTCTTAGGTTGTGCTACTGCTTCTAAGCGTGCTGCAAAGGTTTTGTTTTGTTTGATGGTGTCTTCCAATTAAAGTTGGGACAATTGGTCTCGTGCATGGATCTCCTTTGTAATAGCGAGCTGGCAGAGGTGCAGTTCTAACATGGACATCTTTGTATAATCGAGCCCTACGGTCATACTCGTCTGGGGCTGGGAATCTGTATCGGGCGGTATCAAAGCTGCGCTTGATACCTGTCCTTGGCGATCTCTGGGTGGCCATTGCCTAAGATCCTGCTGCGTAGGTGCTGTAGTGCTACTTGTCGCAGTACTGTGTGCTGATTTTGCTGCTAATTCTTTTAGCTCCGAAACCCTGTTTGCTATACCTGAGAGCCCAGCAAGATGTAGTTCTGCAAATTCTGACCATTTTTTAGTAAGCATTCCTGTGGACTGTTCTAGAGCTTGCTCCAGTGCATCCAGCGTTATTGTGGTTTCTTCTTCAATATATTTGTCCTTCGACGCTTTTGACTTTTTGCGGGACTGTGGCTTGGTTACCTCTGCTACTTCTAGTGACTTGCGCTTCGTTGCTGGGTTAGGATCTGATATGGTCTTGATCGACTCCTCATCCTGTTCGTCCTGTCCGCCGTCTCCACCCTAGCTGTCATCATCCATATACGAATCACTTAGGTCTTCGCTATCTTCCAATGGGATTTGCTGCTGCGCCTGACTGGTACCTGCGCCAATATTGGTAGCTGGAGGAACTGGAATAGAGGGTTTTTTTCCTATATCTTTCAACCAGTCAGTTGGCTAGTGCTGAATTATACCCCTGATATTTGGTTCGGTGACTACATATGGTAATTTAAAGCATTGTCGTTTTGGATCTGCACGGGCTTGAATGAAAACATGATGCATATCGGCACTGAAGTGCGTGGCGCCCTCGTATTTAGAGAACACCTCATTGGTAAGCCGTGGTGTTTGCACAATCTCATAGTGGATACTCATGGCATAAAAGATGAACACAGTGTTCATCATCTGCTGAGATACCTTATCTGAGGATATCCATAGGGAGGTGTACCTCGCTGCCCCTGGCATGCCTGGGTTTAACTCTACAAACTGGGCTTCAGTGGGTTCTTTCCACCCAACTAATGCAATAAGTATTAAAAGCCGGGAATAATGAAAAGGTCTACCTTTTTCCTGTGCATCGCGGGCATCGTCCAGGAACTCCTTCGCAAGATATGTGGCCCAATTATAAGTATACCCCTAAGCGCAGTTCATAGCAATCCGGATAACCGGAGCAGGTACTTCAGTTGGCCTGCATTTCCGTATGAGTTTGCAGGCTAAGAGTTCAGCTGCAAAGCGAATGGGCTGTTCCTGAATTATGGAAGTGTGATATCCCTGTTTCCCCTTTGTCAGACCAAACCGCTCTTTCATAGTTTGCATGAGCTTTGTATCGTCATGTTTGGATGGAAATTCAGTTCCCGGATCAGGTCCTGCCATTGGTAAACCTGTGATCTTATGGATGAGCGTGGCGTCAATAGGAATTTGCTGGTCCCCTATCCATAAATAGCCGTCATGCACTAACGCTAGCAACTGTTTGGTCACTATGGTCACATGTATTCCACGACCTAAATGGGGAATATTAAGCAGCTTGAGTAGGCCAGCTTTGTCCAGGCCTGCAACCCATGTTTGCACTTCCAGTAGTGTGACCTTATGATCTGGGTACTTGACGCGATGCAAGTATTTTGCTGGTTCAAACTGTGGAAACTTGCCATGGTCATTTGTGTCATGATCGTTGTACTTCAGCCGATCGATCTTCCCTGTCATGCTTCCGATCAGCTGAACTCCTTGTGGCAGCGAGGGTGTGGTTAATGTGAACTGCTTTGTTTGACGAGGTAACGTGGCACCTGGGCGAACAGGTTGTAGATATGGTGGCCGTGGTGGTGCAATATTCTCCCTACACCCGGCCGGGACCTGTTCTGAACCGGTGGGATCCATAGGATGATCTGCTGGTGTTTGCCCTGTTTGCCTCTGCCGGTATTGGTTTCGCTTGGAGCGAACTTCAGTTCTGATCTTTTTTTTGGCAGACCATGTCTGCATTGGCCGTGGTGGTGCTGGGGGAGCTTCTTCACAGGGAGAAAGGGTAGGCGGCCGATTAGAGCAGCTTATCAGACCCTCTTGCTCGAATTCTCTGACCAAATCGTCAATCTCTCGTTCTGTTGTCATGAGTTCACTCGAAAATATTGAAGAAATGCAGAATGCAATTTTCCCTAACTTAGGCATCTTGTTATACACACCATCAATAAAATAGGGCAGGACGGTGCATTGAAGGCACCAAATCTGACGAAAATCTTGTCCAAGTGGAGCTCGATTTCCGATACTGGCCTTAGTACAGGCATTTAAGGAAATTAAAACACTACCGCCTCCAAATTGGCTTCTTCCCAACGGTCAGATTTTAAGCCTCGCTGTGTTTGTGGACTTCGGAAAAATTCGGGTGTGAGCTTCGTGACAACCAGCACCCTCGGTACAGTATTTCCCTTCGACCCGTCCTGGGAATGCTGGCGATAGGACTGTTAGGTTTGATGGGCTGGCTTCTTGGTTCTCCCCCTTAGTTTGGTATTCAATTCCATGTCAGAGCGCAGCCTCCATATACCATTTTTGTGCTAGAGGTTCCAAGGTGTGTACGAACTTATGCACCCACTCTTCATGAGGGATGGTGTCCCATGCTGCATAACTGTGCCTCAAATGTTTCTGAGGACTATTCTGCCCAATGAACTTACGTCGCGCTGCTTGGACTTGGGTTATGAAGCTGAGGCACAGAAATTTCTGGCTGGCTTCCCAACTGGGGGTAGTCTTGTTGTTATCAGTCCGCCCTGCTGCTGTAGCCCCTAATGTTGTCTCCAAAGTCTGCATTCTCTGGGACGGAGGTGCTTGTACAATAAATTTTCCAGGGTCGGTCAACCCAACATAGGTAGGCAACTCTCTGGGCTACTCACTAAGGTATCTAAGAGACTTGGTGAGTTGCACGTACCTATGGCCATGTAGCTCATACAATCGATTCTGCCAATTCTCTAGACCATCGTCTAAATCAGACATGCAGGAGCTATCACATTGCCAATCTAGTACGCCGTCGGCATCAGGCTTGACATAATCTACTTCCTGGGCTATAATGTTGTAGATGTGGTCTAGAGTATCCTGCTCCCCTTCGTCTCTAATTGGTTCTGTATATCGTTCTCCTTGGGATGGGTCGAGGGGTATGATAACTCGCAGACCATTTCCTTTGAAGGTCATCTATCTCCTCTTAAGGTTGATGATTGCAGCATTTTCCATGGCCCACTCAATTCCCAACAAGGCTGGATAAGGGTTGCTGTCATCAATGATCTCGATAACTTCAAAATCCGCTAGAGTGCTTACCCAATCAAGATCTATGGGAACACTAAGAAGTCTCCCTAGGGGCACAATCTTTTGCTGGTTAGCTAATCTCAATTGTATAGGTGACCAATCCTGGGAAGGTTTTCCCATTTGTCCCCAAGTCTGCTTGGGTAGGATATTAACTTCTGATCCAAGATCCAAGATGACATCAGTCATATCATATTCCCCTATCTGAACATTCAATCTCATTTCCCTCCCCGTTCTTCAGACACGACTAACAGTTTTCTCCTGATCAACTCCTCTCTGAGATTCTGTGACAGCAAGAACTTTTTGCAGCTCTTTTAAAGCATTCTAATTCCTCAAGAGTTTCATACAACTCTGTAAAAAGGAGGAGAGTGTACTTACTTTATCCGGCGAAGCATCTTGCGGCTACGAGGCCTGCTGAGGTTGCTGTGCAGGTACTGCGGGTGTGCGAGGGTCAACAATATCACATGGAGCCACCTTGACTAGTGCTTGGTATTTCACAGTATTAAGTGCTGGGACTTGCACGGAGGCCTTACGCGCGCACACCTCGACAAGTTGTTTCTGCGAATGCTGAATTTGCATCCTAGCACCACTCCGGGTGACCACATTGATGGCTGCAGTCGGTCTCTGCTCGACTGAAATCAACTGAATAGTCTGGGTAGGGCCACTATTTTTTTCCTGAATCTTTGCTATGAGCTGGGGACACTGTTCAATCATGTGGTCGACTGCACAGCAATATCGACAGGTTGTGGTGGGGTTTCGACAGTCATGAGCCAAATGGCCAGCTTGGTTACAATTGTAACACACCACCTGGCCTCGACCTCTCTCGGGTATACCACCATAGCCGCGACCTCCAAAGGCACCTCTTCCAGAGGCACCACCGTGGTAACCATAGCCGTCATTATTCTGGGCTTCATTTTGCACTCGGTAGACATCAGAGATGAGCTCTCGCATGAGGTCATAGCTACGACACTCTTCTTCATTATGCCCTACTAACTTACAAAACTTGCAGTAGGGGTTCTTGGGAACTTGAACATATCGCTGAAGAAGATGGCAGTTTTCAGGGTGATGTTGGCCAGTGGTTCGACAAATCTCACAATATAGAACACCGGGATTGAATTGGTTGGGCGCACCCATATTTAAGTAGGGTTGGACCCCAGGGCACTGGTCCCTATCGTGACCTTCTGTCCGGCAGTGCGTACACTAGACCTCCTCTCGATTGGTTTTATCCTTCTTCATATCGCAGAGCTCCAGGGCCATGGCTGCTAGCTGCGCTTGGATTTGAGCAAGACCGGAATCATCTCCGACGGGGGCGGTTTCTAGCTTCATTGCAATTTCCAGAGCTTCTTGCTGGTCAGCAACCTTCTATTGCATGAGCGAAGTTCGGATATGGGGTAATAATGCGGTGATAAACCATTCCTTGTGCTGCATAGGACTAATGGTAAAGCTGACTTGGTCTAGTAGAACTTTGAATCTCTGGTCAAAGTCCCACACGGATTCACCGCGCCACTGTTGAATATCTTTGAGCTCAGTGATGCTCTGCGATTCTGATTTAGGATTCTTAAATTCTTTGGTGAGGGTTGCCTTAATCTCATCTAAAGTAGGGTTCTGAGTACTAGAGAATTTCATGAACCAGGTCAAAGCCTGGTCCCGAAAAGAAGTAATGAGCTGCGCGGTTCGCACATCCCGGTCTGTAATATTCTTCGCATTCCATACTGCTTCACATAAAAACCAGAACTGTTCGGGGTCTTCGGATCCCATGCCTTTGAAGATGGGCAACTTAATATCATCAGCTAGGTGGGCCATGGCGGTTCCGGGAGGGTTGGGAGGGGGACAGGATGTCGAGGGAGGGGGATTTACAGAGGTAGATTGACCTGTGGCCAGAATACTCGGACTTGGTTGACTGTCAGACTGCGACGGACTTTCAGGGGTAACAGGGCTTCGCTGCGGGGTGACAGGGGGGCTTCCAAGTGAAGGGATTTCCTTTGATCCTGACTCTTCAGAATTTACAGGGGAAGACGCGGTAGCCTGACCTAAGGAATAGGAGTCAAAATATCTTTTGTACCTTTTTCCACTTCGCAGCAAACCACTTTTCTCGTCGAAGGTATTATCACTTGCAACCATATGTTAGTACTACAAAGCTAGCAGTCTGATTCAAACCACAATATACCCTTTTCAGCCAATAGTATTTTAATCCGCAAGCTTAATGAATTCAAAAACTTACCACGGGGACCTTTGAAGAACTGTCGTTCAGCTTCGCTGAAGGAGGTACTTGTGTTAATGGAAAACTCTGTTATCACAGCTTCCAATGTGCACGTCGTCTAGAAATTGACAGCGCGGGATACCTCGTTGTTCACGTGTTGCACAAGATTGACCCTTGTGGGGGTCCATGTGGGAACCCGTCGAGCTTGGCAGTTCGTCCTTCTTTCTGTTAACCTAGACAACCACTGGTGCAACTCTATGTGGATACTACTAAAAAAATTTCATAAGCATCACAAAAAACATACCTTTGTAAAAAGTCACATGCGCTACAACGTGAATTTGTGTTCTCTTTTTGCGCGAAGTGCAGATAATTCTCAGCAAACCAATCACCGATTTTCATCACAGAGGGCCTCCAGAACATAGCCCTCGAGGTACGACGTAAACCCCTCTTGAGTAGATACTGAGTTCAACCGGCAACGGAACCAATTTGTTGGGCAATAGGGTAGACCCAGGTTTAATCCTTTTATGTCGCACCAACAAAAGACCCACTGTGTTGGCCCTTTCGGCAACAACCTATGCACAGGTTGCAGTCTCACCCAAAACAGCAATGGGGTGCCATAGAATCAGGTTTCTGCAAGCAGAGAGGGATATTACTGTACCTTAGCCTTTACTAACTTATTAATCAATAATTACACAGCTGTGTCATTCACTTTCATACAACTTCGCAGATAGATAAATAATCGTGACTTGCTTAACCCACTACAGGGAATTCACAGCGAAGCTTGTTATTAGCAGTGATCTAAGTTATCAAATGTATACAGTTATTAATGCATAAAAGACAACAGAAATAGAAACAACACAAGAAACCACAACACCAAATATAACGTGGTTCACCCCCAGTGTAGGGGCTACGTCCACAAACTGCGTTTTATTCAACTTGCTACAAAACCACAATTTGATCTGCACACTCAGCTGCAGATCCCTTCAGTCCTTAACAGTCACGCACACAGCAGTAGGCCTCTGCGCACACAGCTGCAGATATTTTCTCAATCTTCGTACAAAAACCCTCTACGCACATAGCTGTAGAGGTCGTCCACGCACACAGCTGGGACTTAACCTTTTCTTACAAAATCAGCCTTAACTTCACCTTAGTCTTTCTTACATCGTAAAACCTAACCTTTCTTATTTACAAAAATGCCTATTTATACATCGTGTTATTACAAAACCATGGCTTTAAACCATGGGCACCCAAAACCCTAAACCCTGGATTTAAACCATGGGTTTATTACAAAAAGGGGTTTTGACTTACCCCGACACCCCTAAGACTATTTTGACCCATAACTCCACTTACAAACAACCGCGGAGTTACCAAAACTAATAATCCTTAGGGTACGCATCCGAACAGTTTTTCTTCGAGCATGTTCCAGGATTGAGCCCCAGAGTGGACGTTCCTCTTCACGGGGTTCGAGATCCATCCCAACGGCGTTGGGCAGATGCGATGCATAGACTGGGGGGTGGTAGGGTGGACAACCCCTATCCAGGTGACTTATTTTCATGGTGGCGATGACAGATAGTTTCCATCGATGACTACCCCTATGCAGGGATAGATTTCTAGGGGGAACCGGACATGCCGCTACCACCAGGATCGACAAATGGCGATATAGGTAACGAATATCGACCCTCTCTTTTTAAATTTTTTTTGAGTTATTTAATTTTTGTGTTTTTTGATTATATGGAATCAAAAGACATATTTTTGTGAGACAATACATAGTGACATCTACCATTTGTGTGCAGATCTAGGACCATGGAGGCTGGAAGGCTTCCCTCGTCATAGACGGAGGGGAAGAGGAGATGAAATCATGGGTGTGGATGTAGAGTGGATGCTCTAGAGCATTCATACCAATTTTGTGAGACTGACACATAGGATTCCCATGGCGCAAGTTGAGGACTTTCCTGAGGCTATGTAGCGCCAGGTGGTGGGTGGTCCACCAGCATGGGTGCGATTATTATGATGGCTAGCTAGAGCCATAGTGACCTTCCATGATCACAACCCTCCTCCTCCCCCACAGGATTAGATACTCGGGAGTGTACAATTTTTGTACTACCGTGTATCATATGTTGGTGGCTCAAGAGCCCCAATTTTGTATTATGACACTATGTATTAGCACATTTTGGATGTATATATATATAATTTTTTTTATGGTGATCGGTTTATTTATTTACATGTGTAAAAATTGTGTTTGTGATTAATTTATTGTGAATGAAACAAATTCCAATCTAACACGTAGTTAGCATATGAGTCGGCAACTTGATTATTATTTCTTGGAATGTGTATGTATGTTATATTGTCAAATTTCCGTTCTAATAATCTCACATGTAAGAATATTCTTAATAACATTGGATCTCTAACATGGTACAAACCATTAAGCTGTGACACTACTAACTTCGAATCAAGACATACCTCAAGAGAGAGAACGCCATGTGAAATGGCATCTTGTAGAAGCTCAATAACGACACTATATTCAACAACATTGTTGGAAGATGGCTGTATACATATGCCTCCTGAAGAAAGTACCTAACCCATAGGAGTATAAATAACCCAAGTAGCAGAGGCTGAGTGTTGAGTGTGATGGTTCGCACCATCCGCAAATCCTATGTAGGTGGAAGATTCCATTGACATCTGCCAAAAGAAACGAAAACTAATCACAAACCTGATCACGATAAGAAAAAGACCTAACTATGCAAAACTATACAATAATATACAATAACTAGCCTTGGCTGAAAATCATGCATAGTACTTCTTGAGATAGAGCCCATTTCTAGGCTCCGCCAAGGCTGTTCCTTCGTAATCCACTAACTCATAAGCTCCCTTCTCTAACACACATTTGACCACGTAAGGACCCATGGCCACACGGGGTTAAATTTTTCTGTGCCCAAGGGTTCTTTTAGTTGATCCCACAAGAGGACCATGTCTCCCTCACTAAACCTCCTTGGACGGACAGACTTATCGTACTGGACTTTTACGTGATGTTTATTGACTTCTTGAGCCACCAAGGCATCCCGACGCTGCTCATCAAGTTGCTCAAGGTGGACCAAATGCTCCTCCAATGGTGAAGTGTCTGGTAAGAGTTATATAGCTAGCTTCAAAGAAGGAATATCGCATTCAACCGACAATATCGACTCCACTCCATGTACAAGTTGATATGGATAAAAACCCATGGCAGTCTTAACAGTGGTTCTATATTCCCACAAAGCAGGATATAACATGATGTGCCAATTATTCTTGCTTTGTGCGATGGTTTGTTGGAGAATGGATTTGAGTGATTTATTCACTACTTCTACCTGTCCATTCGCTTGAGGGTAGTAAGATGAGGAATGCTCTTGCTTGTACCCTAACTTTGATGCATACTATTTTGAAAGTGCGAGGCATGGTCAGTGACAAGATATTTCGAAATTTTGAACCAAGTAATAATTTGGTTGAATAAAAAGTGGGCGCCTATCTCACCATCGGATTTAACTGTAGGCATAGCCTCATCCCATTTCGTGAAGTAATCAACAACCACTATAATACGATGGTGCCCCCTAGCCAAAGCTGGGTTGCAATCCATAAAATCGAGCCCCCACTTAGTGAAGGGACCGGCGGTGATAATGGGATGTAACGGGGCCGGTTTCAAGTACATATTACACGTGAACACCTGGAAAGGGTGGCACCTCTTGACCGCATCTACACAATCCTTAAATATCGACGGCCAGAAATAATCCGCTCTTAAAATATTTTGAGCTATAGAAATCCCAGATAAATGACCACCACATGCCCCTCCATGGAAATCATTCAGCACTACCTCAGCCTCTTCATGAGTTAAACAACATCGTAAAATGGAATCTACCCCATGACGATACAAAGTGTTATCCACTATGAGGTAGTTCTTAGATACGTGACGTAATTGTCGTCGTTCATCTCACGAGAGGTGAGTAGGGGTCTTCAATGTTTGTAAATATATTATGATATCCCCATACCATGGGTCTAAAGTTGAGATTAGGAAGATGTGTTCATCGAAAAACATATCTTCACAAACGAACTCCTCGGCCTCGCTCAGGAAATCCGATATAAGATTTGCAAAAATTAAAGACTTCTTCGATTTTGTCGAAACAAATTCGAGATCGAATTCTTGCAGAATGACAATCCATTTATTATATTTTCCCCCAATCATCCTTCGAGTGAGGATGAATTGAAATGGATTGACATGGGCTACAACCAAGGTCTAGAGAAGGAGAATATAATGTCTCAACCACTGAACTACATGTACGGTAGCTAAAGCAAGATTCTCAACATGAGAATAACGAATTTTTGTGTCAATAAGGTTCTAGCTCAGATAGTATATGACATGCTCTTGGAGCTCCACATCCTCTTGAACCAAAACCATACCAATCATCTCCAAGGACGCAAACACAGATAATATAAAATCATGGCTATAGTCTGGGGGACTAATAACCAGGGCTGAAACTAGGGCTCACTTGAGTGCATTGAAGGACTCCTAGGATCGCTCATCCCAACAAAAGGGGGTGTCCTTCTTCAAGAGATGCATGAAGCCTCTAGTCAAATTGGCAAATTTGACAACAAATATTCGTAAGAAGTTTTCCATGCCTTGCAAACAATGAAGATGAGAAATATTCTTTGGGGGAGACAACTGAAGTATTGCCTCAACCTTCAAAGGGTCGACTCTTATCCCCTCTTTAGAGACGATGAATCCTAACAAATGACCTGAATTCACACAAAAGATGCACTTATGAGGATTTAATCTAACCAAATAGTGCCAGCATCTTTCGAATACCAATCTCAAGTGATAGGGATGACGCATTCTCATGCAAGAATGAGCAGCAAGGTCATTCAAAAATACTTCGATAATTGACTTGAGATTGTGGAAGATCAAGGTCATTGCCCGCTGAAATGTAGCTATGGCGTTTTTAAGGCAGAAAGGAATTTTTTGATATGAAAAAGTTTCCCAAGGACAAATAAATGCATTCTTATGTTGGTCCTCAGGTTTAATTTGTAGTTGATTATACCCGAAAAATTCATCCATAAAGGAGAAAACCTCGCTACCCGCACACTCATCCAAAATCTGATGAATAAATGGTGTGGGGAAATTGTCCTTAGGACAGGCACGATTTAAATCATGGAAATCAATACATATACGGATCACTCCCTGCTTCTTATCCACCGGAACGGGGTTTGAAACCCACTTCATCAAGGGAACGGGATAGATAAAATTGACGTTTAACAACTTTTCTATCTCTGCCTTAATCGCGGGTGCTTTCCTAGGATTCACCGTACGCAACCGTTGTCGAACAGGCTTAGCATTGGGGTAAGTATTAATCTCATGCTCGGGAATACGAGGGTCAATACCTGGCATTTCATCGTAAGACCAAGAAAATATATCATGAAATTCTTTAAATAGCTCGGTGTATTCTAGAATCTCAGCATGGGAACATTCTGCCCCAATATAGACATTCTCTATCCTTCCAGGATCGCGAGAGATGTTGATAGGAATTGTTGAAGATATGTTAGCCATGTTTCCATCAGCCATCTGACCAGGAGAGCTTAATGGAACCATAGGACTACCAACTCTCTCACTAAGAACTTCCCTAAAATCCTCATGCTCCAAGCGGTCAAGCTCAGGAAGAAAATATGATCTATGATGGAGTTCCTCCCATGGTGGCTCAACTCCCGACATAGCCTCAATAATTGCTTTATCTAAAGGGATAACCATATCAAGGTAGTTGTGCATGTGAGAAGACTATACTGTCCATGCCGACAGCACATAAGGGTCCTCCTCTTCCGTCTATGAAGAGGAAGTACTAGGCTCTGCAACACACTCGAGATTAGCTTGATAAGCTATCATAGTTGCAGACAGCGGTATGTCCATCACGATGGGCTCATTTAGAGTACTCGGTGTAGGAATAATCCAAGGATATTCCATATGACTCGTGTGAAAAGACACCGATCTCACAGATGTCAAATCCTCACTGGAACTAGAACCTATCATAAGAATCAGTGTAGGACAACTAAAGCTTCCCATGAGGGATGGATACATCCCTACACCCACACTCCCAGTTTCCAGCTGAGAGTGCTCCATGATCGGTATTGAAGCTCCCGAATATGTGGTAATAGATAGATTCTTGAATGTTGTTTGATCAATCGTGACTATCTTCCCATTGTGTGGAAAGCATACAACTCAAAATAGGGAAGAAGCAACGGCTTGCATACTGTACATCCAATTCCTACCCAGCAAGAGATTGTAGTCAAGGGGTGCATCAACCACCTTGAACTCTATTAAAACGGTCTTCCCTTCCAAATGGACTTTAAGGGAAGGAAGGATGCCATGTGGCCTAAACAATCTCCCATTAAATGCAGTTAACATGGTCGCTAATTTAGATAGCTCAGGGGAACCTAAAACCTTCCAACACGATAAAGACATCACAGTGTGCTTGACAATCATAATAAGACATTCTACATGAATCAAAAGAGACACATAGTAAGGCAAGCGAGGCTGAAGTCCTGCGGTTTCAAATTTAATGATGAAGGAAGAATCATCATCATTCACGCCAAGGGTAGAAAGCAACGCCTTCCTTTGTGAGGGACAACTCTGAAGCACTTCCAATGTAGACATCGCACAAGGAGTGTGGCCCAAATCCTTGACAACTGAATGGTACTGGGTGGCTCAGGCATTGGGATTGTGCCTCGAACACTTAAGGACTCCCTTAGGAATGCAAGGTGTAGCTTTAGGTTTATCCACAGGTTTCTCAATACGCAAAGGAGACCCTGGTGGATCAGGTTCTTTTCCTGGGCTAGGTTGTGATGAACCATAATCTTTCGCATAGGTCACAACTTTCGCATCACAGACCATGCTAATGCAACCACGACCACTACCCTCCGGTGGATCTTGATCAGCACCAGAATGGTCATGGGACCTCGAGTTCATATTTGGATTGTGCGGTAAAGGGTTAGTTAGCACAGTTGGGCTCTGTGCCAAGAACCTCGAGGCTTCCTCAATACAGGGGCACAAGTAAGTGAGGTGATCATCCTTACACAACTTGCAAGGGAACTTAAACTTATGTTTAGCTTGCTTGTCCCCCCCAGCATTACGGCCATTATTGTTATTATTATTAGCATTCTCATTCTTGTTCCCACCCTTACGATTATTCTTACCCTTTTTTCTATTTCATCCAGGCTGATGGTTACCCTTCTGGTCCGACAACTGCATAGAAAGAACAATCGCCATTTGGGCGGGTTGAGACGAAGCTGTAGCTTGTCCTGAAGCAGATTGGTTGATTGACAATTGACTCACTTGTTTTTCAACCGAATCTACAGGTTTTGCACTTGCACAACCCACAATGCCATCAGCATGTGGTCCAGGTTTGACTTTGGGGTCGAAAGTAGAATGCGGAGTGTTGGGAATAATCTCATATAACAAACCGGACTGAGCATAAATCAAGTCCAGTTCCTGCACCCTAAAAATCGTTGTTCCTCATTCTGCACTCTGAATGTAGAAACATCCTTCGCTATATATGGAAATAACGACTTGAGGAACCATTCAAGGAGGAATTCTGGTAGTATAAAGGCTTTAATTAACCTCTTTCATCTACGCCACTCTTGAATATGATTCGAGATATGTGTGGCTTTATCCTGCTGAAATGTCGACAAGAGTTTAGTACCAATGTCATAGTGCACTTGTAGTTGGAAGTGATTAATAAAAGTCATTGCAAGGTCGTCGAACAAAGTGAATGCCACCCTAGGTAGCTCTATATACCATTTCGTGGCAGGCCCTATGAGGGTGCATTGAAATAGTCTCAAACGGATTGAGTCCTGATGTAAGGAATTCGAAGAGCACCATATGTGAAACATAGTAACGTGTTCACTCGGATCCTCTCCCAGTTTGCCCTCGAACTTAGGTATGTCTGAGGGAAGCATAGTAGGGATAGTCGACCAAGCTGGATCATGAGCTACAGGATCATTCGTTAATCTTGACAAGTTAGGAAGATTTAGCATAGCGAGGAAAGGGAGCCTAGGATGATGAGGTCGATGGACCGCTCCCTGATTCATATAGGTCTGATTACCACCATGGCCTTGGCCATAGTGCCCTCCTCCTGTTTGACCCGTATAGAGTGGTGTGGAAGTATCATAGTGTGGTGGACCTTGACTATTAGGAGATATAAAGCTATAGTTCGGATAATAAGTAGGTTGTTGATACCCGCCTCCATAAGGTGAAGAACCCTGTCCATACTGCGTCCCATAATAGGGTCCAGAAGTCATCGCATGAGATGTCCCATGAGACACTCTGTAAGTAGGAACATATGCTCCGGAAGTAGGAATATACACTCTGGAAGTAGGAATGTGACCTCTAGAAGTATGAGCATGACCTCCTGAGACGACGGGTGGTGCATGAAGCTGAGACACAACCGGTCTAGTAACTGCAGTATGGAAACAACTCATAGCAACGTTTCAGCCCGAAGGACCACGTGAATAAGGTGGAGGGTGAGCATTTGAAGAACTAGGGATAGAGGACTGAGGGACCTAAGTAATTATATACGTACTATTCCCTATAGTCACTCATCTCAGGTCTGGTATCCTAATAGGATAACTAACCCTAGACCTAGGAGGAACTTGTGATGTAACTTCCACCACTGAGATGGAAGGTGCAATGTGACTAGTGCTCCCAAACCTCTCCGCATGGTAAGGAATGAGAGTGCCCCCAGGCATAGTGTTAGGCTCGAACTCAGATTTGACATGAAATGCCAAATCATGTGTGGGAAAACTAGACATAGCATAACTACCATAACTAGTGCTGGCGGGTTCAAAACAAGTCTCGTCATCCTCTGACATTCCATACCAGTAACGCGTCAATGGGGAATCAACCCTAAAGTGAGTAGGTATATCATCAAAGGTTCCTATCTCAGAGATCACAAGACCTAACTCAGCCAAGTCAGGTGATAAATCGTAATTAGGAGTAAACTCCCCATCATCTACACAAATGGGAGAAGGTGGTTTAGGAATACCTTCTATATGGTCTCCCATGGTGTGTGAATCAATGTGCGAGATAGCCCGCCTGGACTATCTAGGTCTCTCTCCCAAAGGAGGAGGAGAAGTAGAAGGTAGAAGTCTTGCTAAACAACGAGAACGATGAGGAGCAGTACCCAAATCCACAATGACTCAAAAAATAGAAAAGAATCTCTATTTACGCAAACCCTAGGAAAGCTATCGTGCACAGAGAAATCACTAATAAAATCTAAAGTCAAATGCAAGCAATTAAGGGCAGGATAAGTGAGCTCCTGAATAAAGTAGGTATGTCTCTCCTAGGAGAGGCTTCAGACTCCCATACACAACAAGAGGAGGTACGTAACCAATTATTGTGGCCCTCATCTTCAACTCCTAAAGCGACTGTGTTGTTTGACCCCAACCTGGCCGGGACACCCACAGAATAACCCCTACAAAGTACCCCCTCGATATCATAGGTAAGGCCACTAAGGTCACCTCAATATAATCAATGCTCAAGCGGACAGTCGCAGGCGGGATTGACCGTATGGGAAGGGTAGCAAATCCCAAAACTCTCAAAAGAGCCCCCAGATATGAATACGATCGTGGAAATATCTCTGGTGCTACTCAGTTATGACTAGGGGTCATCCCAATCAATAACCACTCACACCGCATCGTGCTTAGCTCCCTTTTGAGAAGAGGATCCTAAGAAACACTGGTTATACCAAGGATTTCACACACTCACCTGGACAGACACATACATGTTGTTGTTTAGTGATCTTGGAGAATTTACTCACAATGAACTATTCCAAGATCCTAAAACCTAAGCTTGTTGGTGCACCCTATAAAAGAAAAGAGTGTAGTTCATTTTAATTTAAGCGTTGATTTTAATTGGCTTTATTACTCAAAAGAGGGATGTGGCCATGCAACTAATGGTGTTATGAAACAACATGAAGTAAAATGCATACCTAACAATCAATGCAAATGAATTGTGTCCATGAAAATAGGGTATGATACTACGTGAAATGCACAATTTTTCTTCAAATGATGAATGCAAGATTTCCTATATGAAATCCTAACTAATACTCCAAAGCAAATCTAGTGCAAGTACAATGCAAAATGCAAAATGAAATGCATGATGATAAGCAAATGTTTTTGGATTTTTTGAAATAAAATGAGATACAAAAAGAAAAAGAATGATTCTACAACCCCTAGACCTTGCAAGCATACTCAAACAACACTCAAGCAAAGCACTAAAAGGTAAAAGAAATCTAATGCACTAATCTCAAACAAAAAATTGAAAATGACATGACAAGAACCTTCTTAAAAAAAAAAATTTAGCCTGAAAAAACGTCTCTAGTCAGAAACAAAGGTATAAAAAGACTTAGGTAGTGCCAAAGGAGACTCAGGAAACATCAAATTTCACCCAACAACCATTTAACTTCCACAAAAAGGCAAAACTAAGGGCATATGCGACTGTTCGCAGTAAACCCGCGTGGATACGCGAAAATCATAGAGAAACCCGCGTGTATACGCGACTGTGGGTTAAAAACTCGCTTATAGGAAGAAAGGTGCATAAAAATCAAGGTAAACAGATAGGCTGAGACAAACTCCACACCAATCAGACACTACTAGGAAAACATGCTGTTGGAGCAGGGTCTTGTAGCTATAGGAAAAGCTACTACATCGGGATAGGGAAGTCAAAAGAAGACAGTACCTGAGCGGCCGAGAAGAGAGAGATCAACCACTGCACTTAAGGTAGTGGCAAAGACAGGAGGGCTCAACTACCCTCATAAAGGAAAGGGAGCAATGGGCCAAGGTATTGAAGACAAAGGATAGCAGGAAGCAGCGCCCATAACCACGATCAACATCGAGAAGCGTGGAAGACTACAGAAAGCTGTGGTGTGATGGTAAGTGGAAGCCACAGTACAGACGCACCGACTGTCACAGTTAGGGTTTTTGTGTTACTATTGGGAAAGGCCCATAGTTTTGTAATGGCAAGACCTTCGGGCCACCTATATAAGCATGTATCTTGTAATGTAAAAGGTTAGACAGTTAGACAATTGGGTAGTTGCTTAGATAGTCAAACAGGGGATAGCCGCTGAGTCATTTAGCTAACCAAGTGTATCTAGAGTCTCAGTATTGTAAGAGTCGAGCTTTGGTCCTGTTAATCCATCTGTATTATCTTACTGTAACCAGTATCTGGCTCCTTGAGCATGTATGTAACAATCCACAGGGATTGTGAGAGAGAGAAAGAGAGGAAGGGTATATTGTAAGAGAAGGCAATATAAGAGACGAGATCTAAGAGAGAAGGGCTCCCAGTTGTGTGTGTAGAGTTTCCCAGAATATCTTGAGCTGCATAATAGATTGTAGTGAAACTGTGTTTACTCTCTCAAGATATAATATAAAAACCAGTTCCCATGGACGTAGCTTCCCCCTTGGAGGTGAACAACGTAAAATCCGTGTGTTGTGCGACTATTTCAGGTGTTTGTGCTTTACTTATGTATTATCTATTACCTGTTACATGAATGTTGCTTATCAGTGATGAATGTATGTATGTTATGCTTTAGTTATAGCGCATAGAAGACTAACCGCAAGTTGAATGTATCAAGTAGCCTGTGTATGAGGTTATCAACGCTTGGTTAATGTTAGTTGACAGTTATTGCGTTAAGTGACTCCGGTATATGAGTTCCGTGAGTTCAGTGTTCTTGATGTTAATCATATTAGACTATAGGAGTCTAAGTGAGGCTGTTTAGCTTAACTAGTAGACTAAGAGAGAATCCTTGGGCCGTGAGGGCCATATTGAAGTCTTACAATAAAGGATATCACAGTATAGAGAAGCGATATCGCACTATTAGAGGAACTGTGGTGTGAGATATCGTAGGATAGGATCTGAGTAGAGGAGATAGTTTGTGCATCGCGCTAGAAGCAGCGATGCGATAAGAGACTGCTTCCTATGATATTTCAGCTAGAAGGCAGGATCGCTATCGCGGAGAGATCCTGGTGGTAAAGAAGAGTCACAAGACCAATAGGATGCTACAGAACCCGACTGAAGACACCTGAGTCTTCAGCCGACCCATCCAAGATCACTTTGGGTGAGAATTCCAACTGGTCTATGGTATGTAATCGAAAGGGCCAGTGGGCTAGGGTTTTTTTTGGTACAATAAAGGAAACCCGGGTCTTCCCAAAGAAGCCAAAAAATGGTTCCATTTCCGGCTTTGAAAACATTGAAGAGCTAATGTTCTATTGGCATCCTATTACAGAAGAACTTAACCACTGGGTTGAGTCTAAGGAGAAATAATTTGCTAAAAAAGAAAACAAGAGTCCTAGACTGAGTACAGAGGACTGGTTACAAAAACATATCTTCACTAATATACATACGATAATTTTTGTGACCTATGCAAATGAGTTGTATGACTGGTTATCAAAGTTGACTGATCAGAACATATTCAAGAAGAAAAGGAACATTGTCTGGACTCCGAAGCTAATTCAGACCGTGAAGAGTATAGATAATCCCATTTCACAGGCGGTAGACTTTTGGCTTGTGAGTTTGCTGGAAGGATTCATTATAGAGTTTGTAGTCGATCAAAGAAAGAGCTTCAACGAAGTAGAGAGGTACTTCTTCAAAGGTTACTGTGGTAAGTACGTATGCTCTTTAAACTTGTCCATTAAGATATTATTACATGAAAAAGGAGTAATGGATATAGTTTTAGATGAATAAGTAAATAAGTGCAATGTCATAAGAGTTTGAGAGTGACTTTGATGAAATTGGATTTACACGTAGTGGTAAAAAACATAAAGTAGATTTCAGATCTCCTCTCTTTGAAAACAGTTCAGACACTACTAGAGAACAGAGTCCAAGTAATATAGAGAGAACAGTAGGGGGTATCCCTTACCACCCTTATACCCCACAGAAAACAACCGGGACTCAGAGTAATCCCGTAGGAACTACATCTAGTAGTTCACATACAGTACATAATACCTTTACACCACCTACATCTACACCGCCGAGTGGTAGTAATACAACAAACCAGAATCCACCATGTAGAAATAGGATGGGGGATGACATGAAACTACCTACTTTCAAGGGTACATGGGCAGAAGACCCGGAACAACATTGGTTCCTATGTGAAGCCGTATGGACCATTAAAGGAATCTAGGATGATAATATTAAACTTGTTCAGTTGGTCACTACACTTAGAGACAGAGCCTTAACATGGTATATGAAGTATACAACAGCACCGGGAAGAACGCTCATACAAGTCAGGACTGCCATGATTAAAGAATTTAAGAAACCTAAGTATGAGTCACAGTGTATCACAGAGATTAAAGATATTAAACAGCTACCTACAGAGTCCGTATGGGACTTTGATCAGAATTTCAAAGCCCTTATAGACCAAGTCAGCTTTGAGTTCGCGCCGAAGTAGCATAAGGAATGGTTCATTGCAGCACTGCTTCCTCACATCAGACTTCCATTAATGCAACAGAGACTCCATACGCAGGATGAAGCGTTGGAGATGGCAATGAAACTAGAGGCCTCACCTCTAGCTGAGACCAGTACAGGAATGACAAGCTTATAGAACCAGTTAGCCAATCTCACGTTACAGATGCATGAGATTAAGAAAGGAAAAGAGATTGCATAAGAACTATGATGTACAAAGTGTAAAGGACAGGGCCATACTAAGGATAATTTTCCAGTATTTGTAGAGTATTTAGCAAGTGGGGCTCCTAACCCCTTATTAAAAACTCAAGGGCTATGGTGTGAACTCTGCAGAACAAGAGGACACCGACCACTGGAATGCCCTTTACTTCAAAAGTATGTACAAACCCCTAAGAACTTATATTGTAACGTATGTAAGTCAGTAGGTCATGATGAACATAATTTCCGAGCTTATGATCTTATGATAGAGAGAAATCATGACTTATACAGAGTCCAGTTAGAAACACCTGGCCCAGCAGCAGGACCACAGCATGAACCAACTCATGTTGGTCATGGAGGAGGATTCAGAGGACGAGGCCATGGAGAAGGGTTTGGCCATGGAGAAGGATTTGGCCATGGCCGTGGACCTATTACTTGTTATAATTATGGAATTGTAGGAAATTATGCTAGGGACTATCAGAACCCTAGTACGACATGTAAGTATTGCAAGTCCTATGATCACCCTATAGAAGAGTGTCTGATCTTGATAGCCAATATTAGAGACCCTAAGCCAGCAGTAAACTAGAACATTCAGCTTATTGCTGCTGAGAAGAAAGATCCAGAACCAAGAGTCTATATTGTGACTCATAGTGGTACTTCTACTAGTCCGACATTACAGGATGCAGAAAAGAACACAGGTCCGGAGTGGGTGCATAAAGCCACTACTAAATTAACACCACTCAACCTGCAGAAGAACAAAGAAATGTTTCAGAAAGATCAAAATTTATTTACTAAACCTACAGCATCGGGATCACAAGTACTGCCGTACAGGGGTGTACCGTAGCAGCAAACACCTTGTGGCATTAGTCCTGTGTAGATATCACAGGCTACCACATCGACAAGGTGCGAAGAGGATGAGTCGAAAGGAAGTGTACAATCCTTCCTGCGGAGTTTCTTGAAACTCGTTAGAAATGAGAAAGCTCTTGGAGAGCTTTAGCGCATCATAGATTAGTGTCAGCCATCTTCTTCTATGAGCAGTGCGCAGCGTGTTGTTCATAATATTATGGGACATACTAGAACAAGAAGAGAGATGAGACTCACAGCACAAGTTGGAGAATTTGAAATGGATGAGGCAATCCTAGATTTAGGATCAGAGGTAAATGTTCTAAATATGTAGACATGGGAATAGATGGGTAGCCCTAAGTTATCCAGATCGCTTATCCATCTATGACTAGCCAATCAACAGTGGGTATCACCACTGGGTCGATTACCGCAGGTACTAGTTGATATTGACGGAGTCTGCAGCTTTGCAGAATTTGAAGTTATAGAGATAATTGGAGATAGTAGACCATACCCAGCTCTACTAGGTATTGATTGGGAAATTGATAACATGGCTATTATCGACTTAAAGAAAATACAAATGACCTTTGAGGATAGTCAGATCTAGGTCATCGCACCGTTGGATCCTTTTCAGGGTCCCATGTATATTGAACCTATCCGAGCAGAGGAAGAGGCATGTAATATGGAGAGCTTCTATCAGATGATAGCTAATCAGAGTGATTACATCAATCCGACTGCAGAAGGAAACATTACTTGGCAATGCGACAGCTCATGTGCATCAGATTTGGATGTTGGTCTAGAGAACTGGCAGAATAGACTTTACGAAGTCTCAGCTCGTAGATGTGCGTTTATGACTAAGTCACTACGATGGATTGGCACAGACATTATTGATATTCTATCCTTTCATGGCTTAGTGGATGTCAATGACTTTTTACATCAGTTTGAGCAGGAAATTCCTCAGGAGCAGAGGTTGACAACTATGGACCTTGCAGTAAAAGCCACACCTGCAAGATGGTGGCATGAACATAAAGAACATATCGCATCATGGGATGATCTTAAGAGACCGATGGCGATCAGATTTTCTAACAACAAGGGGCCGTTAAAGCAGAAATACACAGGAGAGAGTGACCCCAGGTCACATATTCAAATTTGCAAACAGAGTTGGTCGGATATTCCAGAGGATGAATGGGTTCACTTATTCATTCACACTTTATACACAATTCCAAGGAATTGGTACACTGAGACCGAGTTGTGCAGAGGAACCATCACATGGCCACTTATGATAGATAGCTTCCTACTCACTTTCACTTTTGAATCTGAGTATCCAAGCATTGATCGGGCTCTAGATGTAGTAAATACTAAGGTATTTGATGACTGTACCCTATCAGTGCCTACTCAGCCTGATTAGGCTATCCAGTTGGAACATGCAGTAGAGTGCTACAACTTCGTAGCAGATCTAGATGATGAGGATGAGAACCCTCGCAGTGTCAACATTCCCGAGTCAGAAGGGACTCGCGATGTTGATGGCCCAAGACTAGAAATCCCAGCTATCACAGAACCTATCAAGATTAAAAAGATCAATATTGGCACAGAAACAGAACCTAAGTTTGCCTCTATTGGAAACTATTGGGTTGTGAAAGTAGGTACATCACAGGTCAGACAGCCGCCAAGGATGAGGATTCAAGTGCAGGATGTAGAAGATGTCATTAAAGTCTTTGCTTTAGAGAAGCAAAAAGACGAGTCGATCACTGAAGATAAGAAAGTAGAACAGAAGAATGATGAAAAGAAATCTCCAGCCAGGAAGAAAGTAAAAATGAGAAAAAGATGGCAACGGGATAAGGAAGATGATCTATCTCATCACCTAATATAAGAATAAGAGATTGCTGAGGCAAAGAAATGAAAATATGAAGATCTAGGTAGCATGAATACCTGGAGCGATTTGTTGAGAAGAAAAGTGAAAGCAGTAAGTAAAGCAAACAAGCAAAACTCCAGAATGCAGACAAAGGCTTGTTCTCGGAATGGAATTCATGGTTTGTATAGTTTTCATATGAAAGGATCCAGACCGAGTGAAATGTTTAAGAATACTAGAAGATACAGATTTATATTTTAATTGGGATACGAGTTCTAACCTAGCTAGAGAGGAGTTCTCGTGATACCAGGGATTTGAATCCTTGTGTTGAACAAATGAATGGCAGGTCTTGCAAGTGACAAAAACAAGAGCATGACAATAAGGGAAGGAAAGCTAAGAGAGACCAACGAACTAAGCTTACAGAAGACTCCAGCATTAGTCAAGCTATGCTTGAAACGGCACAAGAGTGTGTCGAAGCTATGAGCAAAGAAGTCACAGGACTTCGTGAGAGACTTAAAAATACTTCGCAGGAAGCCAATGAGAAGCTATAGCAAGACAAGCCCACTGTTAGTGGCTCAGGGACGAGCCACAAGTAAGTGTTAGGGGACTGTTGGAGCAGGGTCTCGTAGCTACAGGAAAATTTTCTAAATCGGGACAGGGAAGTCAAAAGAAGATAGTACCTGAGCGGCCAAGAAGAGAGAGCTCAACCACTGCACTTAAGGCAGCGGTGAAGATAGGATGGCTCAGCTACCCTCATAAATGAAAGGGAGCAACGGGCCGACGTATTGAAGACAAAGGATAGCAGGAAGCGGTGCCCATACCCACGATCAGCGCTGGGAAGTGTGGAAGACTGTAGAAAGCTATGGTGTGACGGTAAGCGGAAGCCATAGTACAGACGTGCTGACTATGACAGTAAAGGTTTTTGGGTTACTGTTGGGAAAGGCCCACAGTTTTGTAATGGTGAGACCTTCAGGCTACCTATATAAGCATGTATCTTGTAATCTAAAAGGTTAGACAGTTAGATAATTGGGTAGCTTCTTAGACATTCAGACGGGGGATAGCCGCTGAGTCATTTAGCTAACCAAGTGTATCTAGAGTCTCAGTATTGTAAGAGTCGAGCTTTGGTCCTGTTAATCCATATGTATTTTCTTACTGTAACCAGTAGCTGGCTCCTTGAGCATGTATGTAACAATCCGCAGGGATTGTGAGAGAGAGAAAGAGAGGAAGAGTATATTGTAAGAGAAGGCAATATAAGAGACAAGATCCAAGAGAGAAGGGGCCCCAGTTGTGTGTGCGGAGTTTCCCAAAAGATCTCAAGCTGCATAACAAATTGCAGTGGAACTGTGTTTACTCTCTCAAGATATAATATAAAAACCAATTCCCGTGGACGTAGCTTCCCCCCTGGAGGTGAACTACATAATATCTGTGTGTTGTGCGACTATTTCATGTGTTTGTGCTTTACTTATGTATTATCTATTACCTGTTACATGAATGTTTCTTATCAGTGATGAATGTATGTATGTTATGCTTCAGTTATAGTGCATAGAAGACTAAACGCAAGTTGAATGTATCAAGTAGCCTATGTATGAGTTTATCAGCGCTTGGTTCATGTTAGTTGACAGTTATTGCGTTAAGTGACTCCGGTATATGAGTTTTGCGAGTTCAGTATAGTTTATGTTAAGCATATTAGACTATAGGAGTCTAAGTGAGGTTGTTTAGCTTAACTAGTATACTAAGAGAGAAGCCTTGGGCCGTGAGGGCCATATTGAAGTCTTACCATAAAGGATATCACAGTATAGAGAAGCGATATCGCACTGTTAGAGGAATTGCGGTGTGAGATATCGTAGGATAGGAGCTAAGTAGAGGAGATAGTTTGCGCATCACACTAGAAGCAACGATGCGATAAGAGTCTGCTTCCTATGAGATTCCAGCTAAGGCAGGATCGCTATCGTAGAGAGATACTGCTGGTAAAGAAGAGTCACGAGACCAATAGGATGCTACAGAACCCAGTTGAATACACCTGAGTCTTCATCCGACCCATCCAAGATCACTTCGGGTGAGACTTCAAGCTGCTTTGCGGTCTATCGCCGAAAGGGCCAGTGAGATAGGGGTTTTGTTGGTACAATAAAGGAAACCCGAGTCTGCCTAGAGAACCGAACACATGCCCCCAGACCAGACATAAAAACAAGAGAGAAAGAGAAATTCAAATTCATTGAATGCCAATAGAACAACCCCCAAAGGACAACTACTAGGAACTCCCCAGTGGAGTTGCCAATTCTATTACGGAGAGAAATTCCTATGGTTTGGGGTACCATAATAGACAACTTGACTCCAGAAATCAATCCTTTCCAATATGCAATAGAAATTAAAACATATAACACTAAAGGATCAGACCTCGTACCTTATTCCGGATGGTTGAAGGAGATCCCTGTTGACCTTTCCAACTTCAGCTTGAATTGATAGATTACTTCCTCAACAACAAGTAAACAATACAAGCATTCTATATATCACTGTGTTAGATCTATTCTATCATATATAATCAATAATGTATAAGCATTTGACATAATCCCATGGATAAAATATTCATTCAAACACACATTCTTGGACAGGAAAAGATATTTCTATTAATATAAATCAGAGATTACAAGATACAACCTCTGTCAGCACGTCTGCGAACCAGAGAAACTAGATCCCCCACTTGGGCCTCCACCACTTCAATCCTCCATCTCTCGACAGCAAGCTCACAAGAAAAAGGCAAGCTTGGGAAGAACAAAAAGTGCTCCAAGGGACAAAGGGATGCAGACTCAAGCATAAGTTCTGACAACAATGGACTATAGTTTCCTTGCTCTCAATTCTCTCTTATGCCTTCAATGTACCAAGGAGTTCCTTATATAGATTTTCAAAGGGGTAATGAAAGGTTGAATTCGAGCGATCTCAAGGCATAGGGAAGGCTAGGAGTCAAGTGAGTTGGATCCATGTCAAGGAAAACTTCAAAAGGATTTGGATTTTGTACACATCCCAATGTACGTGGTTTTAGTTGTCAAACCCATGTATATACGTGATTATAGGTTTAAAAGTCACATGTATCATTTTTCACATGTTTTTAGGGATGGTCAGGGAAACATCAAAGGACAAAAAATCACCGAAGGGGTCTAAGGAGTCTGCAGCAGGACAGGGGAAGGCCATACAAAGTGTGATTCACCTGGAAATTGTAGTATCCATTCTTTGTTATCGGGTTCTAGTCTGCAAATCAGGCCTCTTGGTATTCTTTTCACCACATTTTCTGAATCCTCTTCCTCTGCTATTTTCGGTATTTCTGCTAACGTTTCAAAATTTACACTTTCAAGAACTAATGGAATTTGAGCACAATAACATGACAAGTTTTAGGGAAAAATAGAATATTATTCTCAAATGTCAACATTGTCATCGTTGGTACCATTACTCATTACATGAAATGCCTTGATTTCATATGAAGAACATTTGTGCAAGAAGATGAGTGACACGATGTAGAACATTATTACTTAGGCAGGACTGCTTTTAAGAAATAATTATGATCACAGTATTGATCCTGTCCAACATATAATATGTTTACATACATCCATATACCATAGTTTCATTTCCATATGTTTTACAACAAATGGCACTCATGAATAAAACCATCAATGAAATACTCTTAAAGAATGCTGCTAGTTTGAGAAGTGCTACCAGTTTATAAAATCCAATTCATTTAGAAAAACCTCTTGCACTGAATATAGGTTCATAGCTTTAAATAAATGATGATTTGAGCCTTCAAAAGAGATTATAATAAAAAATATAAAAATTATGACATTCAAAGATATAAAACAAGGTAAGAGTAAGGAAATAAATTCATCATAGTCAAAAATCTATAAAACCCTAGGATAAAAATGAAAAAACAACCTTAGAGATAACATCTGGCTCCATCTAGGGACAATGTTTTCCCTGTGAAACTTTGAGAACATGTTGACCTGTGCCTTCAGAAATATGCTAAAGTCATTTCTGTGTTTATTGAGCTGGAGTCTTATTCAAAGCAAATGATATATACAGTGAATATGTACAATAATCCTTTATCCCTCAATATGTGTAAAAATGCTTTTAAAAACGTCAATTGACTAGTCCTGGAATTTATTCACCATTCAAATTTTGCAAAACAAAAGTTTTGTTTCCCAAAATTTTGATCACTGAAAAAGGCCCTATCCATAAATTATCGAACTTTCCATACTTACCTTTTTCATCCTTTTGTGCATCCCACCTGAGAACAAGGTCACCCACTGCAAATACATCCTTTTTAACTTTCTTATCAAAGCTTTCCTTCATCCTTTTTCTATGCATCTCAGCTGTATTTTCAATAGTTTATCTCTCTTGCTGTAATTGAATTATCTGAAACATTCTTCTTCTTATATCATCATGTTCTTCCTTTATTTCTTGCATAAATTTAATTACTGGAGTAACTAATTGAACAGGAAATACAACATCAACTCCATATACCAACTGGAAAGGGGATGTCCCAATTGAATTTTTAATAGTTACTCTATCAGCCCAAAGGGCATATTTTAATTTGGTATCCCAACTCCTTTTATTTTCAAACAAAAATTTCTTGATACTATTCACAATATTTTTATTACTGGATTCTGCTAATCCATTACCCTATGGGTAGTATGGTGTGGACTGTTTCAAATTAATATTATTTTATTCACAAAATTTCACCATCTTCTTTGATTTAAAAGTAGGAGAATTATCAATGATTAATTTCCTAGGGCATCCAAATCTACTAAGAATATTTTCCTGAAGGAAATTAATTATGACTTGTTCAGTTGCTCTCCTTGTGGGAATTGCCTCCACCCATTTAGTGAAAACATTAGTGGCAGTTAAAATCCATTTATGCTAACCACTGGAAGGAGGATGAATTTCACCAATGAAGTCTAAACCCCACTACTGAAATGGAAAATTTACTATTATAGGCTTCAAAGGTAAGGACTAAAGTTTATGCTTACCTACAAACTTTTGACACTCCACACATGATCTGACATGATGATACACACCTGAGAAAAGGGTAGGCCAATAATATCCTGCTCTTAGGATTTTAAAAGTAGTTTCCTTCCAATACTTGTGCCCTCCACACACTCCACTATGCAATTCTGAAGTAACAACATCAACTTCTGATTTCTCCAAACACTTCAACAATATTCCTCCAGGATCCTTCCAGTACAAGACCTGATCTATTAAAACATACTTCATTGCTTTGAGTTTTAATGATCTGCATTCATTTCTATTCAATTCCAGAGGGAATTGTAATTATAAAAGGAAATATACAATATCTTTATACCAATCAGACTCACCATACCTGCTATAAATCAGTTGCTTACTGTATTCTGTTTCCATATCCTGCTCTGAATGTTTTGCCATCACATGAAGATTTAATACCTAAAAATTTGATTCCATTAGAATCTTAGATAATCCTTGTCCTTTTACCAATTTTGTTGGTTTAATATCCACATCATATTCCATAAACTTTGCAATCCATCTACCTCTTTTTCCCTCACTGTGAGGATGTGCTAAAATCTCCTTGATTCCTGAACTTGGAACATATGCCAAAATCTTGGAATGTAAAACATATATTATGAAGAATTTAAGAGCTTTAACTAGTGCATATGCTTGTTTTTCCATTATATTATATTTAAGCTCTGAGTCTCTTAATGTTTTACTGAAAAAAGAAATTGGTTGTTCCAAACCATCTGAATTCTTTTGCAATAACACAGCAGCTATAGTATCGTCTGATGCAAATGAGAAAATTGCAAAATATTTTGTATAATCTGGAGCTATCAATACTGGTGCTTCTATTAATGCCTGATTTATGGATTCAAATGATTGTTTAGCTTGGTTTGACCATTTAACCTCCCTATCCTTCTTAAGCATCTCAGTGATATGTTTGATAATTTCTGCAAAATTAGGAATAAACCATCTTAAAAAATTGACTTTTCCAATGAAAGATTGAATCTCCTTTTTATTTCTAGGAATATTGATTTTTAAGATGGCCTTTACTCTCTCTGGATCTATTTTCATTCCTTCAGCAGAAACAATATGCCCTAACAATTTACCTTCTATCATAGCAAAGTGAGACTTTTTTGGGTTTAATGATAAACCAAATTTTTGGCCCTTAATAAAAATCTATCTCAAATGTTTCAGATGATCTTCATCAGACTTGGAGAAGACTGTAATATCATCTTGGTATATTACTACAAGTTTTTCATTCTCCCCCACAAAAGCTATTTCCATAGCCCTCTGAAAAGTGGCACCTGGGTTCATAATCCCAAAAGGAATTTCATCATACATAAAGGCCCCCCATGGAGTTGTGAATGCTATTTTTTCTCTATCTTCAGGCTGTACTGCAATCTGGTTATAACCAGAAAATCCATCAATCATTGAAATTCTATGAGATCCTACAACCCTCTGCAAAATCTGATCTATTTTCGGTGATGAATAATTATCTTTCAAACAAGATCTATTCAAGTTGCGGAAATCAACACAAAGTCTTATCTCTCCATTCTTCTTACGTATAGGCACCAAATTTGCAACCCATGATGAATATCTTAGAGGTACAATAATTTTTGCATCTCGTAATTTCTTTACCTCTTTTTCAATTACTGGCAGCAATGCTGGGTTAATCCTTCTAAGATTCTGTTTGAAAGGATTAGTATTTGGTTTCAGAGGAATTTTATGTTGAATTATGCTAGTGTCATAAGTTTTTAAATCATGATATGACCAAGCAAAAATGTCCAAAAATTCTTTCAGCAAACCAACATATTTTCTCTTTTCCTTCTCTAACAGTGATTTTGACAATTTTATCATCTTAGGCTGATTTTAAGAACCAATGTTATACTCTATAAAATTCTCCTCTATAGTCTACAAGGTGGGTTTTAACAATGTATCATCTTTTGAAAACCTCTCTAGTGGAACAAGTCCCTTAGGAATGAAATTCCCTTTTAACTCAACAATTTTATGATCAGCTATTGAATCATTTCTACAAGGTTCATTTTCTATCAATTCAAAATCCTGTTCTTTATTAATTGTATCATCTGAGAATTCACCTACTGACTCCAGAAATTCTTTTATTTCCTGATCATCATTAAAAACTTTCCAATGTTTGATATAACCTGGGATAGAGGGTCTGTATCTTACATCAATTCGATATTTCAAATGTGTTACCTTTGGAACTTTAAAATAGGCTGCTGCTAAGGCTAGGGAATCAGCTGTTTCATTGTATTCTCTTGGAACAAAAGTTATATTGAAAGCTATAAATAAATTTTCAATTAAATCCCAAGACTCATTTCTATAAACTTTCAATAAATATAGTTTTACCTGGTAAACACATTTTACTTGCTGAATTACTAATTCGCAGTCGCCAAACACAACAAGTTCTTTAATACCCAAGTGTTTTGCTGCTCTTAATCTAAGAATCAAGCCTCATATTTAGTAGTATTATTTGTTGTTTTAAATTCCAATTTGTACATAAGGGAAATAACCTCACCTCCAGCTGAAATCAATAACACTCCTGCTCCTACCCCCTCCTTACTTGATGCACCATCAAAATACATCTGCCATAAGCCATCTGGTCCTTCTTTCTTTATCTGAACTAGAATATCTTTCTGTACTTGTAAAAATCCTTCAACTTCATCACTTAATTGCAACATACAAGAACCAAGATTTTCATCAATTGAATAGATTGGATGATTATTAGGGTGTTTACTATCACTTACCAAATATGCCATCTGTAGTTCTCTGTAAATTCTTCCGAATTCTCTTCCAAATATTGGAATTGTATCATATGAAAGATCCATTTGTAGAGTTCCTCCCACTTTCTTTGCCCAATATCTAGACAATAGCATACCAAATTTAGGAGAAGTATCTGCTACAACTATATCCATCAATACGCTCTTCATAGGTACCTGAGTTAAATTCACCACCAGATCTTTAATAACCCCAATACACTTCACAGCCCTAGAGTCAAATGCATACAAATCATGGTATGGTTTAGTAACACTCATTCCGAAAGCTTCCATGACTGCTTTTGGCATAAAGTTATGTGAAGCTCCTGAATCTAGCAGACAATTATGCAATAGCTGATCATGTACTGAAAACGTCACATAAAATGGAGGAGCATATTCTGAATTATCATCAGGTTGATCAAACGTTTTTGACCCCATAGTAATAGTAGGTTTTTCATCTTGCAAATTAATTTCATCAGATGGGATAGGGATATGATTCACTGTATTTTTAAAAGTTTTAAAAGTTATTTCCCTATAAGCTTTATTCTTAATCAACTCTGTTAAAGGCACAGGGATTTTCACTTTACTAAGCTCATGCTCCAAATTGAACCCACTTATAGCTTTATTCACCTCCTCAAGACTTACCACTTCATATTTTTTCTCCTTGACAATTTGTTTCTGATTTGCAGACACATTTTGTTTAATAGGATGAGCTTTCACCATTTTTTTAGCCTGTCCTACATTTTTTACCCCTGATCTAAGACCATATGATTTTTGTGGTATTTCCTGACAAATTTTAGGCATAGACATATGTTATAGCTAATTTTACCACTCCAGGTGAATCGCACTTGTATGGCCTTCCCATGTCCCCCTGCAGACTCCTTAGGCCCCTTGGACCATTTTTTGTCCTTTGATGTTTCCTTGACCATCCCTAAAAACATGTGAAAATTAATACACGTGAATTTTAAACCCCTAATCGCGTATATACATGGGTTTGACCCCTAAAACCACATACATCAGGATGTGTGCATAATCCAAATCCTTTTGGAGTTTTCCTTGACATGGATCTGACTCACTTGACTCCTGGCCTTCCATATGCCTTCAAGATCACTCAGATTCGACCTTTCATTACGCCTTTGAAAAGCTATATAAGGAACTCTTTGGTACATTGAAGGCATATGAGAGAATTGAGAGAAAAGAAACTATAGTCCATTGTTGCCGAAACTTGTGCTTGAGTTTGCATCCCCCTCTCCCTTGGAGCAATTTTGTGTTCTTCCCAAGCTTTCCTTTGCTTGTGAGCTTGCTATGTAGAGATGGAGGATTGAGGTGGTGGAGGCCCAAGTGGGGGATTCAGTTTCTTCGATTTGTAGATGTGCCGACAGAGGCTGTATCCATTGCAATCTCTAATTTTATATTAATAGAAATATCTTTTCCTATCCAATAATGTATGTTTGAATGAATATTTTATCCATGGATGATTTCAAATGCTTATACATTGTTGATTATATATGCTAGAATAGATCTAAAACCAATATATATATTATGCTTGTCTTGTTTACTTGTTGTTGAGGAAGTGATTTATCAATTCAAGCTGAATTTGGAAATCTCAACGGGGATCTACTTCAACCGTCTAGAATAAGGTATGAGGTCTGATCCTTTAGTGTTAGATATTTAATTTCTATTGCATATTGGAAAGGACTGATTTCTGGAGTCAAGCTGTCTATTGTGGTACCCCATGTTAAATTTCCATATGCTTAGCTAAGATATTATAATTTCATTTCATTTTCATAACAAAAGCATATAAATAGGATCACTGAAAGATAGACAAGCACAACCATACCAAAGGAACACAAATATTTATCCTGGGAAAACCCTAAAGGGAAAAACCCAGCAAAATCTTCCTCAATATAGATGCCCCAAAAAGATAAAAGATAAAACTAGCAAGGAGATCAAAGCATGATCCTCCTCCTTCTCCAGCTAGTTCTCTTCTCCACTAATGCGCTATACAAGTGAGAGTGTGTGTGTCACAAATGAGGAGCACTACACCTCTATTTATATTCATCCGTTCACTTAAGTTAACTCATTTGACATGTAGGCTCGAGTTAAATCATGTAGGCTCGAGTTACACATGTAGGCTCAAGTAACCACACTGGGGTGCTAATGACCCACCTTTACAATTAGAGGGGAATACCTCATGACTCTTATTAGATATTCTGATTAGGAGCATCGGGGTACAATGTAATACAAGTGGTTCTCCCGGTAGGACCATCGGGGACCACAAAAAGATACATATAGAATATTCTTCGAAGTTACAATATTTCAACACTCCCCCTTAACGAGAAGGGTATTCTACAGCAACATCAACAACAACAAGAGTAGAGATAGGGGACATCATCAACATCAGCAGGGTAACACATCTATAAATCATTGGAATCTTTTCAACATCATGTAGTCTTCATCTTCAACCATCAGCAACATCTTCATTCTTTGATCAGCAACATCTTTAGTATTTTGTTCTTTCAATTAGCAACGACATCTTCAGCACTTGGACCTTTTGATCAGCAACATCTTCATCACTTTGACTGTTCGATCAGCAACAACATCTTCAGCATTTTGACCTTTCGATCAGCAACATCTTCAGCATTTTGAATTTTCGATCAGCAACAACATCTTCAGCACCTTGACCTTTCGATCAGCAGCAACATATTCAGTACTTTGATCTCTCGATCAGCAATATCATCATAAACACTTTGCCCTTTTGATCAGCAGCAACATCATCATCATCATATTCTGATCTGTCAATCATAATCATCATCACATTCTGATATTTCGATCAGAAACATCATAATCATACTCTGATCTTTTAATCAGAAACATCATAATCATAGCGCGTCATCATTATACTCTGATCTTTTAGATCAGTACGTCATCATCATCATACTCTGATCTTTCAATCAATACGTCATCATCATCATACTCTCATCTTTTGATCAGTACGGCATCATCATCATCAACAACAACCTGCAATCCACAACTCAAAGACAAAAAGTCTTTGGATCACTTTTGGACTTAAAGTCCAGGGATGATACAATCCCACCACATTCTCGACAACCTAAGTTACCGGATTGATTACGGGAGAATCAGTCCCTATCAATTTAGGACTAAGTCCAAGGACGATGCAATCCTGCCACATTCTTGACGACCGAAGTCACCAGATACAATTACTGGATAATCACTCCCTATCACTTTAGGACTTAAGTCCAAGGATGATGCAATCCTACCACATTCTCGACGACCAAAGTCACCGGATACAATTACGGGATAATCACTCCCTATCACTTTGGGACTTGAGTCCAAGGATGATGCAATCCTACCACATTCTCAACGACCAAAGTCACCGGATACAATTATGGGATAATCACTCCCTATCACTTTAGGACTTGAGTCTAAGGATGATGCAATCCTACCACATTCTCGATGACCAAAGTCACTGGATACAATTACGGGATAATCACTCCCTATCACTTTAGGACTTATGTCCAAGGATGATGCAATCCTGCCACATTCTCGAAAACCGAAGTCTCCGGATCACTTTAGGACAAGTGTCCAGGGATGATACAATCCTGCCACATTCTCGAGGATCGAGGTCACCAGATCTATTATGGACAGATGTCCTAGGATGATACAATCCCTCTTCATTCTCAAAGACCGAGGTCTCTGGATCACTTTAGGGAAAGTTCCCAGGGATGATACAATCCCATCACGTTCTCAAGGACCGAGGTCACCGGATCTATTATGGACAGATGTCCCGGGATGATACAATCCCTCTTCATTCTCGAAGACCGAGGTCTCCTGATCACTTTAGGGAAAGTGCCCAGGGATGATACAATCCCACTGCAACATCACTACTCCCCCTTTCGAGGAAGGTCTTTCTGAACAACACCAATCTTGTCTCGAAAGTGTTCGAACTCTACTCGAGGCAAAGCCTTCGTCAGTACATCATCATCCAAACCATCATTATCTACATCTTCAATATCTAAATACTAATTTATCACCATCTGTATCTCCAGTATGTGAATATTAACAGCATCATCATCTATATCTTCAATATAGAAATACTGAAATCATCATCATCTCTATATTTAGTATAGAAATATGGAATCACCATTATCTATATCTATAGTATGTAAATACTGAAATATCATCTATATCTTCAGTATGGGAATACTGAAATCATCATCATCTATATCTTCAATATGGGAATACTGAAACATCATCATCTCTATATTCAGTATAGAAATATTGAATCACCATCATCTGCATCTACAGTATCATCATCTACATCTTATCTTGTATGTAGAAATACTGGATTTCTACGTGTTACGTCGGAACACAGGGTTCTTTTTCATCACAACTATGGTTATCACATAGAATCATTGTAGTGTCCATATTCAGGTCAAAGAGACCTGATATCAGCTTCTGAAGCCATATGGATTCACAACTTAGTAGAGCAATCTGCTATGTATTCTGCTTCAACTGTGCTTAAGAGAAACACTGGACTGTTTCTTGCTAAACCATGAACTCATAGCAGACCTCAAACAAAAGCATATACCTGATGTGCTTTTCCTGTCTGAGATACTTCTAGGCCAATCTGCATCTGTGTAGCCATACAATCTATACTCATGGCTACCATCATATTATATACCAAAGTCTATAGTCCCTTTCAGATATCTCATCACTTGTTTTGCAGCTACAAGGTGAACCCATATTGGTTTAACAAGATATTGACTTAAGGTGTTCACAGCAAAACACATGTCTGGTCTGGTATTTGTTATGTACATCAATGAACCAATGATATGTCTGTAGTAAGTCACATCCACTAACTCTAATGAGTCATCATCTAACAGCTTCAGGTTGGAGGCCACGGGTGTGGCCATGACTTTTCATTTCAACATATTGAATCTCTTCAATATCTCTACCACATACTTTCCCTGGTTGAGAAAGATTCCTTCTGAACTTTGCCATACTTCCAGACCTAGGAAATAATGCACTAACCCAAGGTATTTCATCTCAAATTCTTCTGCTAGTTTCTTCTTGCTTTCCATGATCTGTTTCTCATCTACATATAGTAATATAATGACAGGTACATTTTCTACAACCTTGTAGGAAAGGTTAGGATCGAATTTACTCTTGGCAAAGCCCATGATCATTAGGAAACTATCTATTCTTCCATACCAAGCTCTAGGAGCTTGCTTCAGGCCATAGAGGGCCTTCTTCAACTTGCATACTTGATTCCATCTGTCTTCAACTTCAAATCCTCATGACTATTCAATGTAAAACCCTTCCTCAATCATACCATTAAGGAAGGCTTGTCTTTACTTCATCATGGAAGAAATTACCATGATAGTTTTGAAGGAAGTGTACCTTGTTTCCTAGAGTAAGTGTCTCGTAAGAATTAATTCCCTCTTTCTGATAGAAACCTCTAGCCACAACTCTTACCTTACTTCTATCAGCAACATATCTTATCTTGTAAATCCATTTGGAAGATACCACATTCTTCCTTTCTGGTTTGAGTACTATATCCCAAACATCATTCTAGTATCATAACATCTTCTATGAGTTTGTCTTCTCAGGTCATCAACATATCCTAGTCTTCTGCATTCAACCTTGAAGGTTAGAACCCACTTTACTCTTGGTAAAGCCTCGATCCATCACAAAGCTATCTATAATGTCGTACCATGTTGAATTCAGATATAATTTTCTATAGTCACTCCCCTTGAAGTGGAGTATTATCTTCCCTCTTCATTCTGTACAGGTGGCTATATACTGGTCAATAGAGTATGTCATGTCATAGTCTATTCTTTCTGGGGAGAATCATGAACCTTTCTTTGTACACTTGTTCCATCATATCGTATACATCATTCCCCATGATCAACTATTATTCTTGGATCATAGCTTCTTTCATAGCATTCTTTTCTTCATCTTGAGTTATCTCTTGTACCCATGGTGGTCTTCATCCTTCAAGGTGGATCTATCACTCTCTGAAGCTCTTTATTCCGTCATGGTGTCTCTAACCCTAGGAGCTTCAGATTCATGTTTATTGGAGTGAATCTTGAATTATCATCACTTTTTCTTTGGAACAAGTCTCATCCTTCTTTTCTTGTAGGAGGTTGTACATGACCTTTCCTACAATTCAAATGCACCAGTTGCATGGTTAGAACTATTTCATAAAACATATGCATAACGAAAAATTCTTATGCATCATGCAACTGTTTAGTCAATACAACATTCATCCATATCTCACATAAACTTTCTAGATGCCTTCCATCTCCACCATGACATTATTGAGATTGTGCACTAATCCAATATGTCAGCAAAGAGGTTTGATAAGTAGCAATGGAGAGTTGTATAGCACCATGAGCTACTTACCCATCACATGCATATTAGTAGTATACAGTCATTAATGCAAACAATCTATCATGCATAACACATCAACTGAATATAATCAAATGTATAACAAAACAATATCATGAAATGAAAATTGAATACTTATCTTTTATTTGTTTCATGGGTATACTCCTTTCAGCTTCATCATCTTCTTCATTCATGATAGCATCGTTTCTTATCCAAATGCTGAGGTGGATAAGCAGTTCTTCAAGAGTTGAGATCTTCATATTCCTCTTTGATTGAGGGATCTTCTTTGGAAGATGAGAGCTTGATCTTCAAAGACGAGCTTCTTCTTCTTCCCAAAGTCTGCTGAAAGTAACCACTTCCTTCTGGAACACATTTCTTGAATGAATGAATTCCATGATCCTAGGAAGCCATTCAGGGTGGCCATCACCACTTTTGCAATCTTCACTTCTTCTTTCCCCGCTTGAAGTTGTTCTTTGATTTGAGAGATCCTTATGACTGCATGGTCTCTACATTATGGATCTTCACATCCTTCAGCTGATTTCTTAAGGTCATATTCCGATCTATGTTCTTCCCTTCAAATAGCTTGGTCAAGGAATCAAACCTCATCGATGTCTTTAGGGAAGACACTTGTAGTACAAGTTGATTCGTGACTGAATCATTAATGATCTTTCGGGATTTGACCAAGTTCTTCTTGAGAAAGGCTTCTAGCCTCATCTCCCTCTGAAACTGGAACCTCTATGCTCATGTAGGTGTACAATCCATTTTCTTCAGAGGGATCATATACTTCTAGGATTGGAAGTTTTCAACTTCACCAAGCTTATCATCAAGCTGATGTCATAGATCACTTTGAAATGAGAACTTCAAATGAATATAGCAAAGGATTAGAACTTACCGATTTGAGGTGTCCGTCCTGGTTCTGGAGCTGGCTGATCTAGGGTTTGTCACAGAAACCCTAATTTCAAAAACTTGGAGTCTTTCAGATCTGATTGGATAGACAGATAGATCTCTTTAAATGGAGCTATCCAATGTACTCTATTTCTGAAAATAGTGGAGGGAAGCTCCCGAAACAGGAAGCCCTAATTTTCCAATTTCTTCAGCATAAATGCCTGTTACGGTTTCTATGATATCTCTAAAATTTAAGCTCCTATGTGTCTGAAATTTTGTACTGAGGTAACCTCACATGTCCCTGATCCAAAACCATAGTTTTAACCAGAATTGGTTTCACCATTTTTTATTTATGATCCTTTTCTCAAGGAGACCTGTAACAGGACTGTTCAGAACAGCGAAGTTGTACGGCATGCCACGTGTCACTGGTTCATCTTCTGAGTATGATATTCGGAAATATGAAATTAAAGTCCATGCCCTTTCTATAACATCTTCAGGAATTCCATTTGGACCTATGTATCCCAATATATTGAAATTCTCCCCAGGTGTCCTGTTTAGGGATGAATTCTAGAAGAGGATAGAACCCTAACGTGGAGAGAACATATCTCCTGGAATACAGATAATATGAGGATGAATTTTGGATACAGTGTTAATCAGGATTTTATATTATACCTATGTAATTTTTCAGCTCCTGATCCTTCACCAATATCGGAATATAGTGAATGTACCAAAACGTAGCAGTTTTAGTATTTAGGGTTTTTCTAGCTCGGGGTCAAACTAGGGTTTGAATTTCCCAGAGTTTCACCCAACCAAATTTATTGATCCAGGTCTATAAACTTCAGTTTTGATGAGGAGAAAAATCCTATGCTGGTATCACTCAAAAATTCCTCTTCTGTAGAAAGCCCTAATTTCCACATCGAAAACTGAAAATGCTCGGAATTGAATTCCGCTTCGACAGAAAGATGCGCCCTTCAATGGAGAGTCATCCTAGCATAATTTTGTTGATGGATTGTGGAGAGAGACCCAAAAAGTAAGAATCCCTAGCTTCTGTAGCTGCATAATTTGTTCTTCTCAGGTTAGCTCTGATACCATGTTAAATTTCCATATGCTTAGCTAATATATTAGAATTTCATTTCATTTTCATAACAAAAGCATATAAACAAGATCATTGAAAGATAAACAAGCACAACCATACAAAAGGAACACAAATATTTATCCTGAGAAAACCCTAGAAAAAGCTTCCTCAATATAGATGCCCCAAAAAGATAAAAGATAAAACCAACAAGGAGATCGAAGCCTGATCCTCCTCCTTCTCCAGCTACTTCTCTTCTCCACTAATACGCTATACAAGTGAGAGTGTCTATGTCACAAATGAGGAGCACTACACCTCTATTTATATTCATCCGTTCACTTAAGTTAACTCATTTGACATGTAGGCTCGAGTTACACATGTAGGCTCAAGTAACCACACTGGGGTGCTAATGACCCACCTTTACAATTAGGACTACCTCATGAATCTTATTAGATATTCCGATTAGGAGCATTGGGGTACAATGTAATACAAGTGGTTCTCCCGGTAGGACCATTGGGGACCACAAAAATATACATATAGAATATTCTTCGAAGTTACCATATTTCAACACCCCAAGCCATAGGAATTTCTCTCTGTAACAGAATTGGTGACTCTGCTAGGGAGTTCCTAGTAAGTTGTCCTTTGGGGGTTTTCTATCAGCATTCAATGACTTTGAATTGCTCTTTTTCTCTTGTTTCTGTGTCAGGTTTGGGGGCATGTTTCCCTGGTAGTGTCTTATTGGTGTGAAGTTTTTCTCAGCTTGTCTATTTGCCTTTATTTTTATGCATATTTCTTCCTGTACGTGAGTTTTTAATTCATAGTCAAGTATATATAGGGGTTTCATTGCTATTTTTGCGTACACATGCGGGTTTACTGTGAAAAGTCATGTATTCCCTTAGTTTTTCCTTTTAGAGGAAGTTGGATGGTTGCTGGGTGAAGTTTGATGATTGCTGCGTCTCCTTTGATATTGCTAGAGTCTGTATACACCTTTATTTCTGACCAAAGACGTATTTTTTTAGCGTAAATTTATTTTTGAAGAATGTTCTTGTCATTGCATTTTTTATTTTTTGTTTTGGGATTAGTGCATTAGATTTATTTTACCTTAGTACTTTGCTTGAGTGCTGCTTGAGTGTGCTTGCATAGTCTGGGGGTTTGTAGAGCCATTCTTTTACTTTTATATCTCATTTTTATTTCAAAAAATCCAAAAATATTTTCTTATCATTATGCATTGTGCATAGTACTTGCACTAGATTTTCTTTCGAGTATTAGTCAGGATTTCATATAGGAAAGCTTGCATTTATCATTTGAAGAAAATTGTGCATTTCACGTAGTAGCATACCCTGTTTTTCATGGACACAATGCATTTGCATTGATTGCTAGGTGTGCATTTTGCTTCATGTTGTGTCATAACACCATTAGTTGCATGGCCATATACCTCTTTTGAGTAATAAAGCCAATTAAAATCAACGCTTAATTAAAATGAACTACACTATTTTATTTGATAGGGTTCACCAACAAGATTAGGTTTTAGGGTCTTGGAATAGTTCATTGTGAGTAAATTCTCCAAGACCACTAAACAACAACATGTATGTGTCTATCCAGGTGAGTGTGTGAAATTCCCTGATATAACCAGTGTTTCTCAGGATCCTCCACTACTACATTTTGATCCAAAATCCGACGGAAAAATCCGACGGCGCGTGGATTTCTTTTTTTAAACCTACCAAAAATCACAAAGATAATTTTTTTTTTTTTGAAAATGTGGCCATAAGCGTCGCTTAAGCGATGGATAGCCTCATAAGCATCGCTTAAGCGATGGCTAGCCTCATAAGCGTCGCTTAAGCGACGGCGGATCAATTCAAGAAAAGACTTTCAAAAAATCCAAAAACAAAGACAGAGCATCCAAATGCGAGATTATAAAAATGGACGCATTAGTAACTGGGGTTTAGGAAATTGCACTTATTAATTCACACGACATATATAGTTCTGGCCACAACACTAAAAACACATTTCTAATCATATTGGCTTCCTCCACCATTCCTTTCTCGGCAAGTCCTTGGCTGGTTACATGATATCGTATACGTGTGTCCATCGATAGCAGTTGAAGGAGGAGGATTAGCCGAGGGATCTGCACACGAAAATGAGCGGCCATGATTCCAAATATTTCTCTACCACTAAAAAAGGGGAGATCCCTGAGCTCAAGGACGAGCTCAATTCTCAGTACAAGGTAGGTCAATGGTTCAATTTCCTCTGCTGTCTATGTTATCTCTTTTTCTCCAGATCTTGCATTCTCAGCGATGAAGCGCAATGTTTCGATCCACTAAAATCTACATCAGTATGCTCTCTGCAAATTATGGCGGAGATATTCTATATGCTTTTTATGGGGTTTTTGATAATTATAATGCCTTTTTCCTTAATGTGTCATTTTCTCAATTATGATCACTCTGGTTAGGGGTTTGATCCGCTAAACAGAATCAGAAGACCTACATTAAAATTAGATAAAGATTAACCCAGATCATGGTTTAAACAGGGATGAATCTTATATAAATCGGACCACTAGAACAAACGGATCATCTACAAAGAAAGCAAGCCCTACTGCCAGTGAAGTGCTCGATTGCTTCGAACCTCAGTTTATGATGAAAGGACCCATGGTGGTGGCACCATCCATGGAATGTTGGTTGTATTTGCAGGCCCTCTTCGGACCATAATCGACTTGGGTGATTGAGGTGTTCAGAATTAGCACACCTACTCATCGATCCAATGGACTGGGGTTTTCTCACCTACACTTGCCTACTCCTAGATTCGATGGCTTGGGGTTTGTTCACCTATGCCTACCTGCTCACAGATTTGACAGGGTGGGGTTTCTCCAATGGCTACACATTATC